>CM055869.1:21446673-21794173 GCA_029582165.1 Portulaca oleracea
CATGTAAATCCCAACCTATCAAATTTCCTGTGTCAATTTAATATGTTACAATTTAATTACAATTACAATTTTTTTTTAGAATTACAATTAATTACAATTTTTAATTAAACTTTGAAAAATCACTATCCAATTGCAATTGGACCTTTAAGTCCCTCATATTTTCCAAGGACTTTATTGTACAAAAACAAAAGATTGTAAAAGTCAACAACTACACCAATTTATTGTGCGTAAAATATAAATTTGATTTATTATATTCAACTAAATGACATTTAGTTACAGAAATACCAAAAGTCCAAAAGAATAAGTTAGTTTTCACTCATTGCTCATTATAAATACATAAACTTTTTATTATTGTCTCTTCGTTGTTATCCGTTATATGATCAATAATTATACCATTATTAATGCATACTCTATTCTATTGTTCCTACATATATATACTACTATCGCTTCACATCACACTTCTAAGGTAATTTTTTTCCTTCCCACTTATAAAAAGCTCATTTTAATGATTGAGGATGTTTTATTAGTTGAGTCTTAGGAAAGATTATATTCCGTTGTGTCTATAGATTTTCCCTTCCCCTTATTAAACAAAAAAAGCTCATTTTAATGATTTTTATAAAGGTAGAGTTCAAAGGTTTTCCCTCCTTCCTTTTTAAAAAGCTCATTGATAATTTTTATTAAGTACTAAATTGTAAAGTAATAAATATTAAGTAATAAAATAATTTTATAAAAAACTCATAATAAAACATTACGTAGTAAAATAATTTCATAAAAATCTCACTAATTAGTTTAATGATAAAAAATATAAAGTATAGAACCTACGCCCCGCACAACGCACGGATCTATGGTTATTGATATTTACCCATATCCCTTCCCTCCTTCCATCTTAAGATCTTATGCAAGAAAGCATATGAACCATTGATTTTTTTTTTCAATGTAAAATCAAATATTATAAACAGGAAATAACGTGAAAAATTGTTGGGATAACAATTTGATTTGTAAAATTAAAATGAAAAAACTGACACATCAGGTGTAAAATGGGAATAAACTAAAAATATTAAATAAAAGAGCAAAAATGGTCAAAAATATAGAAAAAGAACAAATAAAAAGAGATAGGTGAAGTATCAAACCAATTTAATTTTATCAAATTCAATTGCAGATTTAATTTATCTAATTCACTTTAATTTAATAATAAAAATAATAGCTTTCAAAAAAATAATAAAAATAATAAATAAAACAAAGTAACCCGTGCATAGCATGGGAAAAAGGACTAGTTACATATATTAAAACAAAACCCTCTCTAACAAGGTAGAGCCATGTGTCAACATAATTAATGCATAGCCATGTAATTTTTTTAAAAAAAGCAAACACCAATCATGGAGCAATTAGAAATTTTTTAAAAAAAAATTCCCTCATCATGCAATATGGTGTTCCTTTCAAAAAAGGTATTTATAGTTGTAACGCCCCGGAAATTCGACTATGAAAACATTAGAGTCAAACTAATGTTGACAGAAATTCAGCGGAAGACTTATTCGGGCGTCACTGCCATATCCACGAAGGAATACAAGGCGAGAAGAAAAACTACAACTATTTAACAACGGAAATAACCCTTAAACAACCTTAGAATTCGGAATAAATATCCTTAACTTCAGGACTGTCAAACTTTTAACACAATTCCAAAACTAAAACTCTATTTTACAAAGGGAGCCAGGAAACCCAACTCACCAATTACAATACCAATTACAGCTTTTGCTCATTACTGCCTTTCAAACCAACAGTTACATCATATTAACATTGATAATAAATATTTACAATGTTCCAAATTCCATCATATTCCGTTCTTTGTCCATTAGTATCTTCGGTTGTCCAATTTTTTGAGCAAAGATCATGGGTTCAAATGGCAACATAAATGACGCCCTGTTATTAAAAAAAATAATAAAATCATTAAAACATCCATTGTTACAAGAATTTAAAGAAAAACAGTCACACCAATTTTAAAATACAGCTAACCATCATATCAAAGTCAAAATTATTAATATTACTAATTAATTAGTAATTATTAACATTACTAATTACTAATTAATCAGTGATTACAGGCATAATCAACTATATATATATATATATATATATATATATATATATATATATGGGAGTTGATCAAATGAGCATTGCCTTAAAATGAGCATGTGAGCATGAGGGAGATTAGCCATTGGATCTTAAATCAAAGGGTGGGATTAAATATGAGTTTTAGCATTTTTTTTATTGCATGGATATCAAAACTCACGCGATTATGCTTGGGAAAGGGGGAAAATTGCATTTAATGCAGCATGGGGAAGGGTTAAGTGTGATATTAGGGAGTTAATTAACCAATTTTATTAGTTACTGTTGTTCACTTTATCATAACTTGATGTCCACTTGTTATATAACTTGTCACGTTGATGTCCCCAATGGAAATACTTGATGTCCATGTAATATTTGATGCCTCAATTAAAATATTTGATGAGGGGACATCAAAATATTATCAAGGACATCAAGTACTTTCATTGGGGATATCAAATATTTTCTATGGGGTACATCACGCTTTTTCATTGACGACATCTCATATTAAAAGGGACGTCGAGTTTTCCCACTGAGGATATCAAGTATTTTCATTGAGGACATCAAGTATTTTCTGTAGGGACATCAAATATTTTCATTGGGGACATTAAGTATTTCTTGTGAGGGCATCAACTAGCAACTAACTCGATCAATAGAGATATCATTAAGTATTTCATGTGAGGACATCAAATATTTTCTTTGGGGGCATCAAATATTACAAGGTACATCAAGAATTTTCATTGGAGACATTAACATACATACCTAGTGGACATCAAGTTACATAACTAACAACTAACTAGATCAATAGATGTATGATTAAGTATTTATTATGACGACATTAAGTGTTTTCTTTGGGGGCATTAAACATTACAAGGAACATCAAGTATTTTCATTGAGAATGTCAACATATATAACTTGATTTCCACTTGTTATGTAACTCGATGTCCCTAATGAAAATACTTGATGTTCCTTACAATATTTGATGCCCCCAAAGAAAACACCTGATGTCCTCACATGATATCTCTATTGATCAAGTTAGGTGCTAGTTGATGCCCTCACAAGATATACTCGATGCCCCCAATGAAAATACTTGATGTCCCAACTGAAAATACTTGATGTCCTCAATGAAAATACTTGGTATTCTCTGTGGGAAAACTCGACGTCCCTTTTAATATGTGATGTCCTCAATGAAAAAACGTGATGTCCACTTGTTATGTAACTTGATGTCCGCTGGGTATGTATGTTGATGTCCTCAATGAAAATGCTTGATGTTTCTTGTAATATTTGATGCTCCCAAAGAAAACACTTGATGGCTCGCAAGAAATACTTAATGATATCTCTATTGATCGAGTGTTAGTTGCTAGTTGATGCCCTCATAAGAAATACTTGATGTCCCCAATGAAAATATTTGATGTCCCCAATGAAAATACTTGATGTCCTCAATGACAATACTTGGTGTCCTCATTGGGAAAACTCGACATCCCTTTTAATATGTGATGTCGTCAATGAAAAAACGTGATGTCCCCCATAGAAAATATTTGATATCTCCAATGAAAGTACTTGATGTCCCTAGTAATATTTTGATGTCCCCTCATCAAATATTTTAATTGAGACATCAAATATTACATGGAACATCAAGTATTTCCATTGAGGACGTCAACATGACAAGTTATATAACAAGTGGAGATCAAGTTATAATAAAGTGAACAACAATAACTAATAAAATGAGCTAATTAATTTCCCAATATCACGCTTAACCCTTCCCCATGCTGCATTAAATGCAATTTTTCCCCTTTCCCAAGCATACTCACGTGAGTTTTTTTATATCCATGCAATAAAAAAAATGCTAAAACTCATATTTAATCTCACCTTTTGATTTAAGATCCAATGGCTAATCTCCCTCATGCTCACATGCTCATCTTATGGCAATGCTCATTTGATCAACTCCCTATATATATATATATATAGATATATATATATATATATATATATATATATATATATATATATATATACATACATACATATATATATATATATATATATCATTTCAACTCTCATAATTTCTCATAATTCACAAGTTTCATTTCAAAGGTAATGATATTGTAATGTTCTACAATTTCTAAATTTACTTCGTATAATTTTCATTTAAAAGTTTACATGTCCAACTTTTGTAATTCGTATCTAATATTAGTATTAATTTTGGCAGCTTCACTTTTATATGTATTTTTTTGAGGAATTTCATAACAATTATCAATTAAAATAATAATTAAAAATTAATTTAAAAATTATACAACAATCATATTATCAATATTTTTGTATTTGTTTCATATAAATTGTCTTCAAAATTAATTTACATAATCGAATTGTTTTCTTATTTATTTTTTCGGCAATTATGTTTTTCACATATTATTTAGTTAATAATAATTTTTTATGATAGATATTTAATTATTACTTTTCTAAAATTGAATTCAGTTGGTAAAATGTGACCTTTCAACTTTCATGATTGGTATTTATTTTTTAAAAAATAAGAATAAATTATTATATAATACCTTAGTTTGACACATAACATCATCCTATTATGGGGGGTACATTGTATTTTAATATACTTAATAGAATAGATAATAAAGAATAATAGTAATCTTTATTATTTAATTTAAATAAATGCAAGCAACTCTATAATTAACTTTACATCTTTCTCAACAACATTCAAAAAGATATTGATTTTAAACATTGGAATAAATTGACTGAAATAATAGAAACTATGTATTACATTATAAATATGATTTTGTTGGAAACTTATTTTCATAAATAAATATAATTTTTTTATAAAAATAATTAAATATAAATGTTTAGAGAAATTATGAATCATTACCATTTAAGTAGTAAAAACTAATAATTATAAATTTTAAAGTAATGCTTAATTCTAAATTTAAACATATATCAACAATTGCAACATCAGTCAAAACAAAGTTGCATTATTTTTTTTTATAACAAAGAGAGATTGATTTACATCTTTTTATCGATCGTAATGTTAGTATTTTTTTCTTTTTGTTGTTGTTAAAGAAAATATAGAATAGTAATATAAGTGTTTTTTTACAACATCATATCAGTCCTTTCTTTTAGGTTTGCGTTTTTCTTTGAAGGAATTGTTTTAATATATATACTAATATTTATACTCGTGCTATGCATGGGTTATAATTTAATTATCAATTAAAATAATAATTAGAAATTAATTTTAAAATTATACAACAATCATATTATCAATTTTTTTGTATTTGTTTCATATAAATTGTCTTCAAAATTAATTTACATAATATAATTGTTTTCTTATTTATTTTGTGATGTGAAGCGATAGTAGTATATATATGTAGGAACAATGGAATAGAGTATGCATTAATAATGGTATAATTATTGATCATATAACGGATAACAACGAAGAGACAATAATAAAAGGTTTATGTATTTATAATGAGCAATGAGTGAAAACTAACTTATTCTTTTGGACTTTTGGTATTTCTGTAACTGAATGTCATTTAGTTGAATATAATAAATCATATTTATATTTTACGTACAATAAATTGGAGTAATTGTTGATTTTTACAATCTTTTGTTTTTGTACAATAAAGTCCTTGGAAAATATGAGGAACTTAAAGGTCCAATTGCAATTGGATAATGATTTTTCAAAGTTTAATTAAAAATTGTAATTAATTGTAATTCTAAAAAAAAAATTGTAATTGTAATTAAATTGTAACATATTAAATTGACGCAGGAAATTTGATAGGTTGGGATTTACATGTGACATCATTTGGTGATGGGTTGGGATTGACACATGGCATTTTCTTATTGTAGAGGGTTTTGTTTTAATATAGTTAATAGATAGATAATTGTATATCCCGTACGATGCACCGGAAATTTTTCTATATATATATGTAATTTGTTTTTTTAGAGTAATTTAATAATAATTACCAATTCAAATAATAATTAGGAATTTATAAAAAAAATTATACAATAAGCACTGTCATTATTTTTGTATTTGTTTCATACAAATTGTCTTCAAAGTTAATTTAAATAATATAGTAGTGAATGATACTAAAATTTATATTTATTTTTAATATTGTCTTAATTACATATAACAAAGAACAATATTAATTTCTTTATTAGTTAATTTGAATGCCAACAACTCCATAATTCCCTTTAAATATTTGTCAATAACATGCAAAAAAAATATGTAAATCATAAATATTGGAATAAATGATTAAGATAATAGAACCTATGTCCATACATTATAAACATAATGTTGTTGGAAACTTAATTCATTGAATAAATATAATTTTTTTATAAAATTGATTAAATTAAAAATGGTTCAAGAAATTATAAATCATTACTATTTAGTAGCAAATAACTAATAGTTATAAATTTTCTAATTCTAAAATTTTAGTATATATCAAAAATCACAACATCAATCAAAACAAAGTTGCATTACTTATTGTTTTAACAAAGAGAGATTTATTTACATTTTTTGTCGTATTGTCAATAATTTTTTTCAATTATTAAAGAAAACATACAACAATAATATAGGTTTTTTTTAATGAGAGTTTTACACTTTAATATCTCTGAGATTTTACTTTAGTCTGTTTTTTTCTTAATATTGGGATTCATATATTATAATAGTAAATTTGGTGAAAGAAAAACTGACTAACGAATATTTTTTTTATAAAAATCTTACGAAGATTATTTTAATTGTATATTAATTATATGTTTATTTTTTGCATTATTAGTTTTGTATAATTAACTTAGGAGAATATATCAAGAATCTTAGGATCTCTTTTTTTATGAACATACAATTTATGTATTTGGTGGTGATCATATTCGTATTTTGTTCACCATTTTTTCTAATAGGAAATAAAATTTTACTACAAATATTTTCTTCATTAATTATAGAATAATATTTTTATAAGTTGTTTTTACTACAAATATTTAATATAAATTATATATAATAAATTATTGTACTTGTTGAAAATTATGCTTTAATGATTCAAAAGTTAATCTTATGTAAATTTTGGAAAAGTGAGTGTTAAGAAATGGAGGAGAGCATTATTATGCATTGACTTATGTTTACATCAACAATTTGTAAATGAATCACTTTTATTCGGCTTATTCTTTAAATTTTGAAACTGGTCTGAAGTCAAATTTTGTGACCTGTTTTTCCTATTATGGTTGTTTTGCACTTTTGCCTATTTGACTAACTCGTGATTAGTTTAATTTTTTGAAAGTAATCTCTTAGTAAAAGGGTACATGAGGTTATGAAATTAAAATATTTATCCATTAAATGTCAAATAAAAGAATGCAAGTAAATTTAAGGAGGTTTTTTTTTATTTTTTATTTAAAGATAAGAATAGAATACCTGGTAATCTGAAGTGAAAAAAATACACTTGTGAAAAGTGATGACTTTGTCTAGTTGCAAGAGGAAGTTGTGGCTGTAAAAAAGTAGTTGAACATAGATTACAAATGAGGTATTTGAACTTGCAAAAATGATGATAAGCTAAAGCAAATTTAAGAGTAGTGAGATAATGGAATAAAACTACCTTCAAACATGCTTTGTTTACTATGGAGAATTATGTGAGATTAAGGGATACATATGTAGGAATAGTTGGAATATATGTATCAATGATATTATTATTTATCATATAACTGATCATATGAGAGATTTGAGTATTTAATAATTAATCAATGAGTAATAGATATGTGACTATTGAACTTTTGTCCATTGATTTGTTCGAATTTCATTTTGTATGTTTTACCCTATTCTTTTATTTTCTGATATCTATTCTTTTAAGTTCGATTGATTATATGTTCAATGTAAAAGATAAGAGATAGAAAGTGTTGATTTGGTTTTCATAACCGATTATTTATTTGAATATATTAATTTACATTTATCCTTACCGTGAAGAATATGAAGAGTTTTGAGCTTTTAGTTGTACAATTTAATTTAATTGTCATACTTTATTTAATTAGTTGATTTAATTGTTATTATACAATTTAATTGTCATTAAAATTAAATTAGGTAGAGGGGTTTTTTTAAAAAGTAAAATTTGAGTTTTTTATATGAATGACACGTGGCGGATTTGTGGTGAATTTGATTTTGTTTTAATATAATTAATAGATAATTTTGTTAAAAAAAAATAATAAATTGGAATGTGATTTGCTATATGTGAATGCCACATGGCAATTTGTTATACATTCATATTTTGTTTTAATATAAACTAGTCTTTTTGCCCATTCTATGCATGGGTTACTTTGTTTTATTAATTATTTTTATTATAAAATTAAAGTGATTTAGATAATTAAATCTGCGATTGAATTAATAAAATTAAATTGGTTTGATATTTCACCTATCTCTTTTTTTGTACTTTTTCTATATTTTTGACCGTTTTTGCTCTTTCATTTAATATTTTTAATTTATTCCCATTTTATACATGATGGGTAAGTTTTTTCATTTTAATTGTACAAATCAAATTGTTATCCCAACAATTTTTCACGTTGTTTCCTGTTTATAATATTTGATTTTACATTGAAAAACAATCAATGGTTCATATGCTTTATTGCATAAGTTCTCAAGATGGAAGGAGGGAAGGGATATGGGTAAATATCAATAACCACAGATCCGTGCCTTGTGCAGGGCGTAGGTTCTATACTTTATATTTTTCATATATCATTAAACTAACTAATGGGATTTTGATGAAATTATTTTACTATGTAATATTTTATTATAATTTTTTATAAAATTATTTTATTAATTAATATTTATTGCTTTATAATTTAGTACTTAATAGAAATTATCAATGAGCTTTTTTAAAAGGGAGGAGGGAAAACCTTTGAACTCTACCTATATAAAAATCATTTAAATGAGCTTTTTATAAGGGGAAGGAAAAAATTACCGTAGAAGTGTGATGTGAAGCGATAGTAGTATATATATGTAGGAATAATGGAATAGAGTATGCACTAATAATGGTATAATTATTGACCATATAATGGATGACAACGAAGAGACAATAAGGAAGATTTAGGTGTTTATAATGAGCAATGAGTGAAAAATAACTTATTTTTTTTTTGGACTTTTGATATTTCTGTAAATGAATGTCATTTAGTTTAATATAATAAATCATATTTACATTTTACGTACAATAAATTGGAGTAATTGTTGATTTTTACAATCATTTGTTTTTGTACAATAAAGCCCTTGGAAAATATGTGGAACTTAAAGGCCCAATTGCAATTGGATAATGATTTTTCAAAGTTTAATTAAAAATTGATGTAATGATTCTTGTAACCGATTAAATTGTAATTGTTCTTCCATCTTAAGCTACATACTAATTGATGACACAGGAAATTTGATATGTTGGGATTTACATGTGCTTCATTTGGTGATGGGTTGGGATTGACACATGACATTTTCTTACTGTAGAGGATTTTGTTTTAATATAGTTAATAGAATAGATAATTGTATATCCTATGCGATGCACGTGAAATTTTTCAGTATATATACGTAATTTGATTTTTTAGAGTAATTTGATATTAATTACCAATTCAAATAATAATTAGGAATTTATAAAAAAAATTATACAATAATCGTACTAACATTATTTTTGTATTTGTTTCATACAAATTGTCTTCAAAGTTAATTTAAATAATATAGTAGTGAATGATGCTAAAATTTATATTTTTTTTATTTTTAATATTGTCTTAATTACATATAACAAAGAACAATATTAATTTCTTTATTAGTTAATTTGAATGCCAGCAACTCCATAATTCCGTTTAAATATTTGTCAATAACATGCAAAAATTATTTAAATCGTAAATATTGGAATAATGATTAAGATAATAGAAACTATGTCCATACATTATAAACATAATGTTGTTAGAAAATTATTTCATTGAATAAATATAATTTTTTATAACAGATTAAAATAAAAATGGTTCAAGAAATTATAAATCATTACTATTTAGTAGCAAATAACTAATAGTTATAAATTTTCTAATTCTAAAATTTTAGTATATATCAACTATTACAACATCAATCAAAACAAAGTTGCATTACTTATTGTTTTAACAAAGAGAGATTTATTTATATTTTTTGTCGTATTGTCAATAATTTTTTTTCAATTATTAAAGAAAGCATACAACAATAATATATGTTTTTTTATGGGAGTTTTACACTTTAATATCTCTAAGATTTTACTTTAGTCTGTTTTTCTCTTAATATTGGGATTCATATATTATAATAGTAAATTTGGTGAAAGAAAAACTGATTAACGAATTTTTTTTTTATAAAAATCTTACAAAGATTATTTTAATTTTATATTAATTATATGTTTATTTTTTGCATTATTAGTTTTGTATAATTAACTTAGGAGAATATATCAAGAATCTTAGGATCTCTTCTTTTATGAACATACAATTATGTATTTGGTGGTGATCATATTCGTATTTTGTTCACCATTTTTTCTAATAGGAAATAAAATTTTACTACAAATATTTTCTTCATTAATTCTAGAATAATATTTTTATAAGTTTTTTCTACTACAAATATTTAATATAAATTAAATATAATAAATTATTGTACTTATTGAAAATTATGCTTTAATGATTCAAAGGTTAATCTTATATAAATTTTGGAAAAGTGAATGTTAAGAAATGGAGGAGAGCATTATTACGCATTGACTTATGTTTATATAACAACTTGTAAATGAATCACTTTTATTCGGCTTATTCTTCAAATCTTGAAACTGGTCTGACGTCAAATTTTGTGACTTTTTTTCTTCCTATTATGGTTGTAATCTCTTAGTAAAAGGGTACATAAGGATATGAAATTAAAATGTTTATCCATCAAATGTCAAATAAAAGAATGCAAGTAAATTTAAGGAGGTTTTTTTATTTAAAGATAAGAATAAAATACCTGGTAATATGAAATGAAAGAAATCCACTTGTGAAAAGTGATGACTTTGTCTAGTTGCAAGAGGAAGTTGTTGCTGTCAAAAAGTAAGGTTGAGCATGGATTACAAATGAGGCATTTCAACTTGCAAAAATGATTATAAGTTGAAGCAAATTTAAGAGGAGTGAGATAATGGAATAAAACTAACTTCAAACATGCTTTGTTTACTATGGAGAATTATGTGAGATTAAGGGAGATATATGTGTAGGAACAGTGGGAATATATGTATCAATGATATAATTATTTATCATATAACTGATCATATGGGAGATTTGAGTATTTAATAAATAATCAATGAGTAATAGATATGTGACTATTGAATTTTTGTCCATTGATTTGTTTGATTTTCATTTTATATATTTTACCCTATTCATTATTGATAATTTACATTTATCATTGACCTTTTGGGTCTATATTGATGGTTGTGTGTAGCTTACAAAGCTGAATGGTCACCTTGAAGGATATGAAGAGTTTTGAGCTTTTAGTTGTACAATTTAATTTAATTGTCATACTTTATTCAATTAGTTGATTTAATTGTCATTAAAATTAAATTAGGTAGAGAGGTTTTTTTAAAAGTAAAATTAGAGCTTTTTTTTATATGAATGACACGTGGCGTATTTGTGGTGACTTTGGTTTTGTTATAATATAATTAATAGATAATAAATGATAAATTGGAGTGTGATTGGCTATATGTGAATGCCACATGGCAATTTGTTATACATTCATATTTTGTTTTAATACACTTAATAGAATAGATAGTAGATAATAGATTAGGCTAACTCTATGAGAATAGATAGTTAGAATAGTTAAGCCAGCCTCTCACCCTCGAGAGAGGGATTTGGCGAGTCATTGAATTACGTTAGCCTCTGACCCTTGAGAGAGGGCTTTGGCGAGTCACTGACCTTCGAGAGAGGGCTTTGACGTTTGATATGTTGCAATCGACCCCTCTTAATTGCTTGTTTAGAATTAGTAGGTTGGACCGTTCAAATTGATTAGTTGTTGAATATTTTTATCACAACCTAAACATGTTTTATTATTTCTGTAGTTTGTAGTTTGATCATCACTACCATTATTTCCCGTGTTAATTTACCTAACCTAAAACACTTGAGTTAGTTTTGAGTGCCTAGAACACAACTCCCTGTGGATACGACAACCGTACTCCCAAAAGTACGACAACACAAACCAACGGACGCAGTGGCCAACACCTGGGTAGTAAGAGGTCGCGGGCGCGACAGGACGGTGGAAGTGGGCGCTGACAGCATTTTCCCGGACGCTAGGAATGTCTCTTCGGCGTGAAATGTTGGACCCTCCGGAGTAGGCGCTGACAGCGCTTGTCCAGACGCTGATAGCGTCTATCGTCGTTGCCCAGCCAAGCCTTGCCCAGCGCTGCGTCGCGGGCACTACCTGGGAGGTAGCGGGAGTTACACCCCATGCCCAGATGGTAGGGGGCGCTACCAAGGTTGCTGCCTTGGCCTCCTTGTGCTGCTCCTTCCCAACTTGTGTTTTCTTGCTCTGACCCACTCCCGAACCTCTATGCCATGTCGATTCTCATCCCGGGACGGTCCTGGGTCCCATTTGAAGTGGATTCCACACCCGATGCCGATCAACTCATGGCTCTAGAGTCTCAGGTCCACCTTAAAGTGTACTCTACATCTGCGACCCTAAAGTCATTTTCCTTGTGTTTCATGGAGGGGTTGCGGAAAGGCTTGGTGACCATAAATTTCGAGGCTGGGGCCCCAGCTCGATACAGTCTCATCTTGAATTGTCCATATTTCACATTTTAATATTATTTTTATCTAATAATTATATATATTGATCAACTATAAGAGTATAAAACTTATTAGCTAGGTCAAAAAATGTATATAATAGCCTAATGTATTAATTATAGTAAAATATGCACATTTTATGCACAATTTTATATTTATGAAAGAATATGAATAAATAATGGGAAATTCCAAATGGTAGGCACTAACTATTGGGTATTCCAAGTGGTGAACACCTTTTTAACTTATTCCAAATGGTAGGCTTAATATCGTAAATATTCCATTCTGTAGGCATAAATTTAAACTGATGTTAAGTATTGAAAAAAAAGAAGATGTTTTTGAATTTAATGATGCTCAGAACTCCAAACAAACACCTCACTGCCATCTCCTCCACAAACAAGGCCGGGCGGACAACCGCACGTCCATCTCTTCCTGTCCCGCTGTTGTCGCTTCTCATGCGATCGCATCCCGCCACCGTAAATTCCATTTTAAATAGAGCACCAGGCGTTCAACATTTTTTCAAAATCTGATATGGCCAGAAATTCACTTCTTGATTCTAGGATCACCAAAATCCGGATTATCAGTTTTTCGCACCCGCGACGACATAGGTGTCGCCCGAGAAGATCCTTGCTCGGATGCTGATGCTGCAGCGTTGATGCTCCATCACGCCCACAATCTCTCCGTGGCGCCCGTGACGACTACTTTTTTGGGCATAATTTTTGTGTTAAAACGCTGAGTTTAATTGTAATTCCCCCTTAGTATAAATACCCCCTTGCACTGTTTTTTGGGCAGTTTTTGCTGAATATGTTTGTGATGCTTATGCATTTTAGGGTTTCCCCTATTTCCTCTCAAATCTTGTTTACTTTATCCAATTGATTTGGTGGTGTTTTCAAGTCATTCCTTTAGTGATTATTGGTGGTTTATCCTAGATAATCATGGTGGGGTGTTAGGCCTAAGGTTGTGGACTCTCCTTACCTCAAGGTCATATCCAATCCTTGTGGGTGTTCAACCAACTTGGATGATTGTTGATAGTTCTTCATCTACTCAAGCTAATCTTCTTCCCCTCCACGCGGTAATCGCTCCAACTGTTAACGATTTTGAGTCAAGATGTGTATCATTGTCCATTTTTTATTTTTTTATTTTACTACTGTCGCGAGTGCATGTTGCACCTGCATTGGTTTAACAACAATATTTATCAATTTTAATATTTAATTACTGATCAGAAATTTTAAGAAACATTAATTTGAATACTGATATGATTAGTCAATTATTTGTTATAAAAAAAGTACAATACATATTTAAATTACTTGAATTCTAATATGATTAGTCGATTGCTTCACCGATGTTGATTAAAATATTTATTTTATGAAAGCCTTAATGAGGAAGATAGGATTTAGTGAAATTTGGGTTCCATGAATAATGCATTGTGTCACAAGCGTCAACTATGTTGTGATTGTTATTGGTGCTCCTACAGAATGTTTCTTACCTGTTGGGGTCGCCATCAAGGGGACCGTTGTCTTACTATCTCTTTATCTTGGTTATAAAGGCTCTTTTAGAGTTGATTCTAGAGCGACTAAGTCAAAGAATATTCACGAAATCAAGGCTAGCAGGAGGAACCCTCCAGTCTCATCTATTCATTGCGGATGACACCCTACTAGTTACCAAGGCAACTAAACAAGAATGCATTAAAGTGGTTGAGATGCTCAACGAGTCCGAGAATGCATCAAGATAAAAGGTCAATTTTAATGAATTTGAGGTGTCATTTAGCAGGAACGTCAATGCAGATAAGAGAAGAGAACTGACAAATTTTCTTCACATATCGAAAATAGCAGCATCGTTCAAGTTCCCGGGGGCATCAACGGTGGTGGGAAGATCAAAGAAGACCATATATGCAACAATGAAAGAGAGAATGTGGAAAAAGTTGTAGGGATGGAAGGAGAAACCATTGTCGAGGGTGGGGAAGGAGATATCGATAAAAACAGTCGCCCAAATAATAGTCACTTATCTAATGAGCTTACTTCAAGATGCTTGCGAAGATGATCACCGAAAATTTTTTATGGGCGCCAAAAACGTGGAGCGAGGTATGCACTGGAAGAGCTGGGATTCGTTATGTCAACCAAAGTGCCTAGGGGTTTAAGGATTCACGCGACTGGATGTATTTAATGGCGCCTTGGTCAGGACACAAGCTCGGAGAATTTTTACCAACCCAGATTCCTTTATATGTTACGAGTTCTGAAAGGAGAATACTTTCCCAATGGGGACTTTCTTTCATCAAATCTATCGGGAGTGTCCTGTCAATGTTCAATTTATCATAGTGTGCTAGCCAAGTTAATATGGTGATTATATGTCTTGCTAGAGACCTCTATAATAAGTTATTGAATATTTAATTATAAGTTATATTATTTGCTCTCATAGGGTTACACAAGTGAATGCTCTGGGTCAATGAGTGTATGCTCCAAAATAATATCTACAATACTAGTGGAATAGTTTTATAATTTTATTTGAGGGGAATTGAGAAGCAACGTGAAACCTCACCCCTTTGAGGCGACTTGAGATTCGGGGATGTTGTGCTTCTTTGAGGGGAAGAAGCCAAAGATTAGATGGAGAGAACTAGCCCAAAATTTAACAAATCGCTCACATTAGCATAAGATCGCCCAACAAATAAGGTATATGTTTCTGCTGAATTAAATCTTCGCTAAATCTTCTTATAGCAATGAACAAGTGGTAGATTTAGCATTCTGTTTTTTCTCCACCACTTTGCCTTTTTTTTTGGGGGGGAGGGGGGGGGGGGAGAAGGGGGTGGAGGTTATGTCATGTCTCCGCCTCCATTTTTTATTTGTAATATAATTTTATGTCCTCTTGATCTGGTTGGCTAACTCCTACTTCTTGATTGTTCCTATCTTGTGTGGAACCTGAAGATTAACCATCATCAAGGAGGAGATTGTGACTAAATTCTTGTTAAGTAGGTAAATTTAGAATCCAATTTGTACAATTTTTTAAAGTTGCACCTTCTATTTATTTATTAACGTTTGCCTGTAAAAATGTAGGGGAATTACACAGATCTGGAACTTCTAAACAATACATGATGATGTCATCCTTTTTCATGCTTTGGGGTTTCTCATAAATTCATAGCTTGAATAACAACACTTGCACATCATTTGGACTCTTATTTTCATGATTACTGTTTTTTATTCAAACCCTTATTGGTACATTCACCTCTTGGATAATGCAATTGGCTTTGCGTTCTTCATATATATTGCATCTTCTTCTCTTGGTGTTAATCTTTGCCAAAATTTTTATATCTTGACAAGTATGACAATCTGATCATGTTGAACAACACAACCCTGTGGGTCATCACATACACAAATTGCCTGCTGTGACTTTTTCAAATGCTTGTTCAAGGGTAAAACTAAAGGGGTTGGATTGAGTGACCTTTCATTGGGGTAATTGGTAATTGGTAATTTGTTTACCTTATCATAGGTAGTACTAGAATCCAATCAGGGTTGTCATGTGTCATTTCCCATGTGTTTATTTATTTATTTATTCATTTATTGGGGGGGGGGGGGCAGTTAGAGCAATAGGAGTTATGGCAATAGTTAAAGAAAACCGTTCTCAATAATCAAGTAACTATGAAATAGCTAATTGTTAATGCTCAAAAGACAAAATAGGAAGTAATAGAATTGGACTAGGCCACTGCCACACTGTTATGTTCAGTTAGGATGAAAATTGTTTCATCCCAAAGTGGGATTATAATGTGGTGGAACTTCTAGGTGTAGCTATACACAAGGGCATTGTTGCAAAGGAACGAAACGTTGCAAGAGTAAAAAAAACTAGTGAACCTTGTCCCCCATCCTAAGGATAGGATTTAGAGCATTTGTTGACAACTTGCAGTTTCTCATGGCAAGTTTGGTGCAAGCCATTGGGGAATTTGAAGAATCCTTGAATTCCTATTTATGACCCAAGCATTGAATATCAGTACTTTGCATAAGCTAGAAGTTCTCTAACAAAGAGAAAATTTGGCTAGCCACCTATTTTATTGTGCCATTGTGTAGCCTACTATATCTTAAGAAATGAATCCTACTTGAACAACGGACAGATAAATTCAAAAGATCAATTAAAAATGTCAAATGGAGAATCTCCTATTGGTCACATACTTGAATGATAGATGAAAGGAATTAGCTATTCTCTATTCCTTTCAATGGATGGCTTGGAATTAATTTTTTACTTTATTATCATAGTTAGTCGCGTTGTCAGTTGTTGGAGTATTTCAAGAGTTAAGAGGCATAAACTATAAGACATAAACATAAGATCGACGGGAAGGTCGGAAATAAGCTTAACAAGGAAAATAGATTCAAGACGGATCGTGTCTAGTCTGACACGACCCGTGTTGGTGTCCAACGAGCACATTTTATATGCGTTGGATCAACACGGACCTAGGGTTTGAGTTGGGCTTTGGGCTTGGGCCCAAGTTAATTAATTATTCCTTTAATTTAAAATAAAGAAATAATTATAATTTTTTGCATCATCTCTGACACGTGTCACGATGTTATTGGCCTGGATGTATTTCCACTTAAAATCCAATTAAATGAGCCGCCGTAATTAATTTGACACGTGGCGGGTAATAATTGGCCAAATACTCTATTATTTTATTTTTCAAGTGTCATTTTTTTTATTTGGTCGGCAAATTTTTGCCTCCTACAGATGCCCCCTTCGAGAGTCGGTCGCGAACACGAATTTTGAGTATTTGAAGCGGTTGAGTCTCGAATATAATTTGTATTTAGCGAGCATACTATTGTGCCTAAATTTCAGTTGGGCCAAACGGAGTGCGCCGCTGATTTGAAGGACGAAGACGTCATCTTGGAGCATAATTAAACCAACACGACTAGGATGCCCCCACATTGCATGCTTGAATGAAGTTGTGAACCAACATGAGTATTCCATTGATGGTGCTGACTTGGAGCAAACCACCAACATGAAGATGTTGGCAAACCAGAGTGCGGCTTGAAAGCTCACAATTTTGATGAATTGGAAGTCGACCTTTTTTTTTTTTACTTTTGACTTGAGAGTCTTTGTTGTGATGACGTAGAGGTGTTTAACCTTGTCGACTTTGGAGTCTTGCACAAGTGAGCTATGGACTTTACTGACTTAAGAGCCTCTCTTATTAATTTGTAAGTCTTTATCTATCTTCACTTGGGAGTCCTTCATCCTATTGACCTATGAGTCTTTAACTTTCTTGACTTGGGAGTCCTGCATCCTGTTGACTTGTGAGTCATTGAATTTTGCTAGCGTATGAGTGATTCATTTTGACTTGGGAGTCGTGAACTCATGAATCTTTTATCCCTGGCGATTTGAGAGTTTTTTCTTTGGTGACCTACGAGTAATTACTTTTCTTCACCTTAAAAATTTGATTTTGACGATTGGTAGTCTTGAATTTGGCTGACTTGGAAGTCATCAATTTATTTGACTTGGAAGTCGTGATCTTGACTTGTGAGCCCTTTCATTTCGTTAATTTGAATTTGGTTTACTTGCGAGTCTTTCATTTTGTCGACTGACTTGGATGTCTTTGTCTTGTCGTTGACTTGGAAATCAAGGGACTTAGTGACTTAAAATTCTTGAACTTTTTTGATTTGAAAGTCTCGAATTTTTGTGGACTTGGAAGTTTTTAATTTTTGTCAACTTGGAAATCGATGAATTTAGTGACTTGAGAGTCTTGAAATTTGTTGATTTGAAAGTCTTAAATTTTTGCTGACTTGCGAATCTTGAAGATCGCTGACTTGGAAGTCACAGTCTTTTTTTCTTGACTTTTGAGTCTTTCATTTTGTTGATTTCAATTTGGATGACTTATGAGTCTTTGGCTTGAAAGTTTTGAATTTCAGCGTGGGAGTCTTTAACATTGGTGACTTGAGAGTTTGACTTGAAAGCCTTGGGTTTGGACATTTACAAGTCTTTCGTGATGATGACTTGGAAATCTTGGATTTTGACTTGGGATTCAATTTTGGTGACTTCAGAGCCTTTTTCTTGAAAGTTTGGGATTTGAACTTATAAATCTTTTGTGTTGATGACTTGGAAGTCTTAGATTTTGACTTAAAAATTTTTAATTTTTTGGATGACCTAAAAGTCTTGAATTTTGATTTGTGAGTCTTTTTTTTGTGGATGACTTGGAAGTCTTAATTTTGACTTGTGAGTCTTGATGTGGGTGACTTGGAAGTCTTGAATTTTTGACTCGTGAGTCTTGATTTGGATGACTTGGAAGTCTTGAATTTTGACCTGTGAGTATTTTTTTTTTGTGGATGACTTGGAAGTCTTGAATTTTTTTACCACGAATTTCTTCAAAATTTGTTAACTTTACTCGTCGATTCTTTTTTCTTTCTCTTCGCTTTCCTTAGCAAACCTTCTCAACTTAGCCTGTAAATTGGCAATCTTTTTTTCCATGTTAACAACTGCAATTGTCATCACCGCCTTGACGAAGGTATGAGTAGATTCAGTCTCTGCTTGCGAGAAGATAGATTCTTCTTCAGAGATTGCGAAAGAATCATCACTGGAGTAGCCGTGGTCTTCAAAGCCCTCAAATTAGAAGAGTCCGCGAGGTGTAGTCTGCTTTGAGACGAAGGTAATTGTAGTTGGCTTCCAAGAGTGAGGAGCCCTTTGAGTTGCCCCCAACGTGATGGAGCCGATAGTTGGATTCTTAAGTAATTGAGTTGGTGCATTCACTGTTGGTTTTTCTAGCGTTGTAGAAATAGCAGTGACGATAGTCACAATCCTTTGAGCCGTTACTCCGCTTGATGTGACACATGCAGTTGTTGATCTCTGGGATGAAGCTTGAGTCATCCTTCTTGTTGAGAGTCGAGAGACAACTTTCTAGGGTGTCATCGCGTCGCTTGAGTCGAAGGTTGAACTTGATTTCTTGGAGAAGGAGATGAGAGGCACAGAGGTCCCACCGAGCGTGCCAAATTTGTAAACACAAATTTCGAGTCTAAAATGAATAAAGACAGAAAATTGAGAAACAAATTAATTTATATTAATATTTGAAAGTATGCGGGTACAATCTCTGTATTAAATACAATAAAGTAGTCCTCTGATTCGATCTCCTGAAATTTGGGTGAGTCGAGGGCGTGGACGCTTGATCTCGATCTCGAATGCAGGTTGAGCTAAAGGTCTTGAGCGTTGATCCCCTTAGTGCTTGGTAGCTGGAGGTTGCTCGAAGTTGAACCGTTTGCAAATTGACAGTCGGTTGCAGTTCTTCTAGTTATTGAATGCGAGGGCTTGAGTGCTTGGTCTCGATCAATGAACCAGACGAAGAAGACAACTGCAGTCCGTAGTTCGATCTTCTGAAGGCTTTGCAGATCTTGCCGAAGAACTCAGTAGCAGTTCTTGATCCTGACGCGGTAGATGCTTGAAGCTTTTGCAGACCTTGATCCTTGACGCTTAGTAGCTGGAGACCGCATGCAGTTCGATCTCCTGGAGCCTTTGGAGTGCAGAATGCCGGATGCCGCCGGGGGTAGATTGCAGAGTGTAGACTGTCGAGTGTCTTGCCGAAGAACTATGTTATTATTCTTGATAAAGACGTGTTGAAGACTTGGAGACTCGATCTTGAGCTTTTGCAAATTTCGATCCTTTGTGCTTGATAGCTGGAGGCTGCTCACAGTTTGATTTTCTGGAGCCTCTATATGCTGACTGCTGAATCTCCAGGGGGGGTTCAAAATCAAGGGGGAGGACCCCTATTTATAGGCTTTGGAGGCTTACCCTCTAGGGTTTGAGTTGGGCTTTGGGTTTGGGCCCAAGTTAATTAACTATTCATTTAATTTTAAATAAAAAAATAATTATGATTTTCTGCATCATCTCTGACACGTGACACGATGTAATTGGCTTAGATGTATTTCCATTTAAACTCCAATTAAATGGACCGCCGTAATTAATTTGACACGTGACGGGTAATAATTGGCCAAATACTCTATTATTTTATTTTTCAAGTGTCATTTTTTATTTGGTCGGCAAATTTTTCCTCCTACAATACAGTTCAAAGACTTGTCTACTTTTGCATCCTGACTAATTGAATTTATGTTCACTAAGTGAAAGTTCAAGTCGAAAGGCACTTTCATGGCGCATAACAACTCCTTGATTTCTCGGATGTTGAATCTCTCTAGGAGGTGCCATATATGGCGGGGGTATTTTTACCCAAGTGAGGTGTCCTGGGCTATTTCACGTGGAACTCTTGAAATAGCGGGGGATTGTTGGAGTATTTCAAAAGTTAAGAGGTATAAACTATAAGACATAAGCATAAAATCGACTGGAAAGTCGGAAATAAGCTTAACAAGGAAAATAGGTTCAACACGGACCGTGTCTAGTCTGACACGACCCGTGCTGGTGTCCAGCGAGCACATTTTAAGTGCGATGGATCAACACAGACCGTGTTGATCCAACACGGGTCGTGTGAGTTCAATACAGACTGTGTTGATCTAACACGGGTCGTGTTGAGTTCAGTCGGGATTGATTTTGTAAGCCCTTGATTTATGCTTCGTGGTCAATTGTTTTTGAGAACATTTTGGGATGTTATTTGATTGAGAAATCAGTCTTGATTTCTCATCAATACTATTCAACTATATCCAATGGATTATGCTATATGTAATTGGCAAGTTTGACTCATTAGTTGGCTCTAAAAGATAACTATAAAAGGTGGATGAATTGCACATATATCCTCACCCTCAATCATCATCTTTTCTGTTCTAGAGAGTTTCAACACACTCCTAAAGTGTTGAACTGCAGCAACATTCTTGAGAGTCCTTTGAGAAATATTGTAACTTTGCTTACAAGAAGTTAGGTTTTATCCTCGAGTATTTTCATGGTGTAGCGAATAAGTCTTAAGGGGAGAGGGGCTTTCCCTCGACTCCTAGCCACCCAAGTAATCCCCCATCTTCCATGTGACCGTGTTTCTCCATTTTATTTTTCAACATTAGTTTTTCTGTGTTAATAGCTTATTAAATATTGCCAAATAGGGATGAGACTTGTACTTTGGCCGTTGGCCTTATTCACTATTTTTTTTTTTTTTGGGGGTGGTGGGGGGTGGAGGGGGTTGTCCGTAACGATCTAGTGCCTCATACATTGCAACAAGCTACTTTCCAGCTGCATGTTTTCTCCTCTACCTTTAACCGCCCTTGTAAATTTCTTTTTTGAAAATTATGTCTATTACTTCTACTTTAGTGCTTGAGCTTGACATTGGCCTTTTCAAAGTACTGATATTCAATTCTTAAATATGAGAGGTAAATTTCTTTTTTGAAAATTATGCCCAAAAATTTTAAAATAATTATTGTTGACGAGCTCAGATGCCAAAAATTTTACTGCACCAGTCACAACATCTTGCTGTCCACAGTCAGGGCAACTTTTCTTTTAAAATCTTTTAATTTGATTATAAATCTTTCGTTTATTTATCTCATAAGTTTAGTAAACTTAAAGATAAGATGTTTATATATCTATTTGTAAATTCGATATGTATCTATATTTATATATTTATAGGAAAATTGAATTATAATAATCCCATATTTTGCAAATTGGATGGCGATAATCCCTATTTTCAGTTTGTATTCTGGTGGTCCAAAAAAAAGAAAAAGAAAATTGTATTGTAGTGGTACCAAATCCAAATTCACCTCCACATTCTTTCTAATTTTTTTCATTCCTACCCCATATTGTTTTTATTTTTTTCGTTCTTTCCCCTAAAAAGGTAATGAATTGTAGTTTTTAAAACATTTTTTAAATTATTTTTTTGAGACTCCGATTAATTATTATGATTTTTTAAAAGGAATAAAAGTGAAAAAATCATAAAAAATAATAAAAAAATTGAAAAAAATTGGGAGAAATGCCGTAAATTTATTAAAAATCATGGTAAAGTGTTATACAAAGTTTTGAATCAAATGCAACACAAAATCTGTGATATTAAGGGTATATTCTCGATGATGTCCCAATACAATCCAATTTTATTTTTTTTGAACTACCAGAATACAAACTGAAAGTAGGGATTATTATTATCACCATCCAATTTACAAAATATAGGATTATTATAATTCAATTTCCTATATTTATATCTATATTATATTCTATATTATAAGTAGCCGAATGATGGTACGCGAAAAATTTTCACCCTCCTAATCTACGATTTCTCACTCCTGTCTAAAAGATGCTTAAAATTCAAACTCAAAATTTTTTAATATTAGTTGATTGATTAATTCCATATCTTCAGTTATGGGCAGTTGCAATAAGCAGTTACATCCATAAAATAATGCACTCTATCTATACTTCTATACTTCTATACTATATATTACAAGAATGATTAGTTGACTTGCACGAGAGTAATTTTGGGATATTAGTTCACTGTTAGTCATTGATCTCGCATATAGATAAATCTCAACTATTGATACTATAATATTAAATAGGCTTTTTGGATGCTAATATACTGAATTTTTGGGATATTGGACAATAATGCACTGAACTTTGACCTTGGACAATAATACACTGTATTTTGGGGATGTAGAACAATAATGCACCCCTTGGCAGTGACTAATTTGTTGGCAATCCTAAGTAGAGGAGATGAATTGATCAAAAAATATTTAATTTATGACATGTTAGCCAATCCACATATAAGCAAAGAGAAACAACTTTGAAAAGAGTAAAAAAAAAACATAAAATCACATTTATTCAAACGTGTTTTTGTTGAGAGATTGTTGATATAATTGTATAAAATTACCTTTGCTTGTGTAGATTAACTGATATGTCATAAATTTAGAAATTATTTAGTTTATTTGTCTTCTCGGTCTGTCACTTAAGATCGCAACAAAGTCATTCACTGTTGAAATTGTTTCGGGTGCATTATTGTCCAACACCGCTCAAAGTTCAGTGCATTATTGTCCAAAATTAAAGTTTAGTACATTATTGTCCAATACCCCAAAAGTTCAGCATATTAACGTCTAAAAATCCTATTAAATATTAAATATAAAACTACTTTGACATTTTGATGGAAGAAGCTACCCCCTCATCTACGTTATCTCAAATAGCTACTCATTGCATATCTACTAAGAATAGTAGCGAAATCTATTCTACTTCAATGGCCGGGATTCTCGACTTTTCCCCCATCTATTACCTTCTTTTTCTTTTCGTTTCTTTTATTTTTTTTTGGGTAATCACTTCCCCGTTAACTCGCACGTTGGCCATAACCTTTTTATCATTAAAAAAAATAAAAACCTATTATCTTCTCTATCCATGCATCATAACTGCACAATAACGAGGATAATCACTTTTCAACTTGGCACAATAACGAGGATAATACGAGGAAAATCTCATGTAATTATTGACAAAGAAAATGATATCGCGACTATGTATGAAAATAATAATGCTACCTCCGTATCTAAATAAGTGTCAAATTTTCTATCTATCTTATCCTTTTTTATGTGTCAAAATTATACTTTCATAATTAAAATACCCATGTTACCCTGAATGAGATATTCTATTTTATCTTTTAAAATATTCTCCTTATTCCTACTAAATAAACAGGTATATTTGTACAAGTCTAACTTTTTTATCCAATTTTCTAGGTACTTTGGATAGTTGGATTTTTAAAGGTAGTTTTTATGACACTTAATAAAGGACCGGGGTAGTATATGTTTTTCTATTCGCATCAGTCTCATACTTTAGTACTTTGGAATTGTCATCATATTTCCATAGATAGATAGTAAGTATATACTTCCTCCGTTCTAAATTATTTGTCACTTTAATGAGTTTCACGGTCTCCAATATCATCTTTTGTACGCTAATTTTTAATATATATTATTAATTAGAATATTATATATAATAAATAATCACACCTTTATGGTGAGACCCTTCCCCGAACTCCCGCTTATAGGCAGACTTTGTCATTTATATAACAAATCATAGTATATATTGAGAAACAAATGGTCGCAACTTTTAAAGTTTGATCGGCACACTTTTGAAAGTGACAAATAATACAGAACTGAGAGAGTATTTTCTAAGGCTTTACTACATATGGAGGGATGACCCCTCACTTAAATATATTTGGGGAGTGTTAAGTTGTTGGACTATAAAGATTATGGGTTCTCAGTTAAATACACCTTTAGATGGGAGCTTTAATTGCAATTGTATATATGCCCCGTTCTTTTATGTGGTAACTTGCGGTGCGGTATCGCACCACACCGCACTACTCAATATTCTACCACACTTTACCGCACTCCACTGCACTTTACCACAATCATTAATTGCCAAAATATCTTTTTACTTTTCTTTCTCCTCATTTTTTTCTCTATTTTTTACTTTTCTTCTCTACTTTTTACATTATCTCTCCTCACCTACCCCACCTATCACAACTCCCACCACAACCTACCACACTTCACCACACTTTCTCAAATTCCACCGCACCGCATGTTAACCGAGTCCCAGTCCTAATAGTATTTGGTTTCCATATTATAGTAGGTTTCCAATTTTTGTTAATTAGATATGTCTTATGTAACAGTGGTAAACTAGAACTCTATTACTGATACACATTGTATATATATTTTTGAACGTTTTTTTAAATGAAAGACAGAGAACATAGGAGGGTTGTTTTCCCTCAAACAAACACATACCTTCAATTTCTTCATGGTATCAGAGCCTGATCTGTAAGATTGATCATTAGCCATGGGCAAGGAAGATGAATTCAAAGACAAGGAAGATGAACCCAAACAGAGTGAGTTGAAAGACAAGCCAAAGCCAAAACCTTTCATTGTCACCCCTGACTCACCATACTACTTGCATCCGTTCGAAAGCTTGGGAACTACGATTACCTCAATGGTGTTCACTGGGAGAAATTTTGAGACTTGGAAACGATATGTTCAAACGGCTTTGAAAGCCAAGAACAAAATAAAGATTATTGATGGTCGAATCAAGAAGCCGAGTCAAGAAGGCGATGAATTAGATGCGTGGGAGCGTATGAATTCAATGATTTACATGTGGATGCAAAATTCAATAGACCCAAAACTACATTCAACTCTTCCCTACATCGACTCAGCAAAGATTCTTTGGGAAGATTTGAATAAAAGATATTCATCTTCAAATACTCCAAGGATTTACCAACCCAAAGAAGCAATTTCTTCTTGCAAACAAGAAGGGCTCAATGTAGGAGATTTCTATGCAAAGTTAAGAAGCATGTGGATGGAGTTGGGCAATTATGAAGATATACCCAAGTGCATCCGTGGAAACTGCAATTATAAGCTCGAATCCCGACTCGATGAACTGCAGGAAAAAGAGAGGAGTCATCAGTTCCTTATGGGCCTGAATGACTCGAAATATTCAAGTCTGAGAAGTCACACACTGGCGATAGATCCCTTTCCCTCTCTGAACAAAATTTTCAACTTTATTCAACAAGAAGAGGAGCATCAAAGGATTTTGAGGGGGCGAGAAGAGAAAGATGGTGATGCTGCCTTCGCGGTTGGAGCTCGGTCTGAGACAGCGATTGGAGAAAGGCCTACTTGTACTCACTGTAGAAAATTTGGGCATGATGTTACAGGCTACTTTAAGATAATTGGGTACCCGGCGAATTGGGGATCCCGTAGAGGACGTGGCGGTAGAGGTCAGAACGGTCGTGGACGAGGCGGACGCATGGGAACTGGTAGAGGATCTGGCCGAAACAATCAACAACAACATGGAGTTGTTGCGGCAGTGACGGGCGGAATCCTTCCCTCAGACGGCGTCTCTCCAGCCGAATCATCCTATGGAAGCGAGGGATCTACTGTAGCGGCGGCCAGAGGAAGAGCCAAGGAGACAAGATGGCCCAGCAATTCCACAGTTCCCTCGCTTGGGCCTGTTCAATACAATGGGTCAGGTTCATTAAATTATTTCACTCCAACTCAAGTGGAGCGGATCTTAAGCATGATTGAGCAAAGCAAGCCTACGGAAAACCGGATAGGTAACCAAACAGTTTCTTGGCTAATTGACAGTGGAGCATCTAGTCACATGACAGGAGATCAAATTTCCCTCATAGAAATAGAGAAAATTCAGCCAGTTGTAGTTGACTTGCCAAACGGGGCAAAAACGGTTGCTGACAAGCAGGGAAAAGCCATGGTGTCAGATGACATACAACTAGATTGGACACTATTTGTTACGTCTTTGAATTGCAATCTTATCTCAGTCCACCGTCTATGCAAGGATTTAAATTGCATAGTCACGTTTGATGAAAATGCTTGTATTTTGCAGGACCGTACCACGGGGATGCTGATTGGTACGGGTGAGCAGCGTGATGGGGTCTATTCCTACAAGGAGCCTTGAGGCAATAGCAAGGTGAATGTAGTTTGCACCCGGAACATTTGGCATCAAAGATTGGGGCACCCGTCAAAGGAAGCGGTGAATCTTATAGGACAGTATGTGTAAGGTACTAATTTAGCGGTAGAAGATACTGAATATTGTGATATTTGTTTTAGAGCGAAGCAAACTAGAGACTCTTTTGTTACCAGTGAAAATAATGCAAAGGAATTATTTGATACCATTCATGTTCACATATGGGGTCCTTATCAAACCTCTGCTCTATGTGGTGCTCATTATTTTCTAACAGTAATAGATGATTTTAGTATGAGTGTCTGGGTGTTCTTGATGTCTAGAAAAACTGAAGTTGAAAATAATATGAAAAAGTTCATAAATTTCGTACATTGTCAATTTGGGAAGAATATTAAGGTGATCAGAAGTGACAATGGGATGGAATTTAAATCCAAAGGTATGCTAGAATATTATGCTGAGAAAGGAATTTTCCACCAAACCAGCTGCGTAAATACACCTCAACAAAAAGGTAGAGTTGAGAGAAAACATAGACACATTTTGAATGTTGCTCAGGCTTTGCTTTTTCAAGCAAACCTACCTATAGAGTTTTGGGGTGAATGTGTCAAGACCGTTGCTTATTTGATTAATCTAACACCAAGTAGGTTGTTGCAAGGAAAGACCCCATATGAGTTGATTAATGGAGAAAAACCGAACTATGATCTTATTAGAGTTCTTGGATGTTTATGCTTTGCTCAAACCAAAACAAATGATAAATTTGCTCCTCGTAGTCGAAAGTGTGTTTTCATTGGTTACCCACTTGGCAAAAAGGGATGGAAGCTTCATGATTTAGAGACCCATGACGTCTTTGAGAGTAGAGACGTTAGGTTCGTTGAGCACTGTTTTCCTCTTTTGGACGTGCCCACACAAGAACAAAGCCCAAAACCATCTCCTTTTGAAAGATCCTATTTTTTTTAAGGATGAATCAGTAGTAATGGGCGGACAAACAGACAAGTCAACCCATATAGAAGGTCTCACTCATGAGGCAGGCCAACTAGGTGATGAGGCAAATGATACATAGTGTGCTGAGGATAGGGGGAGTGCCTCCTGTTGAATAGATCTCACGGATAGGGGGAGAAGAACAGTTGGGCCAAAATGAAGGTGATAGTGGGCCTGTTGAGATAGGGGACTCTCCTGGGGCAAAATTAGAAGATAATGATGGACCTACTATCCCAGCTCCTCGACGGTCTGATAGAGTGCGGCGTCCAACATCCAAGCTTAATGATTTCATCTGCTATCATACGAAGAACCCCATCGCTGCTGCTGCTCAGTCTTGCCAAGAAGGATCCTTAGGTACGCCGTATCCCTTGCATAATTATGTGAACCATGTAAATTTTTCTCCTTCACATAACAAATTTCTCATGAATATTATGAAAGTGGACAAGCCTAGATTTTTCCATGAAGCAATAAATGATAACAGGTGCCAAGCTGCAATGAACGAAGAAGTCCAAGCTCTACAAAGGACGGGAACTTGGGAAGTGGTTGACCTTCCTAAGGGAAAGAAACCAATTGGGTGCAAATGGGTTTATCGAGTAAAGTACAATGCAGATGGGTCAATTCAACGATACAAAGCCAGACTTGTTATCCTTGGAGATCACCAAGAAGAGGGGATTGATTACACTGAAACCTTCGCTCCGGTTGCAAAAATGACTAGTGTGAGATGTTTCTTATCTGTGGCCGTGGCAAAAGGATGGGAGTTGTATCAATTATATATGAATAACGCGTTTTTGCACGGTGATCTAGATCAAGAAGTTTATATGAAGCTTCCACCAGGTTATCAAGCATCAACACCTAACAAGGTCTGCAGGCTGAAAAAATCTTTTTACGGTTTAAAACAGGCTCCTAAACAATGGTTTGCCAAGCTATCCTCTATGCTGTGTGCGTACGGATTTGTCAAGTCTTATGCTGACTACCTGCTCTTTACATACAATAGAGATGGGGTCTTTATGCCATTACTTGTTTATGTTGACGACATTATTCTCGCTACCAACAACACGCAAGAATGCTTCAAATTCAAGAGTTACTTGGACAAGTGCTTCAGTATTAAGGACCATAGAGCCCTAAAATATTTTTTGGGCATTAAAGTAGCTCAAGGGCAACGAGGCTTGTTTCTCTGTCAAGGAAAATATGCTCTGGACATAGTGAATGAATGTGGGTTACTAGGGGCCAAGCCAACTACCTTCCCTATAGAGCAAAATCACAAGCTCGCTCTCGTTCAAGGGAAAAATCTATAAGACCCTACCTCCTACAGAAGGCTAGTGGGACGATTGATATATTTAACAATCACTAGACCCGACCTCACTTATGTTGTTCACATCCTTTCTCAACTCATGCAAAATACAAAGGAAGAGCACATGGATGTAGCAAAGCAAGTGGTTCGTTACATTAAGGGTTCACCAGGCCAAGGAATCCTGCTACCAAAGGTATCCAATTTGCAATTAGTTGCCTATTGTGACTCAGACTAGGGAGCTTGTCCCATTACAAGGAGATCTCTAACAAGATACTTTATTAGTCTCGGAGGTGCTCTTGTATCCTGGAAGACTAAGAAGCAAACTACTGTATCTCGGTCCTCAGCAGAAGCTGAATATTGCTCCACTCCGACAACCCATGTTGTTATTATGTGACAATCAAGCAGCGCTGCACATTGCCGCTAATTCAGTCTACCATGAGCTGACTAAGCACATCGACATTGACTGTCATTTCGTTCGAGAAAGGCTTGAAGCCGGTGACCTCAAGCTGCTCAAGATACACAAGGGAACAACCTGCGGATATGTTTACCAAAACACTCGGTCGAGACCAGTTTCACTATTTACAGTCCAAGTTGGGCATTGTCAATCCTCATGCTGCAACTTGAGAGGGAGTGTTAACCGAGTCCCAGTCCTAATAGTCTTTGATTTCCATATTATAGTAGGTTTCCAATTCTTGTTAGATATTTCTTATGTAATAGTGGTAGACTAGGTCTCTATTACTGATAGACATTGTATATATATATTTTTGAACATTTTGTTAATGAAAGATAGAGAACACAGGAGGGTTGTTTTCCCTCAAACAAACACATACCTTCAATTTCTTCACCGCACCACACCGTTATCACACCGCACCGCACCGTATAATAGAGCGAAGCCTGAGGTGTATGAACAGAGACTATGCTAAAAAATTCATTTGAATCTACGACATGGAAGTCTACCATTAATAGAAAAAAAATGTTGAGTTGGGATGATTTTGGTAGTTATTAGTAAATGAGTTAGTTATTATGTTTGATTAGGAATGAATTTACGCGACTAACAACTTTGTTGGATAACTTAATTAAAGGCAAGCCTCTAAATGTCAATTGACCCTTATTGTGATGAACAATTCGTCGGAGTTATACATACGAGAAATCCACCGTTTGTGGCAAAACAAATGTCGATCGTTGAGTTTTGTAGCATACCAATCACTAATAAAATGAACACCCAGGACCTCAATCTTGATTTCTTGGGTGTTCGTTTTAAAGGAGGTTGGGATGCTAAATGCACAATGATCGACATTTGATACGTCACAAGCGGTGGATTTCTCGTACATATAACTCAGACAACTTGTTCATCACAACAAGGGTGAATTGAAGTTTAGAGACATGCCTTTAATTAAGTTATTCTCTGAAGTTGTTAGCGTAAATTTGTTTCGTATCCAACCTAATTGCTATCTTAATTATTCATAACCCCAAATGAAGACATGAGTTATAAATAACTATGTCACATCCCTTTGCTAGCTTAAATACTCAACAACCAGTTTAGTGTTAGTAAATATGTTAGTTGTCATGGTAGTTTAGAGTAGAAAGTATGGTAATTTATAGGTCTAGTATCTTAGTTGTAGATGTCATAAAAAGAGGTTGAGTTTGAGTTCTGTTAGTGTCCATGAGAGTGTGTTTGTTCCTGATAATTTATGGTTGAAAAATACTTTCATGAGTCGTACCGAGTCTCCAATTTATTTGTCTGGTTCCCTTAAAGTAGCGCAATCTCGGCAGTGAAATTGCACGAGGTCTATAGTGCTCTGGGAGTTAGAAGCGTCTCAGATTCGGTACAATGTAGTGTTTCCATTGTGCAACCTGGTGGGCAACAAGACAAGGCGGGAATGAGAGAGAAGCTGATAGTAAAAGGTCTAATAGATATTGTGGTGGGCTTTGATGCATGCAAGAAAGCCCACCACGATTTCCATTAGAATTTTTACTATAAGTTTGTCTCTCATTCCCGCCTTGTCTTGTTGCCCACCAGGTTGCACAATGGAAACACTGCATTGTACCGAATCTGAGACGCTTCTAACTCCCAGAGCACTATAGACCTCGTGCAATTTCACTACTGAGATTGCGCTACTTTTTGAGAACCAGACAAATAAAAGGAGAGTCGGTACGACTCATGAAAGATTTTTTTTCAGCCATAAATTATCAGGAACAAACACACTCTTATCGGGTAATAACATTATCCTCTTGATTGTTGACATATATAGCTTAGTTGTAGATGTCATAGAAAAGTGTTGAGTTTGGATGCTTTTGGTAGTTGTAAGTAAGTGAGCTCACCTTGCAAATTAGTGTGTTGACATGAACAAATTGACAACTTTGAAATCTAATTCGGTCAACTTTGCAGATTTGAACGAAATGGAAAATACTAGGAAATGGATGTACGAGAGAATCGATAAGGAGGGGTATCTTAGCAAAGAGTTTGTTAGAGGAGTGAAAGAAGAATTTTTGCCAGTTGCTAAACAAACCATTAGCTTCCAATCGGGTAAAGTACTTAGGTGTCCATGTTCAAAGTGTAAAAACATGAAACACCAACGTGAGGACAATGTTAAGGTGCACTTGTACAAAAATGGGTTTGTACCATGTTATTTTGTGTGGACGAGTCACGGTGAGGTGTACGTGCCTCGTGTGGCCACGATCCCCATCCAAACGTTGAACCAAATTGAAGGGTCATCGAGGACTGATGTGTTAGACCCAATGCAAGAAATGCTCACGGATGCCATCGGAGATTTATTGTCCAACGTGTTCTACACAGTAGAGGATGAGTCGTCAGATGGAGGGTAAAAATTTCTTGAAATGTTAGAAGCGTCCAAACGACCTTTGTATAAGGGTTGCGAACTGTCACAATTGTCAGTAGTGTCTCGGCTTGTTAACATAAAATGTGAGTATAATCTCCCTAACAAAGCCGTAAACAGTCTGCTAGCCCTCATGAAAGACATTTGTCCCCCTGTTAATGAAATGACAGACACGTACCACTCGTCGAAGAAGTTACTTAAAGCTTTAGAACTTCCGCATGAGAGGATCGATGCGTGTCCAAAGGGGTGTATGTTGTTTTGGAAGGAGAACTCCATGCTTGATAGTTGCAACTTTTGCGGTGTTGATCGATATGTGTGGACAACGGCTAAGGGTAAAAAAGGAGCTCATATACTTTCCAATCGGTCCGCAGTTGCAAAGATTATACTTGACTAAGACATCAGCAGAGCAAATGAGGTGGCATTCAACAAATGTTCGAGGGGACGGTGACATGGTTCATCCGTGTGATGGTGAAGCTTGGAAACATTTTGATGCCACTCACAAAGAGTTCGCATCGGAACCACGCAATGTGCGGTTGGGTATATGCACGGATGGTTTCGCCCCTTTCGGTAGTTTCGGGCAAACTTATTCTACATGGCCTGTTATAGCTACCCCCTACAATTTGCCTCCGTGGCTTTACATGAAGAAGCCTTACATGTTCCTCACACTCTTGATTCCTGGTCCGAAAAGTCCAAAGGGAAACTTGGACGTATACATGCAGCCGTTAATAGACGAGTTGAAACACTTGTGGGTGGAGGGTGTAGACATGTATGATGTGTCTTTGAAGGAAACGTTCAGAATGAAAGCGTCCGTGTTGTGGACAATAAGCGATTTTCCAGCGTACGATATGCTTACTGGGTGGACCACCGCAGGTAAGCTAGCTTGTCCATATTGCATGGACAAAACAAAATCACGGTGGCTGAAACATGGGAGGAAACAGTCATGGTTTGATTGTAATCGACAGTTTCTCCCAATGGACCATCCTTATCGTACTAACAAGAGTGCGTTTTCAAAAAATCGAGAAGAACATTCACCTCCACCCCCTCGCCTCAATGGGAGCCAAGTTTGGGAACAAGTGTCAAGGTTGCCAACATCTACTCAACAACAAGGCAACGTTGACGGCTATCTTCAATGTCACAATTGGCATAAAAAGAGCATCTTTTGGGAGCTACCGTATTGGAAAGACCTGCTAATTAGACACAACTTAGATGTCATGCATGTTGAGAAAAATGTGTTTGAGCAGGTGTTGAACACCATCATGGACATCAAAGGAAAGACAAAAAATGATGACAACTCTAAGAAGGACCTAGCCGCTCATTGTAACCGTCGCCGGGTTGATAAAGAAAGGACGGGTGGAGCTGCATATGTCATGGGTAAAGCGAAGCGTAAGGCATTACGTCAGTGGCTTAAAGACCTCAAACTTCCCGACGGATATGCAAGCAACCTAGGTAGATGTGTAGATGTTAACACATCAAGATTACATGGTATGAAGAGTCATGATTGTCATGTTTTCATGGAGAGGTTGTTACCAATTGCCGTTAGGGACTTGTGTGCCTCTAAGGTTAGTGTTGATGATATGGTCCGGTTGGAGATGAACATACCGGAAAGCATATGCAAACTGGAGATGATTTTCCCTCCCGCATTCTTCAATGTGATGGAGCATCTTCCAATACACCTTCCATATGAAGCAGCTAAAGGTGGACCGGTGCAGTATAGGTGGATATACCCTTTCGAAAGGTAATTAAATATTTGTATTGCATTTAGGACCCGCCTTTTTCTTTGTAGTGTATTTTATTAAACATTTAGGACCCGCCTTTTTCTTTGTAACGCATTCCTCGACGCGTGTTGGTTGTCAAATGTTGTAGATTTCTGCATCATTTAAAGAAGAAGGTTGGCAACAAGGCACGCGTTGAAAGCTCCATATGTAATGCGTTCTTAACGGAGGATATTTCCAACTTTTGTGTTGCATACTTTGCACCGGAAGTGCACACAAAATCAAGGGACCTTCCAAGGAACGCATGCCTTGAGTTGGGTGATGCATCCGACGGCAATGGAGCAATACCTGAGTTGTTTTCATCGAACATTGGGTACTCTCCAGCTGCAGGGAAGAAAAGATTCCTTGACCAACAAGAATATGAGGCTGCACATGAATATGTCCTTTCAAACTTCGATTTAATGACTGAATATGAAAGGTACATATACAACATAACTTAATTAGATCGACAGTTCAATTATCAATAACTTATTTATCCAGTAGAATCTTCACCTACGTTGACTCATTTCAGTCAATTTGAGGAAGAGATGGTCTGTTTGCATCCACGTACGCCGCATGGTGAATTGTTGAACAGACATCGCAAAGAATTCCCCCGTTGGTTGATAAGAAAGGTTAACATTCAATTGGAGTTGTTTGGTTTTAAATTATTGGTTAACATAGGTTACATGAGATTAATTTCGCAATTATTAAACAACTTTGTAGGTTTTGTCATCTGGTGAAGGAGACGAAGTTGTTAGTGCTTTAGCGAATGGCCCTAGGAAGGATGTTTTATCTTAGGCTCATTTCTACATTAACAACTTCAACTTCCATGCTTATTGTGCCGATAATAAAACAACGAATGCAAATTATGGGGTGTGTGTCAAAGGGGTGAATGGAACTGACTTCTGAGGGATTTTGAAAGAGGTTATTAAGTTAGTTTATACTGGGCGTAGTAGGGAATACAAAATCCACTTGTTCAAGGTTGAATGGTTCGACCTGGGTCAAGGTGGCGTAGTCGTGCATGATCATTACAAGCTTGTTGATGTTAACCAAGCAAAGAGGTATAGGGTGTATGAGCCTTTTGTGTTGGCATCTCAGGCTACACAAGTGGTGTACATCCATCACCCAACAACCAAGAAGGATAGATCATCATGGACTGCTACACTGACAATTAAGGCAAGGTAAACAATAGATGGACTCGATGATCATGATGGAGCATTTCAGGAAGACAACAATGTGGACCCCCCATCACTTGCTGAGTTCGACCTACTTGACGATCGAGATGGCTCGGGAGATGAACTATTTAGTGATGATGAAGAAGGAGAAGATCGGGGTATACTAGAGGGTGTGGAGGACGATGATTTAGAAGGGAAAGAAGCATTGGAAAACGCCGCATTTGTTGAGTTGCTTAGTAATGATGATGATGAGTAGGTCGCACGTGTAGGTTCTTTTGTTTGAACTGTCATTTGTTTTTATTACGTTGTGCGATGTAACAATTTAGAAATAATTTTTTTATTTTGTTTGGTTATAATTGAATTTGTTTTCATGGTTGTTATTTGATTACTCACTGCATGCATCAAATTTAAATTAGTTTTAAATTCATTATTTGTGCGGTCAATTATTGGTTATTATAGTGCAGCTTAAGAAAACGCCATGTCCCCACCATCCCCTCTATGGAAGATCCAGCCCGGTATACCTCCTGACCCATCCGACCCAAGGACCCCCCTCATTAGGGGGGAAGACTGGTCTACCGGGAGAAAAAGACCCCAAGGAACAAACCAATCCCCCATTTGTCATTTGAAATCCGGGCGAGGATGTGGGCTAAACGAGAGGAAGAGGCCTATAAGCGTCGGGTCGAGGCATACACGGCGAATCGGAACAAAGCCCCGGACCAGAATAAGCACTACGGTGGCGCGATGTCCGCCGGTAAATACTTGCGGAAACTGGTAAGCCTCCCATCATCTTTTACTTTGACGTTTTTCATCAATACAAATTATAAGGTAATATCTGTAATGTTTCTAAATATATTCCTAAGCTAGTGACGCGATCCATCCATCCCCCGCGGACGTCATAGAGCACTATCATTGTAAGCAAGACGCCCAGGGCAACAAGCAATGGACTAACCCGAAGGCGGCCAAAGTTTATGTAAGTCATTTTCTTCTAAAGTTAGTTTAATAATTTATTTGTTGGAATTGTTTTTGAAAAGTAAATGTGTAACTTATGTTTAGAAACGAGCGCGTGGCTCGATAGGATTAATCGGCGTGTGGCCGTATATTGTTACTTGATTGTATGTGTTGGAATTGTTGTTGGAAGTTGGAATGTGTAACTTATGTTTAGAAACGAGCGTGTGGCTCGATAGGATTAATCGGCGTGTGGCCGTATATTGTTACTTGATTGTATGTTTTGGAATTGTTGTTGGAAGTTGGAATGTGCAACTTATGTTTAGAAACGAGCGTGTGGCTCGGTAGGATTAATGGGCGTGTGACCGTATATTGTTACTTGATTGTATGTGTTGGAATTGTTGTTGGAAGTTGGAATGTGTAACTTATGTTTAGAAACGAGCGTGTGGCTCGATAGGATTAATCGGCGTGTGGCCGTATATTGTTACTTGATTGTATGTTTTGGAATTGTTGTTGGAAGTTGGAATGTGCAACTTATGTTTAGAAATGAGCGTGTGGCTCGATAGGATTAATCGGCGTGTGGCCGTATATTGTTACTTTATTGTATGTTTTGGAATTGTTGTTGGAAGTTGGAAATTATGGGGTGTGTGTAACTTATGTTTAGAAACGAGCGTCTGGCTCGATAGGATTGTATATATTGCAAATGTTCGTTGTGGTAAAGTGGGCATGTGACCCTTATTCTACAAGTTGAGTTTATATTGTCATTTGCAGGTTAATGTTTTGTATTATGAATTTGGTATAAGTCCATATTACAAAGGAAACTTTGCCGAAATTTCTATGTAACTCTCCCTATATTATCTTAGTTGTGGCATCTATTGATAATGTGTTTTGATAACAAACAACATGACCACTTTGCTTTACATTTAGTTGTGGTTACTAATTATCATTAATGTTGATCATTTGCAGAATGAATATCTTGAGCAAGTATCTGCAGCGGGCGTGGAGCCCAATTCTGTGGAAGCCAACGCGGTGTTCTACAATGTCGCCGGTGGGTTCTCGGTCAAGAATCAGTCTGTCTATGGCCTGGGATCCTCGACGGGCATGTTCTACGAAAGGCCGGCCCGCTATGCATGCCACAATGATCAGGGATCTTCTTCCTCATCCGCCGCCCCTACCCCATCTGCTTATGCTTCCTTGGTTGCTGAACAACAGTCTTTGAGGAGTCAAGTCTCCCAATACCAGCAACTGTTGAGCCAACTTGAAGGAAGATTGTCCCAAGTAGAACAAAATCAACAGCAGCAGCAGGGGACGCCTTACAGTGGTCAATTCTCTCCCTCCAACATCATTAATGACCCCCTTCTTCGTAGTGTTTGTGAGGACAACTTTAAAAACTTGTCGGATATGTAATATATTTTGCGACCGTTGACTTGCGACCGATGACTTGCAACCGTTGACTATATATATATATACTACTGTTTGCGACCGTTCATTTTTATATATATATATTACTGTTTGCGACCGTTCATTTTGTGACCATTTGGCACTTATACTTCAAATATATTCTGGAAAGATTATATTACCAGAAACCCTCAACAAAAAATTTTTTTCAAAAAAATAAAATAAAATGGGCGACCGTTCAGCTGAACGGTCGTTAGGTAACGACCGTTAATGAACGGTCACAACGGCTGACGACCGTTACCGTTTATGAACAGTCGTTAATTAGAGACCGTTCAAATGAACGGTCGACCGCTTCCACAAACGACCATTGAGATGCGACCGTCCCCAACGGTCGCAAATGAACGGTCGCCCGCCCTCTCGAGCGACCGTTCAAGCTGAATTGAGACCTTTCAGAACGGTCTTATTTTTGTTACCCTATTGTAGTGAACAGTTGAATAATTAGAAAAATATAAAATGGTTGTTAAACGGTTGATTTTTTCCTACCATTTTAAATTGGTTGGAAAAAGTGATCGGTAATACACATTTTTTAATAGTGTAATGATTCATCATTATGTTCCTAACTTTGGGTTGTATTGAGAGCAATTTTAATTAATTAATTTTGGTTAACGTACATACCTCTAGCAACATGACAAGTGACAACTGCAATTTATTAGGTGCTCCTGGAGCATGTGCTCCTGATTCTACAATTGTTCACCCGCATGTATTAGGTTGTTCACTCTGATTATTATGATTGTTCACTCTAATTTACATGATTGTTCACTCGCAAATATCTGGAGCACATGTTCCGGGTGTATCCAGTATGTATTGAGTGACAACCAACCTCCCCCCCCCCCCACCACCAAAAAAAAAAAAAAATCTAACTAAAATGAGATGGAAAAAAGGAACTATTATTGGGGCTATTTATAAGAACTCATACCTACATCCGTAAATTATATACAACAAAACTAACTAAACATTCTTTACACATGTATTAACCTAACCCATACTAATTTACGCATGCTCATAATTTATACACATAAACATACATTAACAATTTTCAAAACTAAAACAATAAATATTACAAAACATAACTAACTAATACAATTAACATACAATTAATACAAAAATTCAATAATAAAACACAATGAACACAACAACATACACATAAATATACAATTAACACAACCAACATATCATTACACTAATTGACAAATTTCACCACATACCTAACCTAATTAACATACAATACTTAAACAGTAATATAACTAATCTAATTAACATACAATTTCACAACATATCATTAAACTAATACAACTAACATACAATGAACATACAATACTTACATAGTAATTAACACAAAAATTAACCGAATAAATACTAATTATTCACTCAAATTATTCACAACATAACTAACTAAACAATTTTTTACACAAATACTAACCTAATTAATGGATGCTCATAAATTATACAAGTAAATATATAATTAACAAAATTGAAAATTTTCAAATAATTTACCGGGGAGAACGACGGCGGCAGTGGGGACGACGACGACGGCAGGCGGCGACGGCGATGGCGACGGCGGCGCGGATGATGAAGGCGGCTGGAACAGCTACAACGTCGACGGCGACACCAAAAAAGTGGCGGTTCCCGGTTCTGATTTGCTAGCAAGAGGAAGGGCTTGTGTTGTTATTAACCACCAAAAACTTAAAAGAATTGATAAGGAGGGATAAGAGGAGGACTTACCGTCGTCGGCTCCGGCGAAATGCGGCGGCAGGTGGCGGTTTCCGGTCCAAGTCGCCGGCTAGCAAGAGGAGGGAGAAGAGAAATTGGGTTTTGAGAGAAAGTGTAACGGTGCAATTGAATTCGTTTGAATTCGGCCGACTGTTTTAACCGCTGAACGACCGTTCAAAAAACGACCGTTCAATTAAACGGTCGTTATCTAGCGACCGTTCAATTAACGGTCGTTAATTGGAACGACCGTCCAATTGAACGGTCGTTTCAATTAACGACCGTTAATTTAAACGGTCGCTAGATAACGACCGTTCATCAACAGTCGTTTTTGAACGGTCGCCCGTCTTTTTCTTGCGACCGTTCATTAAAGGGTTGCTTCGAACGGTCTTATTTGGCCAGCCATCTTGTAGTGGTTTTTCTACTTTTAAGTGAGAAAAGTTGTTGAAAATTTCAACCATTTTTGCTAAATTAGTGGAAAATTTTTCCTGCCAATCATTTTTCTACTATTTGAAAATGGTTGGGAATCTGACCATTTTTTCAACCATTTTCAAATAGTAGGAAACAAGATGGTAGGAAAATGTTTCAACCATTTTAGCAAATGTAGTTAAAATTTTCAACCCTTTTTCCCATATAAAATTTGAAAAATAGTTGAAAAATTAAAAAATATGAAATTGTTGCTAAAGTGGTTGGATAAATTGCGTGGAAAAAAGTGGTTGGTAATATAGATATTTTTAGTAGTATTAACAATGGGTAATACAACAAACACTAGGAAGTCCTTATCGCAAAGGATCTCCCAAGTGCATCTTCTCTTACAATAAGGGAAAGACTCTATAAAAACTATAATTATGACAACAAGATGTGGACCGTATCGGGCTAGGGCCCGACCCTTAAAATTCATGGTCCCCAAGTCTTTCCGAACCCCCACCATATAACACGAGAGAAACAACTCCAAGATCGGGTGTGGAGTGCACTTCAAGGTGGACCCGAGACCCTGGAGGTATGAATCGATCAACATTGGGTGTGGTATCCACTTCAAATGGGATCTTGGACCATGGGATTGGAGCTACGAGTCCTCATTGGGACCTACTTCGGGCCTTTAAAAGGGTTCGAAGTCCTTCGGCAAGAATAAGCGCAAAGGGGTCAACGTGGGTTGAGGAATTGGACGTGCCTTCACTCTTTCGACCATAACTCCTTTAATACAATTTCGATGAGTCTCAAATTTTGGGAGCTTAAAGTACACACCGCAAGCTTTCCATCGATACCTTATGGGCCTAAAATGGAGTCCAGATGAAGAAGTTATGCTAGTTTGAAGTCGGTAGAAAAAACTGCCAGAAGGTCACGCCCGCAACAACACAGGTGTCGCCCGCGAAGCTCCCCTGCTCAGACGCTGGATGCTGCGCTGATTGCCTGTAATGCCCGCGACCTCCACTGTAGCGTCCGCTACCACTTTTTAGCGCCCGCTACCCGTTCTGGGCAAGCCTTGGCTGGGCAACGTCGATAGGCGCTACCAGCGTCTGTCCTAGAGACGAAGATTGCTGCGTCCGTCGGTCCATCGCGCCCGCGACTGTCTTGTGGCGCCCGCGACCCCTCCCTGCATGGAAGCTGACTGCTACGTCAAATTGCTCCGTAACGCCCGCGACGACCATTGATCCTACGCGAGATTTTGGTGTTAAAACGTTATGTTTTGATTCCCCCCCAATTTGTATAAATACCCCCCTTCCCAGCGTGTTTTAGCAGCTGATTCAGAATATTGTTGTTATGCTTATGCAATGTAGGGTTTTCCCAACTTCCTCACAAATCTTGTTTACTTTATCCAAGTAATTTAATTTGGTGGTATTTTCAAGTCATTTCTTTAGTCATTATTGGTGGATTATCCTAGATAATCATGGTAGGGTATTAGGCCTTGGATTGTGGTTTTCCTTGACACAGGTCATATTGAACTCTTGTGTGGGTTCAAACATTTGGTCGATTATTGATTCTTCTTATTCTTCCACTTAAGCTAATCCCATCTCCCTCCACATGATGGTAACGCTCCAAGATGAATCTACATATAACCCGAATTTAGCTAATCAGATTGCCGCTAGATTTCCTTCATGAAAGAGATGGTGCACTTCCATCTCCTCACACTCCGCCATAAAAACTTGAATATCATTAACTAATTGAGCGATTTCCCAAGGAACCTTAAAAGTACCTTTCACCGAAACATTAACATGAATTTTATAATAATATTGATAAATTTACAATGATTTTTATAATAAATATTGATGAACCTTCTTTTGTAAAATTTAACATGATGGAGGATCAAAGTAGGTACTCCAAGTCAAAGGTATATCAAAACAATGTGTGGGTATTCGTTTACAGTTCGAGGCAACGCGCGGGTATTTACTAGTTTAATTAATAACTGCTAATTGTTGTTCTATTCTCTTCTTTCGTTTTTCCCTTTTTGTTTCTCTTTCATACATTGAAACCATGAGCAATTAAAGTAGAATTTAGGTTAGTTCTTTCTGACCTAAATTAAACTTTGCGTTTTCTTCTTTTTTTTCTGTTCAAAATAAGACAAATTTTGATTCCATGGGCGACCGCTGACCATCATTCACCTTTAGTTCATGAATTTTTTCACATATGGCCAATTGCAGTCGATATTATAGTTGAATTGTAATTTAACTCAAGTTCTCTTCCCCACGATATTTTTTTGCTTCCTCACTTTAATAATTTTATCGAGTAAGTTGGGTTGAATTGAGAGATATAATCTTTACATTTAACTCAAATTGAGTTTAAAAAGTTATTGAAGTATTATATTCATCTTTTAGCCCTCCAGTTAATTGCTTCTTTTTAGCGTGTTAAATAGAGAAATGCATATGGTCAGTTGAGTTTAGGGATGACAACGGGGCGGATCGGGGATGGGGGAGTATACCCCCGTCCCCATTCCCGCTCCCAAAACTCATCCCCATCCCCGCTTCGGGGAATGATTCTTGCCCCATCCCCATCCCCGCGGATTCCTCATCCCCAACGGGAATCCAACGGGGATTTTTTAAAACTATCCTAAATTTAATTAAATTTTAATCGGATCCGATTTTTAATCGAACCCGGTTTTTAATATGTTCAAAATACAACGTATTTAACTTGTTCAAGTAATAATACATCAAAATCAAACAATAATACATCAAGAAGTGAGAATAAATTGGAAAATTTACTTTGTCCTTCCCGTTAATATACATATTAAATTTGAATAAAGGTTGTTTGGTAACATTTTCGGGGATGGGGATTCGGGGATGGGGACAAGGAATTCACCCTGGCGGGGAAACTAGGGACGGGGATGGGGAAAATTTTGTCCCTATCCCCTCCCGTCCCCGAGCGGATTTTGGAAAATCGTCCCGTCCGCGTCCCCATCCCCAATGGGGGGGGGGGGAGAGTTTTCCCTAGAACGGGGCGGGGCCCCGACGGATTCAGGGATTCTCCGCCCCATCGCCATCCCTAGTTGAGTTTGATAACTTAATAGTATTATATTCATCCGTTGACCCTCTAAATGTTGCCCTCATGTGTTAGACGGTAGAATCTTTTGTATTTAAAAGTTGATTAAATTTGGCATAAAGATTTAAATATTGCATTGTAAATAATTCATAGCTTAAGATTTAAACACATTCCTTATTAAAATGTTCAATATGTCGAAACTTTTGATAGTTCAAAGAAAGGTTGTCATGATCGGGATTCTAGTTAGGATTGATTGGGGTCTTTAGAATCGGGATCATAGGATCTGATCGAGGATCACAAGATTCTACAAATAAAGTAAAATTATTATAGGTGACTTGAAGTTTTCCCAAAAAAAAATTGTATTTCAAAAGTTGTACAAAAAACAATGATTTTCACCTAACCGATTCTAGTACGATCCTAATCGATTCTAGGGTGATTATCACCATTCTAACTAAAATAGGCTATAGTTAAGACCGAACCGATCCTGACTGATCCTGATCGATCCTTGTACAATCCTAACAAGGTAATGATCCATAATGATCCAGGAACGAGTTGGATCGTTTGGTCATTTTTACATCGTCCAATCGTCCAATCGTACGATCTGGATCGCGATTTTAATAACCATGGTCCAAAGTAAAAAAAAAAAAAAAAAAACCTAGTTACATAGGAAACGAATACACAATAATGTCAATCTAAAATGTTATGTTTCATATCTCCCATCAAAAAAATATTTACATTTCATGTCCAAGTCCACTTAACTATGAAATGTACAAAAATTATTAAATTTATATTTCATTTCTATTTTGCGTTTAGTTTGTTTCTAGGGCATTTTCCCTATCCTCTTCTTACTGTAATTTTATAATATATCTATTTATAAATATTATTGACATGCCGCAAGTGCACACGGGTGTAGATGTTGCATGTATCATGGTCGTTCCCACAAGACTTCTCTCAACTACATGCCAAACCGATCTCCTACCTAATCGCTAGTCGAGTTTTTAGGTTCAGATTAATCTACGCTACTTCTAATAACAAAGCAAGCAACAATTCGCACAATTCACAAGTGTAAATCAATAAAGACAAACGTTCATGGGATAAACCAAAGTCACTCTATAAATTAATTAAGTGGATTGAACTCATACTTCACTAATTTGATACATTTTAGAGTCGATAATATCATATATTCTTTCGTAGCGAGCATTTGGTAGTGAGACGGATTGCTTAACAAAATCAATCACTTACTTTCATGGTTATTTCGATTTTAACTTAGTTAAATATCAAATTATCAATGATCCCTAATTATAAAATCATCTATGTCTAGTTCATTTTATAATTACTTTAATCCTAAGGGTTCTGATTATTGAATTTCTCCTTTCGGTACTTCACTCAACAATCTAAATTCATATCTTTGATGACCAATAAAAAATAATGACATATATAATCAAAGGTTGAATAAAATGCATTCAAACTAGATTAATACTTGTTCAATCCAACAAAAATCAATTCATGAAAGCAATTAAAAGGGTTATCCCCTAAACTAAAAGAAACTATACACAATTCATGATTACCCTAGAAAACACATCAAATTCTAAACTAGAAAGCATGGAAAATCTATTAGAATGAGAAATAAACCGAAAATAGGAATCGATTCTTGCTTGAAAGATGAACTGCAGGGACTTTTGCTCCTCCACTTCAATATAAAACTCAAGAATCGATCTTCAAAACTCAACTTAATCTCCCAAACTTTACTCTAACAATGACTATGGATGAAATGTGGATGAAGATGAAGATGAATGTGGCAATGAATGTTGGTAATTGCTGGGATGAATCATGAACAAAACAATCAAATCAACAACTATATAGCAATTATGGGACTTGAAACGACAAAACTCAACAACTATATGTCACCACGACCCATGTTGTATCACCATGGTCGATGGTGAAATGCCACGATTCATGGTGCACACAATTCCTCAAATCAGCTTCTCTGGAAGCTAGAACGGACCATGTTGGCTAATATTGCACGCATGTTTGGCCCAGGCAAGCTCCTTCATGCATAGGCCTTAATGTTTGGGTTTTGGGGTTGATTTCTTCTTCTCTTCTTGAGCTTATGAACTCCTTGGATATACATACTTGACTTTATCTTGGTTTTTATCTTCATTTCTCCTCAATTTTCTATAAAAATATACCAAACTCCCACCAAGCATAAAATGAGAAATTCGGATATAATAATATAAACATATCGAAAATCACCCAAATTCACACCAAATCATCCAAGTTCACATATATACAAATTACACTCATCAATCATAATCATTACACACTAAACTGTTAAATAGTTAGTAAAGGTTTAGGGATCCTAACTTGTCCCACATGGGTAGACTACTAAAGCTCTTCTCAATCCCAAATAATCTAACAATTTTAATTAAGACAAGATTTTCAATGGCAGATTCGGAGACATTGAGAGTGATGAATCAAGATCTTGTAAGGTTGGACAAGTTTGATGGCACGAATTTCATGCGATGGAAGGACAAGATCATGTCCATGTTGACAGCGTTAAGGATTGGATACGTTCTGGATGCAAACTTAAAGGATCTGCCGAATCCAACAGAAGAGGAATGGGCGAAAATGGATCCTGCGACGGCTGAAACACTGAAGGAAGCAAAGAAGAAGCGCGAGGAGGACGAATTGCTATGCAGAGGACACATCCTACAAACCCTTTCCAACCGTCTGTACGAGTTGTATGTATCTGTCGAGTCAATAAGGCAGATCTGGAAAGCCCTTGAAGAGAAATACAACACAGAAAGACAAGGTACTGATAAATTTATTATGATGAAGTACTTTGATTTTAAGATGTCAGATGACGTTCCCATTTTGGACCAAGTGCATGAGTTGCAGGTCCTTGTCAATAGACTTCATGATCTTCAAGTCACGATTTCAGAGTCACTTCAAGTGGGTGTGATTATTGCAAAATTGTCGCACGCTTGGAATGACTACAGGAAGAAACTTCTGCATATGACAGAAGAATTTACTGTTGAAAAAAAAACTCAGGCATCTCAGGATTGAGGAGGAAAATCGTAAAAGAGATGACGTGTATTTAGCGAACAGTTCAAAGGTGAATGTCATGATAGAAGAAAAGTCTAACAAGAACAAGTCCCTCAAGGCAAAGAAGGACAAGTCCAACTTCAAAGGAAAGGGCACTAAGGGTTCAAAGAAACACAATAGTCATTGTTACTATTGTAGGGACAAGGGACATTACATCAAGGATTGCAACAAGATGAAGGCTGATCTTGCAGCAAAGAATGGAGACACTTCTAAGACTAACATGGTAGAGGAAAACATGAAGGAGTTGATTGCTATGGTATCCAACCTTAATCTAAATATGATTACTGAGGTAAATATGGCTAACATACGCAAGCCTTCTGGTTGGTGGTATGACACAGGTGCCTCTATTCATGTTTGTTATGACAGGTCACAATTTAAAACTTATGAAGTTGTGACAGATCGTGAGGTCCTTATGAGGAGCAACACTCCGGCCAAATTCCTTGGACTAGGAACGGTAGAGTTGAACTTCACATCAGGGAGGAAACTCACGTTGGTGAATGTCTTTCATGTTCCAGATATGAAGAAGAATCTAGTTTCAGGAAACATTCTGAATAAGAAGGGATTTGTTGTTGTAGTAGGTTCTAATCAGATTGTTATTGCTAGGAACACTGTATTTGTTGGCAAAGGTTATGATTGTGAGGGCATGTTTAAATTAAGTTTGAATGAAATAAATAAAGTGCCTAGTTCTGCTTATCTTGTTGATTCCTATTCAGTTTGGCATGCTAGGCTAGGACATTTAAATTTCAATTCGTTGAAGTTTATGATCAAGGATGGGTATTTCTCTTGTCAGTCAGATTCAAATATTTCTAAGTGTGAAATCTGCACTCAGGCTAAATTCACTAAGAAACCTTTCCCTAAGGTTGAGAGAAATACACAAATTCTAGACTTAGTTCATTCTGACATATGTGAAATGAATGGAATGCTTACTAGGTGTGGTAAATTATATTTTATCACATTCATTGATGATAGTTCGAGATACACTTATGCATATTTATTGTGAACTAAGGATGAAACATTCGACATGTTCAAACGCTATAAGGCTGAAGTTGAGAATCAAAAGGAAAATATGATTAAAATTCTAAGGAGTGATAGGGGAGGGGAGTATTTTCCAATAGAATTTGATGAATTCTGTGAGAACCATGGTATCATCCATCAAAGAACAACCCTTAGAACACCTCAACAGAATCGCCTTGGTGAGAGGAAAAATCAGACTCTATGTAATATGGTTAATGCCATGCTATTAAATGCTGATTTGCCAACAAATTTATGGGGGGAAGCACTCTTAACTGCGTGCCATGTCCATAATCGAATTCCTTCTAAGAAAACGAAGGTATCTCCATATGAGGTGTGGAAAGGAAGAAAGCCTAACATTAAATACTTTAAAGTGTGGGGGTGTATTGCCTATTACAGAGTTCTAGATCAAAAGAGGACTAAGTTAGGCCCAAGGGCAATCAAGAGTATTTTTGTAGGTTATGCTGAAAATTCTAAAGCATACAGGTTGTTGGACTTACAATCTAATGTGATTGTAGAGACTAGAGATGCAGAATTCTTTGAGAATACCTTTATGAAATCTAATGCATCTCAACCAACACCTACAATTAGGAACTCTCCTGATATACCATTAGGAAGCACTACTTCTGGTTCAATTGATAAAAGAAATGAACTTGAGTCTGGTATAGAACCAAGAAGAAGCCAAAGGGTTACAAAAGCTAAAGATTTTGGACCGGATTTTGTTTCCTCCATATCTATTATTTTCCAGTAGAGGGTAGCAGGACAGAAGTATCAGATCAAATATCAATTGTACTAAATGTTGATGATGACCCTAAAACATTTAGTGAGGCTATGGCATCTAGAGATTCTTCATTCTGAAAGGAGGCAATAAATGATGAGATGGATTCAATATTGTCCAACAATACTTGGATTCTAGTAGACTTGCCTCCAGGTTCAAAACCAATAGGATGCAAATGGTTATTTAGGAGGAAGTACAATACGGATGGTTCTTTACAAACCTTTAAGGCTAGATTAGTAGCTAAAGGTTTTACTCAAAAGGAAGGTATCGATTACTTTGATACCTATGCTCTTGTAGCCAGAATTACATCCATTAGGATTATGTTTGCATTGGCTTCAATATTTGAGCTACATGTGCATCAGATGGATGTAAAAACAACATTTCTAAATGGAGATTTAGAAGAGGAGATTTATATGGAAAAACCTGAGGGTTTCATATTACCAGGAAATGAAAAGAAGGTGTGTAAATTGGTTAAATCCTCATATGGATCGAAACATGCACCCAAACAGTGGCATGAAAAGTTTGATGCTGCGCTTCTTTCAAATGGTTTTCTCCATAATAACTCGGATGTATTTATTCGAAGTTTATAGATTCTTATGGAGTTATTATATGTCTCTATGTTGATGACATGCTCATTTTTGGAACCAATTTACCTGGAATAAATGAAACTAAGAAGTATCTCACTTCTCAATTTAAGATGAAGGATCTTAACGAAGCTGATACTCCTTAGGCATAAAGGTTAAAAGGCACAATAAGGGTTTTGCCTTGAGTCAATCTCATTACATTGAGAAACTGTTGACTAAGTTCAAACATCTCAATATAAAGGATGCCAAAACTCCCTATGATCCAAGTGTTCACTTAGTGGAGAACAATGGAAGAGTTGTTGCACAGTTGGAGTATGAGGGAGTCTGATGTATGCAATGCACTGTACCAGACCAGACATTGCATTTGTAGTGTGCAAATTATCTAGGTATACAAGTAAACCAAGTATAGAGCATTGGAATGCCATTGCAAGAGTACTTGGCTACTTGAATAGGATAGTTGACTTTGGTCTCTTCTATAATGATTTTCCATTTATTTTAGAGGGATTCACAGATGCTAGTTGGATAACTAGCTCTAAGGATAATAAGTCAACATCTGGGTGGATATTTACCCTAGGAGGAGGAGCCATTAGTTGGGCCTCTAAGAAGCAAACATGTATCTCATATTCTACTATGGAATATGATTTCATTACTCTAGCAGCAACAGGAAAGGAAGCAGAATGGCTGAGGAATTTATTGATGGATATTAAGTTGTGGCCACAACCTATGTTAGCCACTTCCTTGTATTGCGATAGTCAGGCTACCATGTCTCGAGCTTATAGTAAAATCTATAATGGGAAGTCTAGATACATTAGTTTGAGACATGCATATGTGAGGCAGTTGAATCAAGATGGTGTTATAACAATCACCTATGTTAAATCAACTTTAAATCTAGCAGACCCTTTGACTAAAGGTTTGCCAAGGGATTTGGTGAAGAGCACCACTGCTAGAATGGGTTTAAAATCCTTTAATGTATGATCTGTTGTAATTGGAACCCCACCTTACTCTAGTGAAAACTAGTTATAAGGTTTAAAAGGTAATAACAAATTACAATAAGGTCAATGGAGCACTATAAACAAGATATAGTGCATTTACTTATTAAGGAGGATGAGTTTCACTCTTAATGGAATCCATAAAGTTATGGAATTCACCTATGTGAATATTATTAGAGTGTGACCATTCTAAATAAGAGTTTTATGGGATTTTAACTCTTACACATATCCACAGAACCAGGATGAGCACAATGCCATAATAGTGCTACAATAATAAGGCTTCTTCGAATTAGGTATGGTACTGTGTGAAGTGTCTTCGGTACTAACATTAAAAGATTTGGTTTAAGCTATCTGGCCACCAAATACTTTGTTAGAACTTTGAAACACTTTCACTAACTGATGGTTTAATCATGTGATACCTTCAGATAGACAATATCATAAAATGGATTGTTAGGTTTTACAACTTTCACTAACTAGTGAGGGATTGTTAAATAGTTAGTAAAAGTTTAGGGATCCTAACTTGTCCCACGTGGGTAGACTACTAAAACTCTTCTCAATCCCAAATAATCTAACATAAACTTATATTAATAACAATAATTTTGCATTTTATTAGTAAAGGATTCCGACGTTGTAAAAATTATATATTCATAGACTCATATTCTTTCCATCCCCCAACAATATAAAAATTAATAATCATTACATAAATATGATAATTATTACACACTAAGCTTATAATACCATTGATTTTGGAGTAAATTATATTTACCCTACCTGAGATTTGCAGTAATAATTTTTACACACACCACATTTGTGAAATAATTTTTACCTTACCTCATAATAGCTCTAAGTGTTTTATATCCAACCTGAAGTTTGACGTAATAATTATTACACACCCCACTTTTGTTAAATAATTTTTACCTTACCTCAAATAAATTGTAAGTAATTTTTACCCTATTTGAGGTTTGTTGTAAGTGTTATTGCAACACTACAACATAACTAGGATGTCACGACTTAACAGAGCGATCCATATCGTATTGGACACAAAATTTTTTCGCGCGACCGATAACTTATATAATGAAGCGTTTAGCTAGGGGTAGGGGTATTCTTTATTTATCACTTTTTTTTAATGTGAATAACTTAAATCATGATGTATGAATCAATAACTAGCTATGTATGGGTAGATTCACACTTTGATGGAAATCGACAACTACGAAAGAGTTTAGGATTGATCTACATGATCGGCAGTGCAGAGGGTAGTAAGGGAGGAATGAGAGGTTAAGGAAAGTTTAATGGAGCATAGATGATGAAGACTGAGATTTCATTGTAGATTACTTCCTGTTTGGTTCCTAAGATGACATTTCATGATATTCATGTTGTTTTGGATTCTAGATCTTCAGTAGCAAAGGTGGAAATCGAAGATCTAGATTTTCAGTACCACTTATTGTCATAACAAGTTAAGTAAAAATCAATTACAACTATTGTGAGGTAGGGCAAAAATTATTTCACAAAAGTGGTTTGTATAATAATTATTACGACAAACCTCGGGTATGATAAAAAACACTCAGAGCTTATGTAAGGTAAGGTAAAAATTATTTCACAAATGTGGGGTGTGTAAAAACTATTACAATAAATGTCAGGTAGGGTATAATGATTTAGAGACTACTCACATGACATTTCATTCATATATTTGCCAACCAATTAACTAAATAATATTTTCTTTTCTATTTGCATCGCCCATATCAATTACTTACACAATTTTCGATTGGTGTTTGCTTCATTGAAAAGCAACTCACCTTTCCATCCCCTTCCTCAAGAATTTGATTCTTGGAGGACCTCACATTTGGATTATTATTTAATATATTGAATTGTTTTATAATTTTTTTTTGGAAAATTTTCTTGGTAGTTTGGGTTTGAAAGTAGGTCATAATTTCTTCCAAATATCTAAGTTTTTGAAACATGGTATATGGTTTCATTTAGAGTTGGTTTTAATATAATTTACCATGTCCTTCAAAAAATTACCACATAAGTGTGTTTTCATAATAAAAACGGTGAAAGTTATAAGTCAAATTGTTCAATTGAATTAGTTAAGTGTTTAATTATAAATGTAAGATAAGTGTGTCTTATTTTTCAATTCTTTTTTTAACAAAAAATTCCTAGAGGTGACACATGGTAGAAGGTTTTAGTTCCGGGGTTTGTTTTAATATATTATAGATAGATGTAGTCAGGGGCGGATCTATTTGTAAGATAGTGGTGTCAATTGACACCACTATAATTTTTAGGAAAAAAAAATTTGTTTAGAAAAAGGATATAAAAATATTAGGGTTATATAATATTTGACACCACATGAAATATTAATAGATTGTCTAGCCCAACGGTGGTAGCCACATGTGGAAATCAACTTCCTTCCCAGAATGCCAGAATGTGTCTTAGGTTCGAGTCCTTACGTGGCTTTTTTTGTTTCGTTTTTCACAAAATCGAAACACATATCGGCTTGTTAGAAAGTAGAAACTCCTCTTAGTCCTCTATTATTCTTTTCTAACCCAAACTCCATCATTGAAATGTAACTTACTCTATTATTCTTTTTTTAAATTATTCTTTTCTCCTCTATTGAGTTTATTCTTATACTTGGTTGCAAATTATAAATTAGATTTATGTGATTAAGTCAATGTAGTTAAACTAAAGTTTGTTAAGTGCTTGTTGTATGAATGAACAAATTTTATTAAAATATTGTTTGTACACTTATAAATTAAAATATATACCATTCATGTGAAATTGTGGAGGTTCATAAGTGGTTGAATGAAATTTGTTAATTCATAATGTTAGGTTTGGTGTATTTTGTGAAATTGTAAATGTTTATAATTTTATTTTTTTAATTTCAATATAAGAGAGATACTTTAAGAACGCAGCTACGAAATTGACCTCTCATTCTAGCCCCTATTCAGGCACCTCATCCCAAAATTCGCTTGTGAAGTGTAGATATGTATTAGTTACTCTATCATTTTTAGGGTTAATGTTGATATTTAACCGTTTTACTTTTTCACATTTATGCTGCTCAATTTTTTTTGAGTAGGTTAGTTCTGACACCATTAACCTTAATTCCTGGATCCGCCACTGGATGTAGTTGTTTATTTCATAAAAAAAAAAGAATATGTGGTTGTTTATCTTTGCACTACACAAATTGAAGCAAATGCGTTCATGGTACGTTGATGCTAATAGCACATCAATTTCATATTTTGAGTCATATATATTCACTATTTACATAATCTTTATTATAGGTTGTAGTGAAATATTTATCCTTGTTAAATTTCAACTACATGTTTGTGTGTATTTGCATTTTTTATATATAAATTGAGCATGGTTCCTATGAATCATATAAATGTGGTCGTTAGTGTTACAAGTAATCCCAAAAACTCCATATATCTTATTTAAAATTTGGGTCGTTGGCCCTACTTATAAAAAAAAAACATGCATATTAATATTTCATATTTTATTTATGATGGTACTATATTTTTCACAAAGGTAAACAAAGAATCGTTATCTACTATCACCTCATTTGTCATGTGATTTACAGTATTCTCTCTTAGACTAACTAGTGTTACACTTATGTTTTTATTGTAATTTTTTATCAAACCAATACTTTTCTCTGGCTTACTTTTTTTCTAATGTTATGTTTTTATTGTAATTTTTTATGGTATAGAACAGTTGCCTATTTCTGGTTTAAGTCTTTTAAATTTCACCACGATTATGATTAAAACCATATCAAACAATGTTTTGGTACTTATTTTATTAATCGCGTGTTGGGTATTTTCTAGTTGTTTAAAAAAATTGGGAAGTTGCAATTGTACCCAAAAATATAAACAATGGGGAAAGGTACTATGCTTTTGCATCACTTCTTCATTACTTTTCCATCACTTCTGCTCTCTTCTAGTATTATGTATATCACCAACATGGCAACATCCTTAGAAACCTTTGTTAGGAAATTGTCCTAAAATCACTCAATCTCTTGACCCCACAATTATTGCTTCCTAATTGTATTAGGATATTATTTAAGTTTCCTTATCGTGTATTAGATTTTAAATCTAATTAGAGTGAGGGGTCAATGTAGGTTTATATGGAGTTTTGCCCTATAAATAGAGGGTTTTGTTCACCTTGTTTGGTGTGGCCAAGTTTGGTGCCCATTGGGGCAAATCTTGGATGGTGAGAGAGGTTTTGTTGAGAGTTTTGTTGACTAAGAGCATGTGTCTCTTTCGAGTGGATCTCTTTTGGTGTTTGAGATCTTTGTAATACTCTCTTTGTTGGATCTCGGGAGGAGATCGTTCGCTGTACTCTCTACCAATAGTGGATTCATTTGTGCTTGTGCCGCCTGTGATTTTTTTCCCCGATTTGGGTTTTCACGTTAAATTGTTGTCCCCTTTATTCTTGCATTTATTTTTCTCGATATCCAGTAGTCATCTTATTTCGATGCTTCCGCTGTTATGTATTGCTCTTATAATTAAGGGTTTTTGGCTACTGAGGGGCTTGTGACTGAGAATAATCTAAACTGAGTTTTCGGCCACTGGCAGTCTGTACCTTTTCACTATTTTTTATAGCAGTCCTGAATTAATTTTCGGCACCGGAAAGCTGACATGGCGACTGAAAAGAATGTTTATTCATACCTCAAAAAGGAAATTTTCGATCGCCACATCAGTTTTCCGGTGCCGAAAATTGATTATGGACTGCTATGAGAAAATAGTGAAAAAGTACAGACTGTCAGTGCCTGAAAAATTACTTTGGATTATTCCCAATCACAAGCCCCTCAGTATGGATTATATGTGGCCAAAAACCCTATAATTAATTACCCTAACAACCTCTATTCATCTAGCTCATTATTTTACGGTATTTATCCATCTGTTAGTTGTTATTTACTAATCAATTTTTTAGATAGGTAAATAAGATGAAATATAAGTAAAGCTGGAAAGGTAAGTAAAGTTGGTATAAGTATTGTTAGGTAAAGTAGTGTTATGGTTTGAGAAAGAATTATAGAGGGCACGAGAAAATATGAGACGACTATTATTATTATTACTAGGCCACAACCCGTGCGATGCACGGAGTGACCTAAATTAGTTACTTGAAATTTTATAAAAATCATAGATAAGTAATTGTTCATATAAAGTCGCGTTGCACGGGTAAAAATGTGTTTAATAATTAAAAAGTTAAATATTAAAATCCAAAACAGTTATGGAAAATTTGTAAACATGGTCAGATTCCAAAGCAGTCTAGAATTAGTGATAATTTCTGGTTTTAATTTCAAACTAAAATCTGGATTGAAAATATAAAAAAATAGAAAAAATTTATAATTTTCTACGTTCTGACTGGCCAATTATTCCTCTACAGTCACTCCCGTGACTCTATTTCGTGGGACCCACAATGATTTCTTTTATAATATATAGATTATGATTATTATTATTATTATTATTATTATTATTATTATTATTATTATTATAGGCAACTCAAAAATAATTACTATTATTTGTACCAAAATAATTTAATTCAGAGTTCAAAGTAGTCAAGAATTAGTGATAGTTTATGATTTTTTAAATTTTAAAATAAAACCGGATTGAAAATTTAAAAAAATCGAAAATAGAAAAAATATTAATTTTCTACGTTGTGATTCCCGTTGCTGCATTAAAATAAAATCCAAAATAGTTATGGAACAGTTGTAAATGTGGTCAAAATCCAAAGCAGTCAAGGATTAGTGATACTTTTTGATTTTTTTTTAATTTTAAAATAAAATCGGGATTGAAAATAAAAAAAATTGAAAATAGAAAAAAAAAGTTTTCTACGTTGTGATTGGCCTATTCCCCTACAGTTATTCTCGTGGCTCTATTTCGTGGGACCCACAATGATTTCTATTATAATATATAGATTATTATTATATATTATAGATAACACCAAAATAATTACTAATATTTGCACAAAAATAATTTAATTTAGTATTTATCTGCTTTCTAATTGGTCAGAATCTTTACAATCAATCTCCTTTCTCTATTTTTCTCATGTGATCTCGCTATGTAATTAGTATAAGTACCACTTATGGGTTATGAATAAAAGATCGCTCATTCTCCTCTCTCAATATCTCTGTGTTTCTATTGTTCTTGTCTATTATTCTCTCTATATCCATAGTTATTAAAGTCCCGATCCGGATCAATGATTCTACGAGTTTACGATCCAAAAATCTTCCATCGATCCAACTCTTACTAGGATCTTAAAGTAGTTAGGATCATACGATCCTGGTTTTGCCTGAATATATTGTATTAGAATCGCGATACGATTCTACAATCCTGCGATTCGATCCACGATCCTACCTAAATTTGATAATGATTGCGCACAATATCATCTTTAAAACTTTGTCCTATCAATTAGATTTTGTATTGAAGTTATCAGCTGATATACAATTTAACGTATTGCTTCATTACTAGTGAATAAAATGTTAAGATTTTAACTATCATAGAACTTTATTTGATATTTTCCTATTGTATTAAAATCTTACGATCCTTGATCCGATTCTACGATTCCGATCCTAACTACGCCCATCGATCCTAACTAGTATCCCGATTCTAACAACCTTGTCTATATCTTGTTTATCTACTTATTGTTTTATAACACGTTATCAGCACCAAACTCTACTATTTTTTTCTATATTCTATAAGGGTTTAGGATTTTTGAGTTTTGATGAAGAGACAAGAGTCAAGAATGTAGAATTAGAAGTAATTTATGAGATCAAAATCTAAATCCTTCTATAGCGATGGTGATGCCAAACAACAATTGGAAGTAAGGTAATTAATTACACGTATTCTTTTTGTCTCTTCGTTCCCTATCACTTATTCAATTCATATTGGATCCACTCCGATATTCTTTTTCTTATTGGTGAACCAGAAGTTCACCCCATCACTACTATTAAGATTGTCATTCTCATTTGAAGGAGTGTAAATATTAGTAGTGAACCAGAAGTTCACCCCGATAATGAAACATTTATTTTTCATTAGTGGCCAGAGGTTCACTATGATATTGAAATTGGTATAATCTTCTTGGTGAACCAGAATTTTACCCTTATGTTAATATTAAATTTTTATATAATTTATATTTGTGAACAACTTTGTTGTCAGATTGTTGTGTACTAATTTATAGTCTTTAGATATAAGATTTTATGTGTTTTCATCAATGAACCAGAAGTTCGTCCCAATAATACGAAATTTATTTTATTTTATTAGTGAACCAGAAGTTCACTCCATCACCTTTATATGGTTGAAGTCTTTTGTTATTTTATATTACGGTTATAGTTAAAGATTGTATAATTTCATTGGTGAACCAGAAGTTCACTCCAATAGTAAGATTTTTACATTATTTCATCAAGTAAACCAGAAGTTCACTCGTAGATCGCAAATTTTATCTTATCGTTGACCAGAAGTTCACCTTACACTTGACAGTATTGTTTGATTTCATTAGTGAATCAGAAATTCACTCTAGTTACGAATATTTCATTTAATCTTATCTGTGAATTGGAAGTTCACCGGAATGGTAAGAATATTACCTTACTTCATTAAGTGAACCAGAAGGTTCACTCATATGTCGAAAATTTTATCTTATGAGTGAACCAGAAGTTCGCTCTAAAATTAATACTGTTATTTAATTTTATTAGTTAACGAGAAGTTATATCAATTTTGTCTTATTTTCATTAGTGAACCTGAAGTTCACTCTAATGTTAAGAATTTTATCTAATTTTATTAGTGACTAGAAGTTCACTCTCTTATTGAAAAAAAATGATTCTTATCTCATTGTTGAACCAGAAGTTTGTCCTACCACTAATATTAAATTTTATTTCCGTTGATTACACGTATTAGTAGTGAACCAGAAGTTCACTCCAATCATTGAAGCTCTATATAATATCGTTAGTGAACCAGAAGTTCGCTTTCCTGCCAATTAGAGTATAGAGTTGTTAATTGGAATAAGAATTGGTGAAAGACGATGATAGTATACTTGAGGTTATTAAGGTTTATATCGTCGATTAAATTGAGCATTTTTGTTACAAGTGTGGAGTATAATGTTTAGATGAAAAATTTACATAATTTTATTAATAATGACCTATGGGATCATTAGAACCCCTAAATGGTTTTGTCTCATTCCCTGAAGTGAATGTGGCAGGATATAATCTCAATAATCATGAGCAAAACAAAGGTCACGTCAGTAGCCGTGATAGTGGACATATTCGTGATCGTAGTTATGCTAATCTTTTAAAAGTTGATATCCCTACCAGGAGCAGGAACACGGAATTAAAAAGCATGAATGATACAAAAGTGAGAAATGTATTATTAACGAGGAAATGGAAACGACACATACCTGTTGTACGTCATAATATCTTGTTGAACCTTATCAAGCTTAATCAAAAAGCACAAGATATTATTCTATAAATTTTTGATAGTAAGTGATATTATTATTTATGTTGTGCACGTTATTTCAAGTCGTTACTTCTTAGATCTCCCTCTTGGCATTGTTCAAAGACTTTAGCAATTGTTGTGTTTTAGTTATTCTTCAGCCCCTTTGTTGATTGGCATTGAACTCTGCCCAGGACTATTAAATTTTCCTAACTTTGGTAACTTAAGTGCAAACTGTGAACTTGATTTGATCCTGAAGATCTATTTGGGGGAAACTAGGTCGAAGAATTATGAATTTGACATCCTTGTTAGAAAATTTATTATATGCATGGTGATCAAATATAGCATTGATTATTTGGTTCACGAAAATATTATCCTGTTGATATTTACATAATTATGGATTATTATGAGTCCTCATGTGTTTCTATTATTTCATGAATATTCATATGATTTGATATATATGCACCTTATTGTAAATGTTATGCATACAAAATGCGAGTTAGTGTGTTCTCATCTGTCTAAGACTATATGATATCAATGATTTATTGAAATTGGTTGATCATATTGAATGATTAAATATTTTCCAGTATCATGAACATGACTTCTTGTTTCGTAATGCCTAATCACAAAGTGCATTGTTATTGATTAACCAAATATGCATGAACTTTGTTTCCTAAGCATAATACAAATTATAGTATGTATTGGATATTTGATTGTGATACTATATGGGCATATGGATGAAATATGTCTTTGTGAGAATTTAATGATATTTATGTGATTATTCATTATTCTCATAGACATGTTTTAAAAGTAATCAATGATATCGATATCCATGATTAATGCATTTTCACTATGGAGTATTTAACTTTCAAGAGTTATGTATGTGCTTCTGAAGTGGAGTTTCTTTTATGAATAAGTGAGTAAAACACTTCCACTATATGTTTTATATGCATTGATATTATTTTATTTTTCTTGAAGTGAATTTCATGGATACTTACTTGATTGGAACATGAATAAATGAGGTGATAGATACATGTCCTGCAGACACTAGAACAACACACATTTTTAGTGATAATAAATTACGTACTTCTTGTCCATTGATGAGGGAAGCAAATATTAGCATTATATATATGGCAGTCTACTTTGATTAAAGACTCTAGAAGAGCGTATATAATATTATTTGGTGTAACTAACTTTCATATTGTGCAAGTACTTCTCTCCACCAAGTTAGTCTCAAAGGAACTTATTAATTAAGTTTCAAAGATATTCGTGGGAATGAATACTATGTTGAGACAACTAGTATTCATATATTATGAAAATCGCTTTGAACAACATGTGTATTGAAAATGATATCACCCTTATTTTATGGGTTATTCTAAACAATTAATCCAATTTGAAGTATATACTCCAGTAAACCAGAAGTTTACTATTGATGAAGACTTTATCATAGTAGGAGCATGTTGGATCAATCCTCTTAAGAATTACCCATATGGATATATTTTAAAGGGCCAGAAGATCCTTAATCAAATGAGTTATAATTAGCTCTCTCTATCAAAGAACAGTAATTATAACACCATCATTAGTAAAGATAGGGATCAAATCCCTTATATTCTTGGATTGTGTACAAGTGATATTTGTGTTGGTCTTGTAAACCCATATATAAACTATTTGAATATAGTATGACTTTACTAGATGCATAAGTGAGATAGTCACTTGTATGTTTACTATCAACTTGCAACCTGACGCTTGTAAGATTGTTTGCTCAATTGATTTACGAGCACATTTCAAATTATCAATCAAGAAGATTCATCTTGATAGTGATGGTGAAGACTTTTGATAGTTTTTATATGCCAATGGACATAGATGTTAAGCATCCTATGTAAAATGATCATGTAGAATCATTAATATATGAGATGTTGAGTATATAATAAATGACAAACCTATAACTTGTGAGAGCGGAGCTTACTACAACTGTTCAGGGACATGTCATGTTACATGCACCAACATTGATCCAAATAAGGCCAAGAGGTTATCATGAATGTTTATTTCTCCCCTACAATAGTTTCTAGCCATGAGCCAAAAATCTCCCACCTATGAATTTGAGCATGTGCGATGTAAGCTCCATAATGACGCACTAAAATGGGACCCCGAAGGAATTAGGAATATATGTTGGGTATATCCTTACTTAAAGATAATAGAACCATTCATTGGAGATATACTTATGGCACAGTTTGTCGATTATGATGACTTTCCCAACATTAGGGGGAGAAATCAAGTTGTTAGACAAGGAAATAAGTTGGAACGAATTATTATGATCCTCATACAATGTAATGTGAACTGGAAGTTTAAATATAATTCGTCTGCAAACTTGAGCGAATCCACTGCCAGATATTCTAGTTTACCCACAAAGAGTTATTAGATCCTATGTCCCAACTACTAATGATGTCCCAGAAGGAAAAATTGAATTGTTAATGAGTCTCGACCACATATGAAGCGTGGTAGACCAGTCGGTACCAAAGACAATAGTCCTCGAAAAAGGAAAAGGAGTGAAAAATTAATGATAACTGAAATGAGGAAATTTTGACTCCAAAAGAGCCCTCAATCATGACAATGTGGAAGTTGCACTACAAGCTCAGGCACCTAAATTCGCGAATATGATGAGATCTCAATTAATTATGTCATGAATTGGATAACGTGGAACCGGAATGAAGTCGACGTCGATATAGCATTTGATTATAAAATATAGCGCTCATTACTATGAGTAATCATGAGGATCATAAGTTTAAGTCTGTTAATGAACACAGACAAAGATGAGATTGGCCAAGTGGAAAGATGCATTTAAGAATTAGATTCGCTTGTAAAATTGGAAATATCAGGACCTGTTGTCCATACACCAAACTGGTGTAAAAATTGTGGGATACAGTTAAGTGTTTATGTGAAAAAGAATGAGAAAAGAAGATTTTGAGATATAAGGCACAAGATGTGACTTGTTGCATAAGTGCTTTCGCAAAGACTTGGTATCAACTATGAAGGAATATACTTCTATGTAGTCCATGTCACTACATCACAATACCTTAAATTTGGTAGTACGTGAAAAGCTAAGTATGCATCTTATAAATATCGTTATAGCTTATGAAAATTTTGATAATGATGTTTATATAGAACTCCTGAAGGGTTCAAAGTGCTGGAAACACAGGTTAAAATTCTCGAGAATATTGGTTATTTAGTTGATAGACATTTATGTGATTAAAGCAATATGGACTCATAATGCATAATCAAAGGAAATGATTAAATGATCCGGATCTTAATTGTTTGTAAATGTTATTCATGATTTGGACTCTCAAAGAGCCTCAAAAGTTGTGGATTGCTTTATAAGCATATTTGGAATGAAAGATTTTGGTAAAATCTGTTATTGCCTTGGTTTACAAGTTGCACATTTTGAGATGATCTTACATGCATAAATTAATTTATGTAGCAAAGTGCTAAGATAATGTTGCATGAGCAAATCACTCCCTTTTAAGTACCCTAGTAGGGGTACAGTCATTTGATATGAAAACAACCCCCCTTTCGATCCCGAAAATATGATGAGAAATTTAGCGGTCCTGAAGTACCGTGTTTGAGTTCTGAAGTACTGTATTTGGGTCTTGAAGTACCGTTTTAAATGATATTGAAGCACTGACGTATCTTGCTAATCATACATGATCTAACATATTTCGGTGCCTCAAAGGTACTAGCGATGTAGATATTTATTATCCTCATAAGTTCAAAGTTGGTTTGATTAGCTATGGATATTTACCTAAATCATTTGACACTTGATCACATACTAATTATGTGCACGCTAAGCAAATTCGTTTCAGTGAGAGTTAAGTTGATTCATGTATCAAGTCAGTCATGAAGTTGAATTACATCAACTCAGAGATCTTAATTGATGTTCTCATCAGGGAGAGTTAATGCGCGTTTTACTCTGTTTCCCTTATTTGAGGTTTTATCCCACTGGGTTTTTCTTAGAAAGGTTTTTAATGAGGCAACATATGTAGGCGCATTAAAGAATTTTGTACTCTTTTTCCTTAGCTAGGCTTTGTCCCATTGGGTTTTCCTAGTAAGGTTTTAACGAGGCATATTCTTTAGAACAATGGACATTCAAGGGGGAGCGTTATAAAATAATATATTTATTTGTGAATGTCCATTAATATATCTTAGGTGGTTAGGGTTTAGAAGGATTTTTCTCATGTGATCTCACTATGTAATTAGTATAAATACTACTTATGGGTTATGAATAAAAGATCGTTCATTCTCCTCTCTCAATATCTCAGTGTTTCAATTGTTCTTGTCTATTATTCTCTCTATATCACGTTCATCTATTTATTGTTTTATAACATTATTATTATTATTATTATTATTATTATTATTATTGTTATTATTATTATTATTATTATTATTATTATTATTATAGGCAACACCAAAATAATTATTGTTATTTGCAGCAAAATAATTTAATTAAGAGTCCAAAGCATTCAAGGATTAGTGATACTTTCTGTTTTTTAATTTTAAAATAAAATTCGGATTGAAAAAAAATTGAAAATAGAAAAAAAAAATATAATTTTCTACATTGTGATTGGCTGATTCCCCTACAATCACTCCCTTGGCTCTATTTTGTGGGACCCACAATGATTTCTATTATAATATATAGATTATTATTATTATCATTATCATTATCATTGTTATTATTATTTTTATTATTATTATTATTATTATTATTATTATTATTATTATTATTTTGAGGTCAAAACAAAAAATGCATTAAGAAGAATCATCAGAGTTACAATCCACCGAGATAACCATCTCAGCCACCTCAAGAGGACAACTGAAGCATATTGATGATTGGTACTTTGGCCGCACATGTACTGTGATCCCACTTTATTGTTTCAAAAACAACCTTGCAGTCCCCCTCAAATTCGACATAGGTGAGGTTCAGTTTCTCTAGCCGGATGCATTCCCATCCACAGAGCTCCTCCTTCTATAGCTTCAACTTCTCACATCACCACTAAAAACATATTTTTCGCTCCCATCATCCTTCCTCGATGATCCTCACCACTGCTCCTCAGCTCCTTTGTCTTTGTTGATTGACCGTGGCGTCTACATTCACCTTTCACCTTCCCTCCTTTGGATGCACCCATCCCACTGATTCCTTGCCCCTTCGGTTGTCCTCCCCACCTCGGTCTTGAGCATAGAAATAGCTCTCGGAGTTTGTGCAAGTTCTATTCGCCACTTCAGTTGGGTGTGTCATTTTCGCCGCATGACACCACCTATTTCTGCCCCCCCTAAATGAAACAAATCATGGTTAAAAGAATTCCCTTCCAATTATCTTCCCTCAACTTCATCCTTTCCACTCGCCATTTCCTGACGGCTATCGATGCTCTATCGCTTGTGTTAAGTCTTTGGATCAAGAATTTCCACACCAACCTTGTCTATGGTCAGTCCGCAAAGGTGTGATCATTGGTTACGTGTCTCTCCATGCACATTAAGCATACATGATCAATCCTTGCTCCTCTTTTGTAAGATTCGCCTTGGTAGGTAGGGCGTCCTCCCATAGTCGCCAAGTTGTGTGCTTCACCCTATGGTTGTTATAGCAAAGAAAAAAGTAACTGTTATAGGGCTATGTAAGGGTATTTATGCTAACATATTACAACAAAATATATCCTAAGTAATAGCAAAGATAATTATTTGAGCTATACATTCTATCACTTCCCCCCTCCCCCCAAAGTTAGGGAGGGTAGGAATCAATTCTTAGCTCGGATAAACGTTCACGTCGTTGATTGGAAGCAAGGATTTAGATAGAACGTCTGCTGCCTGAGATGAAGTTGGTGCATAGGCTAATTGCAAAAAAATCTTCTAACACCTTGCCTCTAGTAAAATGACAATTGATTTCAATGTGCTTCAGGCATTCATGAAACACATGGTTATATATATATATATATATATATATATATATATATATATATATATATATATGAATAGCAAATTGGTTATATCTACAAATACGAGTAGAATAGTTTTATTTGAGCATAAAACGAGGTGAGGTAAAGCGCCTTATTGTGAGAGACCGCTCCCCTAGGCAGATCTGCATCCACAAAAGTGATGAGACTTTAGTTTGCTATGACGTAGGGTATCGCAGCTTCTGGAGATGTTGTTGTTGGAATGATTAGCTCGTCGAAAGCATTTATTAGTATCTACCTATGCGGCTATGAGGCGCACAAGAGTTGCCAAATGGTAACATCTACCTTAATCTTTTGTAACTGAGGAAAAGGTCCTCAGGTGGAGAGTGCACCACCCCACTGATGGTAAGAGTGCTATGAGCAACCACCGGTACGTTGGTGGTGCTCATTGCGCTCAGACCTAGTGAGGAATGTGATTCCAGGAGAGGTCTGCCTTGCCTCATTTTCTTCCCATTGACCAGGTCATTATATATCTTCGTCATCGTTCTCTCAAATGTTGTTAGTGACCAAATAATTGGGATGTCCGGGGATATTTGGAATTGGTTGCCCTCTTTCCACTACAAGTGATAATGGGTCGAAACTCATTATGTCGGTGAAGGCAACATTTTTGTGTCGGGGTATAGGATTCTCTTTGTCACTTGGCTTTCGTGCTACTTTTGGGGGAGGAAGCGTCCTAACTCTTATCATATGCCCTATTTTGTTCTTTAACGTCCAACAACACTCAGTACCATGCCACTTGGAGTGATTATAATTACGGAACTTGCTTTGATCCCAATTTTTTTGCTTGACTTCTGGCTCACTGATAAGTCATTTCTATATAGAGTTTCTAGGGCTCAAAACACGTTTATTTCATGCTTTTTATATCTAAAATCTCGTATTTTTATGTCAATTTCTATGATTTATACACTTGATCGCGAGATTGGTGTGTTTTGCAAGAATCAATGGAATTATATCAACAAGCATGAAAAGTTGAAGGAAAAATGGAAAAAATCAAGGAAAATAAAAAAAGAGTTGAAAAAGAAGATAAGAAAGAAGAGAAAGCGGCCCAAACGTGCCACGGCCCAACCCAGCTGAGACGGAGCAACAAGGCGCGGCCAGCGTTCTCAAAACGCAGCCAGCGCCTTGTCCAGAGACTTTGATAACCGAGGAAGAACAAAACGCTACCAGTGTTTTTTGGGCGCTGCCAGCGCCCAAACACGGAGGAATCTTACTTTTGAACTAAACGCAGCCAACGTTTTGTGCCCTAATCTGGTACTATAAAAGGGATTTAAGTCCGCCATTTTGGATATCAGAGTTTGGAGAGTAGAATTTTATTCGCTTTTAGTCGTAGTTTTAGACGATTGTTTGAGAGAGCTTTTAGGGTAGATTTTAGATAGTTTCTTTCCATTCACAAACATTGTTATTAATTGAGATTGTTGATTGTGATTGAAAAACACGAAAGAGATCAATTCGGGTGATACGAAGAGATCGATTCCGCAAATTCGAACACGGTTATTTCTATTTTATTTCCATGTTTCTTTGTTATTATTCAGTTTTTGCAATGTTTACTTTCATGAATATGAGTAGCTAATTTCCTTTGTTTGGGGGATAAACTCGATGTCTTTTGATTGAGTATGATTACAGTCTCGGTGTTAGGTTATCCTTTTATTCGTTTAATCTGTGTGTATTGTATGTCATGGTAATTTGGCAACAGAACGACAGTTTGAGTCTTTTACTTGGTATTAGATTCTCGACAACAGAACGATAGTTTGAGTCTTGAATTGGAAGGCGTAGATTGAGTAGGTTTAGAAAATAGTTAGACATAATGATTCTTGCCTAGGGTCAAATTATAATCTGTTCTTTATCTTTGATTGGATTAAATAGTTAGAAATAATGTTTAGTTTAATCACTGTAACTTACTTCGGATCGAAAGATCGAAGTGATAAGGCTTAGAAAGATTATAAACCCCGAATTATCTTGTTACCTGCACTGGGACTGTTGAAAATTTGATTGACTGGCTAGAGTGGACTCCCCTAAACGCTTTTAATTAATTGGTTAAACCCTAAAAATTCATGCTTTCTTAGTTTAGTTTTAGAAAACCTTACCACAACCCTTGGATCGACCTAGCATTCTTTGTAGCGAACTAGTTCAGTGCGTGGTTGAACGCAAATCCCTGAGAAAGAACGATATTTTATTACTACACAGACTCGTACACTTGCGGTACACAGACACCTATACGTTTTAGGTCTGTCACTCACTCTTTGGTAGGGGTAACTCGATGATCATCTCTTTTACAAGCCTCTCGAATTCCTGGGCATACGCGACATCAATTGGAGTGTAGGTCTTGAATTTGGCCGTAATAGGGTGTTTAGACCCAATTCTGTGTCTAAATAGCGCCTTAATTCTTAAGCCTTTAACTCGTTTCGTGGTTTAATTTTATAACTTTTAATACGTTTTTGGTTATTTTGTAGGTTTTGGAGTTTTTACTCAAAACGTAGCAAAAAGGACTATTTTAGAGCATTTTTGGTGAATTCCCGAGCCAAGCCGACCGAAAGCCAAGGTGGAGTTGATTCGGGACCACTTTCCTCACCTTTGGTGTCAATTAGTGAAGTAACACCCGCTACGACCCTCGAAACGGGCGTTACATGCTTTGGAAAGAAGGAAGAAACAAAAGGAAGGAAGGCAGAGGGTAGCCCCTGCCACAACTGGGGTAGCGCCCCCTACCTCTGCATGGCCGAAAAAGACCGCAACTACGGTCAGCAATACATGACCACGGTCTCGGCGCGAAATCGCTGGAGCCTTTGGTCGGTCGCGCGCGACCCCATGATTCTGCGCGTTTTATCGGGCCTTTTGCGCTGCGTTTTGGAAATTTTTATCCCTTGTATAAATAAACTCCTTAGCTGCATTTTATGGGGATTCGAAGGATTCGACTCTAAATAGACTTAGACATTTTCCATCTTGTAATTAGTGGATTTTAGAGAGAGATTAGTGAGAGATTTATTCTAGGGTTTGCGATATTTGAAGATTTGGGGATTCAAACAATTGAGAGATTGTTGGATCATCTGTTTATTGCTTTCCTTTGTTGTTCTACAACATTTTGATAAGTATTCTCTTCCCTTAACTCTTCCATCAATTACTTTGCTTGTTCTCTAATTTCATTGCTTGCTATTTTGATTATTTTGCTTGTTTATGCTTGTTTGATGTTAGAAATCATGTTTAGGTTTGGTTTGGATGTTGTTAGCATAGTTTTTATCATGATTAGTGGCTAGAAACCTATGGGTTAGGGGGTAATTAAGGGTGTGAATGGGTGATTAGGTTTGGGTTAGCAATATTAGTGAGTAATTAGTTGGGAAATCAATTTCCCATTCCTTTCCTTCCCTCAAGTGGGATGTATTTGGGTTCGAAAGCTCCCGAATACATCCAACACTTGTGTTGGAAGGTTGGAATTGGGATAGTTAGTACTCTACTCACGGAAGTGAATAGAGGCTAACTAGGGAATTCCGTTTCATTAACCCTCCTGGTCCGTCGGTGGACTTTGGGGAAATTAATCCGGACTATCCTCGAAAGAGGAAGCTCGATGGGTATTTTCTAATGGAATTGCCACTTGATTTTCCTCCTTATTATTCTCTTGTTGCAAAACCCATTTCCTCATTCCCGTTTGCATCCCGAAAAGCCTCTGAAGCCCATTTTCCATTCCTTGACCGACCTTAGTTTTGTTTCTTGCTTTGTGACCCTTTTGAAACCAAATACCTTACTTTAGCAATCTCGACCCGACCATTGACTTAGTTTCTATGACCAAGGCCGCCAGCTCCACTACTAAAAATATGTGTATTACCAACCACTTTTTTTCAACCAATTTAAAATGGTTGGAAAAACCAACTATTTTAGCAACCATTTGATATTCCAACTATTTTTCAAAAAATTTAGTGGGAAAAACGATTGGAAATTCCAACCAATTTTGCTAAAATTAGTTGGAAAATTTTCCTACCATCCCTTTTCCTACTATTTGAAATTGGTTGGAAAAATAGTTAGTAATCCAACCATTTTTTCAATCATTTTCAAATAGTAGGAAAAAGGGTGGTAGGAAAATTTTCCAACCATTTTAGCAAAATTGGTTGGAATTTTCAACCATTTTTCCCACAGAATTTTTTGGAAAATAGTTGGAATATTAAATAGTTGCTAAAATGGTTGGTTTTTCCAACCATTTTAAATTGGTTGGAAAAATTGGTCGGTAATACACATATTTTTAGTAGTGTCCCTGAGAAAGAACGACAAAACCGAGGTCCACAAAACCACTGTTACACAAAATGGCGCCATTGCCGGGGAGCCAACGCCCCTAGTTTTAGTTTCTTGGTCTTTGGTTAATTGAGTTTGCTTTTACGCTAGAAATTAGTTTGCACTAATCCCGATGAATTTGATGCTTCTATTGGTTCTTGTTGGTGCATGTAGGTACGCCCTAATGTTCTACCGAGCATCGTAGGAGGTTTCTAGTCCTAATGGGTGAAGTCCAAGCTGATTCACCCCGTACTCTTCTATCATATGCCGTTCCATCTTCGAGTACGGGAGGCAACCCGATCATCTTACCACCATTACCACCCGACGCGGTATTTGAGTTCAAGCCGTGTCTTCTTGAAGTTTTTGAAAGCAACCCGTTCCATGGAGATATTTCTGAGAGTCCTATTGCTCATATGGAGAGATTCGAGAAGCGCATTAGTTTCATGCATATACCTGGGATATCTTCGGAGTATCTAAAGTTGAAGTTCTTTCCTCTGACTTTGAAAGGAAAAGCTGAGATGTGGCTTGATATATGCCCACCTGGATTTTATTCTTCATGGGAGGCTCTCGATTTTCTTCAAAGATTCTTCCCAACTGATAAACCATGTAAACTCCGACAAGATATTATGAGCTTCAAGCAAGAACCGGAGAGACACTTTTTGAAGCATGGGGAAGATTCAAAGGTCTCCAACGTCAGTGCCTGCACCACAACCTACCCAACTGGATGATACTTCAACGCTTTTATTGTGGACTCTTTGATTCTCTCAAAGAATCAATCGATATTGCATCCGGAGGGATGTTTTTGAAGAAAACTGCGGAGGAGGCCGACAAATTCCTTCATGAGCTCGTTCAATATGCTCCCGATCTGGGAGGTTACAAATCAAGAGGAGGAGATTCATCTCTGGAGCAAGATTCCATTATGACACTTCTTTTAGCTTCTATTTACGAATTGCAAAAAGAGAAGGCAAATGAGGAGACTTCTAAGCATTTGAGAGTAGCCTAAGGTGTGCAAACCATTATATCTACTTCTGTTCCGAAAATGCATACTTGTAAGCTATGCTTGGGTCCACATCCCGAGCATCAATGTGGGGAGTTTAATCAAGTAGAGCGTATGAATGCTATCTACCCATCATATTTCAATCCACTTTTCTCCCATTCTTTTGGAGAGCATGCTTATGACTATACCACGTTTATCAATCCTACATTCAACCCCATTTCTCAACCTTATGACCACCACTCATTTGTCCAAGAAGAATCCTCCCATTAAACTCAACAAGACATTGTACCACCACAAATTTCTCAACCACCCCAAGAATTCTCGGCTGAGTTGACGTTGAGGAAGATGATGGATGACCAAGAGAAAAACCAAGCCTACATTCAAAGCCTCGAACTCAAACTAGCTCAAGCCACCCAACCTTCACCGACTCCAATGGTACAAGTAAATTCTGTCGATCTAGGGAGTGGGGAAGAGGTTGATGAGTTTTCTTGGGTAGAGGATAGTGTTTTGGAGGAAAAAGTAGAGAATGAGATAGAGATGAACGTTGAGGAGGGAGTTGTGGTTGAGGAAGCTAAGGTTGAAGAAGAGAGGGTGTTGGATGAGGAAAAGGAGGAAGAACAACAAAGAGAAGAGATTTTGAGAGGAAATATCCATGAATGCTCCGAAGAGCAATTTGATCCACACCAAATGCAAATTCCACTCCCCGAATGGTTGATTCAACACTTGAAGGATGTAGAGCATATAGATCTAAGGCATGATGTTCCGATTGAGAAACCTTCTCTCAAGCCGCTTTGTGTTGAAGTCAATTCAGTGACCACGGTTGTTCATGGGCATAGAGAGGAGGTCTACATTCTTGAAGTGAATTCCGACAATGGGAAGGACAACAATCATCCCAAGGCTTTATGTCTCGAACCCGAGGTAATTGAAGATACATCTCGTGATGATTCTCTCAAGATTGTTCCATTAAGAAGGGAGATCTCATTGGATGAAGTTTATATTGAGGACATAGAGATTGAGAACATTGTTCCCATGTGTCTGAAACTTGGAGAACCACTTGAAGAAGAGCTTAGGTTGTTTCTTTGTCCCCATCACCCAATCAAACCACCGGAGGAGACCCTTGTTCTATTTGCGGAGGTGATGAGGAGGTGTTGGAAAAGGAGGAGGAAGCAACATTGGAAGAAATCGAAGATAGCATCACCTCTTCCCCGCTCACGGTCAACCAAACGACCGGAGGGACGACTCAACTTGAGGTTGTCCAAAGATGGTAGGAGTTGGAGAGGAAGGAAGAAGAAGTGATCATGGTGGAAGCCGCTGATTATGTACCTCTCGTGTGCACCACGTCTCTCTAGAATCAAACTGGTATTTAGGTCAAGCTAGGGACCTAAAACTAGCGCTCTATGGGAGGCACCCCATAATTTTTGGATTTCTCATTTCAAGTTTTAAGTTTTTGCATTTTTTTTTCTAATTTTGATCCTTTTCTTCTTTTTAATTTTTAATTTTTAGTTTCTTTAGGTTTTTCTATTTTTCTTGTCTTACTATTTTTCTTTATTTCTTTCTTTTGTAATTCGAGGTATTAGTTTTAGGTTCAAAAGAAAAAAAAGGAGAGGAAAAATGATGTGAAAAATAGAAAAAGTTGGAGTTGAAAAATAAGAAAATTGAAGTTGGAATGAAGGAAGAATGTGTGAGTGAGTGAAGTTTTGAAAATATATGAGTGTTGAGAGAGTTTGAGAGTTGGAAAATTTTAGATTGAATGTGAGGAAGTATGAAAAATTGAGTGTTGAAGTGTAAAAGTTTTTAGGAGTTGGATTTGGTTTTGGAGTGTTGGAAGTTTTGTTGGAATTGACAGCAGAGACAGGGCAGCAGATGCTACCTTAGTCGTAGCACCCGCTAAATAGCAAGCGACAGCACAGCAGCAGCACGCTCCAGGAGCTCACCGCACCTACGGTGAAGGAATACTGTGCCTGCGGTAACACGCCCAGCAACTCCCAGCCGCTCCAGCAGGTGTGGCGCCCGCGACAGCATCGGTCGCGCCCGCGACCTGGCACTGTCAGCGAATTATTTTTTGCCCTATAACCCGACTCTCTCTCTCACTTTTCCCATTTCTTTTCTCATTCACTCAACTCTCGTCCTCTCTACATCCCTAAGCGACTGCGAAAACCTTCACAACCACACTCATTCTTCCCTCTTAATCATCAATTCAACCCTCATTCCCCCCCCCCATTTTCGACCCAAACCCTAAATTCTTCTCCATTTGTGCGAAAATTTGCTGCTGGGATTCAAGCTTGTGCCCAAATTCTGCCCTAGCGTGCGACTTGGTTCAAGTCCTTGTTCTACACAGCTAAGTGAGGTACTTCTTGTGTCAATTATGCGGAATCCTCTCCCTTTTTCTTGCATTTGGTCCGTTCGTCATGCTCTACTGAGTTAGGATTAGGTTTTGTCAATCTTTACACAAGTTCACTTCACTGTGTTGTTGAGTTGGATGCTGTGACCTTGTATTGATGCTTTGTGAGATTAGTTTTGTGCGTCATTCTTCCTTTCTCACCTGATTTTTGATTATTCGTCACTGTTGTCGAGTTAGGGTTTGATTTTGTTAGTGATTAGTTTTTTTTGTTAATTTTGTGTAACAGTGGTTTTTTGGACCTCGGTTTTGTCGTTCTTTCTCAGGGAGCTGGTGGCCTTGGTCATAGAAATTAAGTTAAAGGTCGGGATGAGATTGCTAAGGTAAGGTATTTGGTTTGAAGAGGTCACAACGCAAGAAACAAAACTAAGGTCGGTCAAGGAATGAAAAATTGGCTTCAGAGGCTTTTCGGGATGCAAACGGGGATGAGGAAATGGGTTTTCCAACAAGGGAATAACAAGGAAGACAATCAAGTTGCAATTCCATTAGAAAATACCCACCGAGCTTTCTCTTCCGAGGATAGTCCGGATTAACTTCCCCAAAGTCCACCGACGGACCCGGAGAGTTAATGAAACGGAATTCCCTAATTAGCCTCTATTCACTTCCGTGAGTAGAGTACTAACTATCCCAATTCCAACCTTCCAGCACAAGTGTTGGATGTATTCGGGAGCTTTCGAACCCAAATACATCCCACTTGAGGGAAGGAAAGGAATGGGAAATTGATTTCCCAACTAATTATTCACTAATATTTCTAACCCAAACCTAATCACCCATTCACACCCTTAATTACCCCCTAACCCATAGGGTTTCTAGCAACTAATCATAATACTAACTATGCTAACAATATCCAAACTAAACCTAAACATGATTTCTAACATCAAACAACCATAAACAAGCAAAATAATCAAAATAGTAATCAATGAAATTAGAGAACAAGCAAAGTAATTAGCAAAGTAATTAATGAAAGAGTTAAGGGAAGAGAACACTTATCAAAGTACTGTAGATGAACAAAGGAAAGCAATAAAAAGATGATCCAACAATCTCTCAATTGTTTGAATACCAAAATCTTCAATAATAAACACAAATCTCCAAAACCCTAGATCAATCTCTCACTAATCTCTCTCTAAAATCCACTAATACAAAGCTGGAAATTGTCCAAGTCTATCTCCCGTCGAATCCCTAAAAATCGCAGTAAAGGAGCTATTTATACAAAGGATAAAAATCCCCCAAAATGCAGTGCAAAAGGCCCGAGAAAACGCGCAGCAACAGGGGGGTCGGGGGCGCGACCACCCCCGTCGCGGGTGCGACCAGCGAAGAATCCCAGGCGATTCGAGCTTCGAGATACCGTAGCTGTGGTCCGGCTCGCCGTCGGTGCGGTCTTCCTCGGCCCAGCGATGGTAGTGGGCGCTACCCCAAGGGTGGCGGGGGTTACCCTCTGCCTTCCTTCCCTTTGTTTCTTCCTTCTTTCCGAAGCATGTAATGCTAGATCCGAGGGTTGTAGCGGGTGTTACCTCACTAATTGACACCAAAAGAGAGGAAAGTGGTCCCGGGTTAACTCCGCCTCGGTTTTCGGCCCGGCTCGGCTCGGGAAATCACAAAAAATGCTCTAAAATTGCCCTAAAAAGAGGAAGAAGAATTGGTGGAAAAGGTTGATGATGTTTTTGGTTTGTGTCCCGAGGATTCCAAGAATCAAGTAAGTATTTAGGTCAAGCTAGGGACATAGAACAAGCGCTCTATGGGAGGCACCCCATAATTTTTGAGTTTCTTATTTTAAATTTTTCGTTTTTTTTTTAATTTTTTCTAATTTTATTACTTTTTCTTCTCTCTAATTTTGAGTTTCTTATTTTAAATTTTTAGTTGTATTTTGTTAATTTTTGTTTTTTAGTTGGGTTTCGATTATCTCATTGGTGTTTTTTCATCATGATTGAATTTGGGCGTAATAGGGCTTGATCGACGTTGGATGTAATTAATTCTCAACAATTTTGGGAGGGTTGCTAATTGTGCTAGTGGACATCCTGTTGGAGCTAGATCCTTTCCAACATGTTGCCGAGGTGCACTTCTCATGGCTCATGGCCTCCAGTTGTAGACAAATGTCCTTTAGGTAATCAAGATCCTTTCCAACATGTGGACATTTTTCCTCGCCGGGCTTCCGAACGTCCACGCGGATTGGGGTGTGATTTGATGATTCGTGTTGGGGTTTAACCTTTGAAATCTCTTTAAGGAATTAATCGTATATTTCATGAATAATATTTTGTAAAGTCACTTTCCCTTTACTTATGCATTTCATGAGTCCTTGAATTAAAACTTTTAAGAGTAAACATCCACTTGTTCCAAACTCTTCTAATTTTAACCAAATTTGCTCATTTAAATGTTAGGGTCGGAAGAAAGCGATTTATGCAAATATTATTTAGAAATATAAAAAGAGTGTCTTAAAGTTGCATCGGTTAATTGTAAAACCATGTTTTACCATAGTTTATGCAATCTCCGATGTGCTTTTAGTTCGAAATGGGAGTCTCCACCTGACTTTTTAAGGGAACATTACAACATAAGTGGTCTATTGCAACACTCATTATGGTAACATTTGGAAAAAAGTGTTGCAATAGCCTATCTATAGCAACATTTCAAAAAAATGTTGCATAAAAAATGACCTAAGGCAACATTTTTACAAAATTGTTACTATAGCAAGCTATTGTAACAGTTTTTAGAAAATAATAAAAGAAAAAATAAATGAAATTATCCCAGACTTGTGATGTTAAGCCTTCCATGTTCTTCTACTTGTCAAATTTGAATTCCCTCCTGAAATTTTCAGTTCCCTCCAAACTAATCTTTGCAAAATTTTCCCAATTCAAAATTAAACTAAAATGAATTTCCCCCCCTGCCCGCTACACAGATAACCCTAATTTACCTTTCTTCACTTTTCACACTGTTATCCATGAAGGGAGAGATGGAGAGATAATCTTGACCGTAGTGAGCAACTGGTCGTTCACCATCTCTCCAAAAATGACCATAATGAACACTGCTACCCAACGCTTCTTACGTGACCCCCTCACCCACTGGTCCGGCCGCCTCTGGGCCCACACCGGCTGCTCCTGTTCCCCCTTCACTGGCCGCCTCCTCTGCGCCATGGTGGCGACCTTTCTTTCTTTACTGTTTCCTTTCCTTCTGCAATCAATCTTTCCCCAATTCATCTCCACCCTTCATTGATGCCCTCAAATCCCAATCGTTTAATTCGTCGGTGCCAGGTTGGAAGTGTTAGATCCCCATCTTCTCCGTCGGATCGCCGAAATCGGGTCTGAAAAATCAATTTGTTCGTCCTATGAGTATGATTTCTGACACCCCCTTTTTCACTTTTCAGTTATGTTCTATAATCTATCTATGACAGCAATGCTTCTAAAATTTTGCATTTTGATGGTTGATTTCTGATCGTCTCGGTTCATCTTGACTATTTTCAAGGTTCATATTGCCGATTTGTAATGTTAAGCGTGGTACTGCTTCTGGTCAATGATGCCGCGACAATCTGGTTTGTAATTTGTAGTTACTACGAGTCCTAAATCTTATTTGTACTTCATCATTCACTTCATTGAAGCCTTAAGTATTGAGGTATGGTATTTCACACCTAAATTTTTTACATCACAACATTTTGATGGTATGTGTAATTTTGTTGGTTGTATACTTTTCTGAATCATTTTACTTATATAAGGATAACCTTTGCTAGATCTGTTTCAATTAAAATGTTACACAAGAGTTAGAATGTTTGGTATGAATATCCTGCATGTTGTTTCTTCATTTCCTTGGGATAAAAAAAGAGTGATGTAAAACTTGTTGTCATTGAACATCCTCTATTGTCATATGAGGGGATATCAATATTGTTGTTGGTTTGTGCAGATCTCTGATATAAGAGAGCGTCAGTATGAGAAGATGGGTATTGGTAGCAGTTACCTTTTCAGATTGGATGATGGTTATGTGGTGAGTAATTCTCTCAGTGATGAAAGATAAAGTGCTTGCTATCAATGTGATTTTGCCAGTGGTTTTCTGTTCCCATTCTGGAGTCTTGTGAACCCTGGTCTCATTCCCACTTAACACCCAAAAAAAGAATGTAGGTTTGGTAGCATTGTGAATGATGTGGGTTGCTGATCAACAATTATAAAAAAATGATTTGAGTTTCGAGGACATTTTTGAGTTGAGCACAATCACTGCTTGTTGTATATTTTCGGCTAAATGTTCAGTGTGGTATGTGGGTTCGCTATTGCTGTAAAATGTGATTTCTCGATCCTTGTGTTTCTGCCACTGTACTTTCCAATCAAGCTGGAACTTGAATCTGTACTGATGAAACTCCATGATATGATGATTGATGATCCTCTATTTGCTTCTGTCTTTCCTTCCTTTAAGGCCCTTGGCATTTGAAACTTGATGAACTATTGTCCCTCGGCAAAGTTATTGAGTTTACTTGTCTTGCCCTTTTTTGGGGTTCTGATGTCAATATTAAAAAGAAGCTAAATTCCTCAATAAATCATGTAGTGTTGGGTTGAGGGTTGTGTGTGACGAGTGCTAACTGACAAATAGTTGAAAAACATTTTCTTTTGAGGGAATTCGTTGGTCTCCTGGGCAGTTCTTTTGTTGCACCTAGTTATTTGCTTAAATGTGTCTTACAATACTAGTTCTTGGATCTGCCTGAGCTTGATACTCTCCAGTTCATGGTCCCCAGAGACAAGCACTTGCAATTCAAGTAAGATTAGAGGCTTGATAAATGAGTTCTTGGCTCATGCTTGAAAATCACCATGTGCTCCATACTATATGGTGTGGAAGAACATTCTTGTTCTACCTTTCTTGATTGTTGTCATAAATTAATATAGCACTAGGAAGTCTACGAGTGATTCAATTCCCACCGATGTATTTTTTTTCGGCTGAGTGACGTGTATCAATAAAAAGCAAGGAATGCGGTTTTCATATATTGTAATATGGCTACAAGTGGATGCTACAAAACGTGGTGGGATTGCTAGGTTCATAAACCATTCATGTGAGGTAGTCCTGAAATTTGTATGAAAACAGTTTAGACTATTCTACTGTAGAACTTAACCTAACTTTTCTGTGTTTTACTCTGCATAGCCTAATTGCTATACAAAGATTGTAAGTATTGAGGGTCAGAAGAGGATATTAATCTATGCGAAACGGCACATAACTACTGGTGAAGAGATAACCTATAATTACAAGTTTCCTTTGGAGGAGAAAAAGATCCGAGGCAATTGTGGTTCGTAAAGGTGAGTTTTGGATGGATCATTTGAGTTTGGAATGGTTGCATTGGAATGTTTATTCATCTAGATTGGGTACCGAGCGTGTGGCTCGTTTCATACTCCGGCGTGTGGCCGTTGAGATTGTTTTTTTGTTTATTTTGTATTATTTACAGGGATATAAGGCTTTAAGCCTGGTAAACGTCCATATTATGGATGGAACTCTGCCGAATTTTATCCATAAATATTTGAAAATGAATTTTTTTACGCTTTCTTCATACCCTTGTCGACCATAATAAGATTGAACATTAACTAACCCTAATGGCTCCTTTTAGGGGTCAGACTATTACATATGTAGATACTAGTGTGAATAGTGAAGGGAATGCTTTTAATTTATTTTCTTGTGCAAAGGTTGTCACCATATGCTTGATTAATAATGTACTTTATTTCTTTGTTTTGTAGGTTAACTTGGTTGATGCTGGATATACTTTTGCAACTGATAATAGAGGATGTTCAATGACAAGAAGTTTTTGGATATACTTTTGGGTGAAGGAATACAAGTAGGATATGCTTTTGGGTGATGGAGTTCTAGTTATATACTTTTGGATGAACAAGAACAAATTATTAAGCTACATGCGAATCACTTGGATGATCAACAGTGTAGTACTCTAAGCTATTTTAATGTAATATGTACTTTTTATGTCTCAATTATATTTTGTTATATTTTATGGTAAGTATTTTTGTAAGATTGAGTGAAGGTAGCAAACTATTCTTATAGAGCAACATTGCATTACAAGTGAAATTAAAATGGTCATATAGCTCAAAAAGTCTTCTTTGATACCTAATGCAACGTTTCTATTTGCAAGTGTTGCATTAGCTTAATGGTCAAGGCAACGTTTTCATTTACAAGTGTTGCATTAGCTTAATGACTAAGGTAATGCTTTTTTTCCAAGTGTTGCAATAGGCTAAATATCTAAGGTAACGTTTTTTTTTCAAACATTACAATAGCCCCAAAAAGCGTTGCAAACCCTATTGCAACGCACATCTAATGTTACGTTTTGTAAAACGTTGCCATAGACCTAAGGTAACACTTTCTAAGTTTTAGGTAACGGTTTTGGTACGTTGCTATAGGTATAGTTTGTTGTAGTGGAAAAGCCAAGACAAAACCAAAAAGAAAACAAGAAAGACTCTGCCTGTGAAACCTAAGAATGGATCCGGGGGTAATGCTACGAACTCGATAGATAACAACCTTAAGAGTTCGCCTCTCACAAAAGGAAAGACTCTATTAAAAGTTTAAAATGTGCTTTTGATAAAGTTTGGAAGGGAGATAAATAAGAACTTCATAGAATTACTTCATTGAACATGCAAGAGAATGAAAGAAAGAAAGGTATATAATATACAACACTTTGTTTACATAAGGAAGAACACATAAAAGCTTACATTGTAACTTTTTAGGGGGAAGCCTTGCCTAGCCTTTGTTGTAGTGCTTGGAGCTCACTTGAATTAGCCTCTTAAAAGCTTTGAATACTCCTCTTGAATATGCCAAAATAGTATAAAAAATGTAGACGGAGAAGTGGATGGAAAAGGGTGAAAAGGGGGATAAAAAGGCTCTTTTGTGGTGTTTTGGGTAATAGAAAGGTTTAGGCTTTTTGTGGGGTGTTTAGGGTTTTATGGAGGGATAATGGAAGGTAAGATGAGAATGGAGATAATGATTTTAAAGGAGTGGAGAAATAGAGATAATAATGGTAGGAAAGTCATGGAGAAGGATAGGAAAAATGTAGGAAAAAGGAATTCTTTTTGTGGGTTTTTAGGATGATTTTGTGATGTTTTTGGGAGGATTTATAGGGGTTTATGTAGGGATAAGGAATTATAGGATAAGAGTATGGATTAGAGGATTGAATAAGATGGAGGAATGGAGATTATGATAGTAAGAATATGGTGGAAAGGTGATAGGAAAAGGTGTAGGAGAAAGGGTCTTTTTTTATGGTGTTTTTGGGATGTTTTGGGTTGTGTAAGGCTAGGCTTTTGTGGTGTTTATGTAGGGATGGATAGGATGAGGTTTATAGGCTTAAGTTAGGATAGGATAGGAGATTTTGGAGGTAAGGAAGTGGTGGAAAGATGATAGAAGAGATGGTAAAAAGATGATAGTAGAATAGAGATTTAGAGAGATGATGAGAGAATAAGAGGATGAATGAATGAGAGTGTAGGGGAAAGAATGATGAAGGGTTTAGAGAGTTTGGTCTTGGCAAGAGGGGGTATTTATAGGTGAGGAAAGTCTTAGGAGATTCATGAACATATAATCTCATACACTCCCCTTCAATCACATGCAACTCGTGGTCAAAATGCACAGAGCACTAGGCAGCAAAGGGGGGTGTCTTGGAGTGGATGGTGGAGCTGGGAGGCTGCATCTGGGTGTAACGGAGCTAAAGGCCGATCGGCCTTGGGAAAGGGCATATATGTATCTAATTTCCTTCATGTATTCTTGGACGGCGAGGGTATGAATGGAGTGCACTCGAAGTCAGCTTGTTCACACTTGGACGGTGAGAGCTTATTTGGAAGCTTTATGCATGTTGTTGTGAGGTCTTGAACTGAAGACCTCTTGGAAGATTTTTGCATGTGATCTTTACTTAGATTTTGCATGGCTTGCATGGCTTCATGATGCTTAATCCACTACGTAAAGAATGTGCATGCAATAGGCTAGGAAATTCACATGTAATGATGCATGTGTTTTTATCCGAACTTGAGCATGTAGAGTGCATGCGCAGAACTGTCTTGGCTCGGCTCTGACTTGGTTTTGGCTTGGCTTTATATTCCCTTATTTTCCTTATTTTCTAACTAAAGTACATAACTAAATTACATAAAAAGGAAATAATAAAAATTACATTAATGGTATACAAAAACTATGCTAAAATCCAATGTCTAAATTAGCTCATCGATTGACTTCTTCTTCTTTATTTATGCTTCGTGTTTATATAGTTATGCTATATATTTATGTGCCAAAATCCGGTGTCTACACTTAGGTGACGAACCAAACTGCTTTTGAGAATGGTAGATAGTTGTAGATGCAAAGGTATAGCCTCACTGACGTGAGACAACTTGGTGTGCCACTTTTTGAAGTAGTCTAGGAAAAGCTCCTCTTCCCTTTGCCTCATAGTCATAAGGTCACCAACTTTGGCTTGCTTTTTCTGAATATGACTGTAATGATTGATAAAGCCTTTGAAAAATTCATTCTAGTTAGCCTTGATCTGTGGTGATAGTGCATGGTACCACACTTTGGTTTCTCTATCTAAAGTAGATGGGAAGACTCTGGAGTACAGACCGTCATCAATCTTGTTGAAGGACGTGAGTCTCATGAAATCCTCAATATGGTGAGTCATATTTTTTGATTGTTTGAACTTCATATTGGGCACCTCAATCTTGTCAACCGCCTTCCTTACCGAACATATGTGTTATGGCACGTTCATGTACTTATCCACGAATGCGGGGACAATGCTCATCATTTTGGTGAGGCTCTTCAACTTCTATTTGAGGGCCTTAAGAAGGGGGTCCTTTATGAGCTTATGGCTCCTTGTTGATGCTTTGGATTTACCCTTTGACAACCCCCGAGCCTCCAAACTCATTATTTGCTGCGCTTTAATGAGCTTAGGTTCACATTCATATTCATTAAGCTCATTACATTTTCTTCAACTGGGGTTAGTCCCAATTCATTGATCTTAGTGATGGCCTGCAACATGCCATCCATCACCTATTGTTGCTCATTGAATCCCTTTCCGAGTTTGCATGACCTAATTCTGCATGGACCTAGTATGATGCTTTATAAGGTGAACAACCATTAGATCTATACTTGGATTGAGTACAAAGGATGCCATATTATTCTTTCTTTTTTTCTCTTTTCGGGCTCATATTCGAGTAAACAATACAAAGGATATTCAGATACGGGGATGTCAGAAAGGACCAAACAGAGTAATAACATATGGGTCGACTTAAAAAACATATAAGGTGGCCTAACTGGGAGCAGTAGGCCTAGCCAAGTAGTAAGGTCAGTCGAACTTCAGCTACATGTGGACCACAAGGTTAAGCTTTTGGGCTTGATAGAAATAAGCGTAAAGAGAAGGCAAGGTCGGGTGGCCTTGCATTCTATCTAGGCCTCATTTTGGATCACATTGCATGATTTTGTGTGGGCTAAAATGAATCCCAATTCAAGCTATTACAGACGATCATGACTTCACATAACATACACATGAATGGACAACCTAACAATGGCTTTAGGTTTAAGGATTACTAAGCTCGGGAATAAGATATAGGTACTACATATTCTCACTTTAATGCGCCTTCCCCATATGACATTTATAGGAAAGGTGTGTGAGGTCTTGCACTTTGGACTTTAAGGAAGCCTCGAAGTATAACATAGGTGAGAGGACATATCAAATGCTTGGCGGTGTAGAGTGCACCCCAGAAGTAGTGAACGATCTAGGTTTAAATACCTAAACCGATGCTTTTGTGCTCCCCTGTCGTAAGGTTGGGAATAGCCTGGTATGCAATATGCCTAAAAAATAGTAAGATCATGAAATAAATTAATTTCTCCCTTCTATACTTTCACAAAAATTTGATTTTTTTTTCAAGTTTTACCCTTTTTTAAGTTTGATTTCCCTGTGGAGTTGTCAATCTGTACACCCCAAAAAATTTCCATTTAGGAAATCTTTTCCGTCGGCACTACATAAAATTGGGAATCGAGTGAGGTTATTTAATCGATCCTTAAATAATAATTTTTGTAGGAAAGCTAACAATTCTTATTAACCTTAAGCTTGTAAATTTGATTTCTGAATTTTAATGATTCTTATGCTCAACCTTGAATAACATTGAACTAGTAATATGTAAGATGCCAAAGCTCGAACAAAACCAGCCTATTGGACTTGCAGTAACTGGTTGATATGCTACAAGTGCACGAGGTACAATGTAGTACATCAAGTTCATTCTCTCGAGGACTTGTTAAGCCTACGCACTAAACTATTCCACTACAAAGGATGCTAGGTCGATCAAAGTTTGGGGTTTTTGCTAATCAACTAAACTAAACTAAGCAAAGTTATAAACTTTTAGGTTTTTATTAATGATAAAAGGCGTTCAGGGCAGTTCACTCAAGTTAATTAATCAATTAGACATTAATTCTGGCATTTAGTAGTTTGTATTGGGGTCTATAATCGTACTAAGGCCTATCACAACAATTTTTCGATCTGAGGTGAGTTGCAATGACTAAATTAAACACCTATTTTCATTGCTATTTAATTCAATCAAGGATAAGAACATATTATATAACGACCCCAAGCATGAACATATTATTTCTAACCGAGTTCTATGCCTATTTTTTCTTTGTCAATTCGATTCATAACAATCTTTCAACCGACATTAAGAATCTAAACCAAGTAAAATGTGGTCAATCAATTACTATGACATACAAACCGCAACGATTAAACAAACTGTATAAATTACTTCATACTAAAATTAAATACCGAAGGTTAATTAACCAACATTGAGTTCATCCTCTAAACTAATAAACTAGCTACTCATAATTATTACTAAGAAAGAACAAAAAAATAACGAAAATCACACTGGAAAACATAATGAAAACTAAATAAGAGATAACTACGATTCGAGGTTGAGTGAAATATGGCTTGTGAAAGTTTCCTTCTCCCAAGTTTCGATCTTCAGTCTCCCTCTCCAATGGTTGCTTCTTCTACAATGTGCTAAATTACGTGAATAAAAATGAGGTCAAAAGGCTTTCTCTACCCCAGGTGTGGCTGGTGCCAGGCGAGGTGTAGCCACCGCCTGAGGCTGGTGTGCGTTGGTGGGATATATGGACCTCTTCCTTGCTTGCTATTTTTTTCTTCCAATTCTTTTTTATCCTCTTTTCTCTTGGTTTTTATTAGATTTTCCACATAATCTGCAAAACTCTACCAATCTCTAAACCAAGTGACATAATCATGAAATTCGATATAACATAGCAAGTTTAAATTAGAAATTAGCCCAAAACACATATGTTAAACACCTAATTGTCAACACCAAATATACACTTATCACTACGGATGTCCAAAACCGGTTAACCGCAATTTCGGTTAACCCCATATGCGGTTTACGAATTTTATAAACCTAAACCTAAACCGCTTTATGCGGTTAACCGGTTTGTGGTTAACCGCTTTTGGAAACTAAAAACCAAAACCAAACCGAAACCGCATTGATAACATGGTTAACCGCTTTTTGGGTTCGCGGTTTATGGTTAACCGTCGGTTTCTAGTTATTTAAAGTAACAAGGAAGAAAAATTAACATTTTGCTTCAAAATTTCAAATTTTGCATCTAATTTAATCAAGACCGGTTAACCGTGGTTAACCGTTTCACAAAAATGCAAAACCGAAACCTAAACCGCTTATACCGGTTTGGTTAACCTAAACCGCAATTTTCAAAAAATCCAAATGGTTAACCGCTTTAACCGGTTTGGTTTATGCGGTTTTGCGGTTTGGTTTTTGGTTTAGGTTTTTGTTGGACACCCCTACTTATCACTAGTGAAAGCCAGACGACCTACACCCTGCCAGGCCATAGCCCATTCAGTCAACGAGTTCATAAAGGAGCCTACTGGTTGTGAAGGCCAGGTGGCTTAGGCAAGCTGTGGCTTCACTTTCTCTTATCATTTTTCATACTACAGTTGAGTGTTTATCTCCATTGAACATTCGAACAATTTAGACTCAAATAAATTGAATTATGCAAGTCAAAAATTTAAAGAGTCGCCATTTGATTTTAAGAAAACTAACAAAATATTAAATAAGATTCTAACCTACGAACCTGGAATCCAAGTTTGGGGGGTAAGCTATGAATCCAAGAGTTAGAAAACTCTCGGACTCGCTTGTTTCTAAAATAGACTCTACTATAATCAATCTAAAGTGAAAGCGAACGGGGAAAATTTATATGAATTTCACCACAAAATTATCATGACGTGCATTTTAATGAATGAAATTTACAAAATATACTAGCATGATAGCATCATGTTATATAATTACAAAAAATTATTAAATGTGAATACATATTCTAACCTTATAAGTAAATAGCATGCAAGGAGAAGTTTAGAATATGGAGAGGGAGATTAGAGAGGAATTCACTAACGTCAATACATCGGAAATTCTTGGGTATCTTGGTCGTGTGGAATGAGGGGGTATTTATAAGTGGAGGGGAGGAGACATGATCCACCCTTTAAGCCGTTTTTTTATCACAAAATCACCCATTAAGGCCAACCGTCTTAGGATAATGCATAAGAGGTGATTAGGGGATTGCATGGATTATGGGGGATGTGTTGACCAAGTTCTCAAGCGGATCAGTGACGTGGCGCACCATGTAGGCTGGGCGGCCTACACCCCATTTTCACATGGACCGTTCACTTGGCCATCATTACCTTAGCCCTAAATGTTGGTAAGGCTAGCCGACCTTGTTGGTGTTTCTGGGTCCCCCCCCCCCCCTTTTTTTTTCTTTTCTGCGCTTTTGTGTTTATTTGGGTCTTTTGGGTTTGCTTTTCTTTGCATGTTGGTTTATTATATCGCGTTCATTTTATTCTAAAACATTTGGTACAAGATCCAATGTCTACAACCTCCCAGACTTGAGGATTCTTTCTTGGAGGCTTCCAAAGCATGTGTTAGAAGAAAAATGAAATCTACTAGTAAGACTAAGTCTAGTTCAAATGAAGCTTTCGGTCAAGTTAATGAAATTGAGGATATCGATGCCGAGATTGCTTATAGGACTGTATTTCTTGGCAACTTTGGTAAGCCTACCAATCATTGGTGATCAAATTGCAGCGATGGAGCATTTCAAGAGGAACGAGAATGACCTAGTGCTTATACTCATAGGACTATTTGGTGTGCTCTAAAATGAGGGATGTTAGGGAGATTTATAAGGAGAAAAATAGGGTTTCGGAAACCCTGGGCTTAGCAATCGACGGGGCCTTAGGTTTCACAAAACCCCAGGATTTTATGTGCTTTATGAGGCACTCTAGTGTTTCACAAATACCTTGCAGTCTTCTTGGTTTCTTGGTTGGTCCAAGCCCATGCGTGCTTCTCAAGGGTAGGAATAGAGGCAAGCCACAGTTTCGGGGCATTGGAAGTGTGCAAGCGATTTGGCCTTGGCCTAGTGGATCACTTGATCCCGAGATAGCTAAAATTGAAATAGCCATAACTTTCTTATCCAATTTCCAATTGACTTGGTTAAAAAAATGTTGGAAAGCTTTTGGAGTGTACGTTAAGTTTCTTAGAACATTGTAAGCAACGAAGGTTAGTGTAAAGTTGGGGGACTAAAAGAGTCAGCTTAAACAACTCGAAACAATATGTTTTTAAAGTGGAAAGTGTGGAAATGGCTTGGAATGAAAATTGCTAAGAACGAGAGGCCTATTTTGTGAAGAGAGTTGTTCTTGCAATTAACTATTGATGCACCTAATCCTAATAGAAAACTAATTATAGAAATTACATGACTCATTGCAAAAAATTATGTGTCAACAAATTGACTTCAAAACTCAAATCTTGGGCCAACCTAGATGATTCTCAGTTAGTGTTGTCTTTTATTTTGACCTTCCTCTAAACCAGAATTGATTAAAGTGAGATTTATTCCACATGTTAAAGTTTGTCCAACTTTTGTACAAAATGTAAATAGCATAGACTAGGTGAACTAACAACCCAAAATGCACGCATACGGGCACATTTCCACATAAAATAACCTTTCCAAAAGCTAAAAATCCAAAAATTGCTATTCCATACTTGGAAACCAAACTTTATTTCATTTCAGTCCATTTTGAGACCCAAAAGAGAGCTAGATTAGTCAGCTCTAAGTTGGAGGGCGATCGACCTCAATCAGGGTCTCGCATCCTAAAAGACTTGTTTCCCTCCTTTTCTCATTTAGACCTCCAAAATCCTCAATAGCCAAGGGCTAAGTGATGGTAGATCTAGAATCGCGCCCTAGATAATTCTTTCCACCCTCACTGTTTCAAGACTGCGAGATGCTATAGAAATACTGACACTAGCTAGGTTTCTCATTTTTTCCCTTGTCCCTTCCATTTTCACTTTGTGTTACGTGCTTGCATTTTTGCATTAACAAAAGGATAATTCAAAGTTAGTCCTACTTTAATTGCTGATTTAGTCCATTACTAACAATGTAATTCATGGAATCCAACCCCCTCCCCCTTTTTCAGGAAAACTGTAAAGAAGTTCCATTGCTAAACCAAATAGATTCATGTATACTCTAAGTATACCTCAAGGAAGAAACATGAACTCATGCCCAAATTATTCACCCCACTATACAAACCAACATGCTATTCCTATCTGAGTTTATGATCTATATTATCTAAATCCCTATGAGTAACTCCTCTAGAGGACTGGCAAATATAATTGAAGGCTCGATCATTTCTGTTAATCCAAAAGTGGTAAGTTGCTATTGTGATTGCCATCTATAATCGGCCTCCCATGCTCTTGCTCATTTTCCTGTTGTCTATCTCCTCATGTCATACTCTTCGATTGCTCAAAGTAAACTCTCTTATATGACTTGTAACCCAATTCAAGATTTCCAACTATAGTCTCATTCAAAGAACATGTCTGGTCCTGATTCTTCATCATTTTGACATAGGCAACACCTGTTTTCCAGGGCAACACCAAAATTATTGAGTCTGTCCAAAGTACTTAATCGCCCTTCCATCATCCTACCCTTGTATAAAATGTGTAGTGACGTTCATTTTCTCGGACTTCACCCTTGTATGAGTAGAATTATGATTGAATAAGATGTATTCATTTTTCATTTCTTTTCTTCTATTCTTTTCTCTTGATCATTAGTAGAGTCAGCTCATACAACCGGCAGATTTGAGAGTTTTTTTTTAAAAAAAAAAATCCTTTCACACTCTTTCCCCCGGATCTGAGGCTCATGGTCCGTGGTTTGGAGTCATTTAATTTTGTAAGTTTGGTCATTCTCAACTTAAAAAGTAAGTGGCGACTCTAATTATGTTAGGAATTGTTAGGAAAGTGTCCTAAAATCACCAAGTCTCTTGATCCTACAATTATTTGTTTCCTAATTGTATTAGGATATTATTTAGGTTTCCTTATTATGTTGGGTTTCCTAATTGTATTAGATTCTAAATCTAATTAGAGTGGGAGTCAAGGTAGGTTTATAGGGAGTTTTCCCTATAAATAGTGGGTCTTGTTTACCTTGTTTGGTGTGGCCGAGTTTGGGGCACCTCCCGTGGCAGGAGGTGTATTATGATATTCAAGAATTTCGCATTACCAATTGGTGAGAGAGGTTTGTTGAGAGTTTTGTTGACTAAGAGCATTTGTCTCTTTCGGGTGGATCTCTTTTGGTGTTTGAGATCTTTGTAATACTCTCTTTGTTGGATCTCGGGAGGAGATCGTTCGTTGTACTCTCTGCCAATAGTGGATTCGTTTGTGCTTGTCCCGCCCGTGGTTTTTTCCCGATTTGGGTTTCCACGTTAAATCCTTGTCCCATTAAATCTTGCACTCATTTATTTTTCTCAATATCCTGTAGTCATCTTTTTATTTTCGCTTCCGCTGATCAATTCTGCTCTTATTAAAAACCCTAACAAATTATTTTCATTAACTTGTTTGTTTTATGATTAGAAGTCATGTAAAATCTGTTTAAACAAAATGCAAACCATAAGCGAGGAAGCCTTTAGTTCACTGACTAGTGGGCTCCCTTGGTTTAGAGGTCGATTAACCTCCCCCAGGGTTTTAACCCTTTGGGCAATGAACCCTAGGCAATCAATGGTTCTGGTGTTCCAAATCAGATTATTCAATTTTCCTGATTTTAGAGCATTTGTAAGGTTAAAATGAATCATTAACCAATCTTTAAAGTCATTAATAAACCATCGATCTTTTAAAGTCATAAAACACCCATTTCGAGTCGCTAAGAGCACCCGCATGGGTCACCCTCGAAATCCAGGCCTATACATGCTATTAGCTAATTATACATATACGATTTTTTAACCGAAACAAAAATGTAAGAACATATAGTTAGAAAAAGAAAAATATGTAAAATTATTAATCTATTATTCATCGGTAAATAAAGTGCAGATGCTAAATGACTTTGAAACGCTCGATATTTTATACTCCCTCCATCCATTCATTGGTAAGAACATATACTTGAACAATGAAGAAAATTATTTATAATATTTAAACGCTCGATATTTTATACTCCCTCCATCCATTTTTATTTGTCCATTTAACTAATTTTTTGTACTTTATAATTTGTCGCATTTACATTTTAAATAACAATTTTGCTATTTTTACCCTTACTAAATGACTTTGAAACCATTAAATTTACAATAATTGAGAATATTTTTGTCATTTTGATTTATTTGTAGAGTATAGGTTCACCTTCATCCTTCATTTTTTAAGCTGCAACTAGAAATGAAAAAAGTCGTCTCTGAGTCCCCACCGACGTTGGGGTGCAAATCTTTTATATAATCTAACACACATGCCAGACCAAAGCTTGTTAAGCAATAACTCCTATTTCTATCTGCCCGGTAGCCTGGAGCTTTGAATCCGAAGGGATATTTAAGTTTGATGTCAAGGGTTTAATACCTCTTCCTAAACATTATTTTGGTTTGTGCTCAACTATTTTTCCAAATCTACTTCTCTTTCCTTCTTGCCCAAATAATAGGTCCCGGCTCCGCGCCAAGCGTCACCGCCAATCCTTCCTACATGATCTGAAAATTTGACAACTAGCTCAAACACGTTTTCAGAATTCAATAGAACTCATTGGAACTACATTGAATTTAAAGTATCCTACTCCATTGGAACTCAATACAACTCCATTGGAGTAACTTTTACCAAAATTCTGTACATATACTCTTACATGCCTGAAATATGGAGCCAACTCTACAATAAACCGAGCTAAGAAACTAGGAAACAACATATATGTTGCAAAAATAGTTATCAAGGGATTTCAGATGACAATGATGTCTTTCAAAGGGACGACGACGCCAACAGAAATATTGGCACCCTTATTACGAATGATAACTGAGGCATGGCCGCTGTCCATGGTGGGACTTGCAATGGAGTTGTTTTTGTCTACTTGATGATACAGATTGTGTGTAGTTTGATCAATGGTTCCCTCTCTGAAGACAGACAAACTTCCATCTTCACCCAATCGACCAAACTTCTTGTTTCTATCATGCATTTTGTGCAATGGCATTCCCCTGTTTGTTCCATCAAACATCACATTTCATTTTAAATCGCATATATATATTTATACACGCATAACATATAAATATAAATATATGTAAAAGATAAGTAAGCTCGCTAATTGGTCCCTATCTCAAGAGTAATCATCACACTCCCAATAACAACCATAGCCCATAACACTAAACTTTTCATAAATATTTTGCTTCCGCCACCTTAGTATGGAACTAAGGTCTAGTTTGGACTTTTTAAAGGTGAGACATCATGTTGTAGCTTATTATGAGATACAAAGTATAGAAGAAATTGTATGACATTAGGAGACTATCATTAGCCAAGACTAACTGAAGAGAAGTAAAGGAAAAAAGAGAATGAGTAAAAATTCTATGCGCATTAATTAATATGCATGCAGTCATGCACCAACTAAACCATGCAAAAGCATGGACAATATTCTTGCAGTGGAATCAAGAGCTTTTGTGCTTTGGTTAGGTGAATCATGAGATTTTGGAAGCCACCCAAACAACATACAATATAACTTAATTAGTCAAATCTGATGGCTAAGAAATCTCTTTTCAGTGTAACATAATTAATAACTACTACCTGAAGATGTATTATAAACTTTGAAAGGAATTTGAAACGTTCAAACATCCTTGAATCTTGATTCAGCTTAAGGGACAGCCTTGAATTAGTCCATAGAAAGTTGAAAAAAAAAAAAAAAAACTATGACGAGTTATAGATTACAAATTGTCAAAGTCTGTCAAAAGTTTCAGTTCATTGGTTGTCAATTCTTATATTTAAATTATATCATACATCAAATCCTCATATGATTAGATTTCTTCCAATTATTTTAACAGTTTTGTAAATTAGTAAGGCCCCAAGAACCACTACTACAATCTAAAACAAATTATTGTAGCATCTTTAATATGGAATAAAAAAAGGAAAATAATCTTCCTATAACAAATTATGGAGTATGGACACACTTAATGTTGAATGAAAAAGATCACAGATTTTATGTTTCTCCCTTTTCACCATAATCAAGCAGATTAATCAAATTTAATAAAATTGCAAAGAGAGAAGACCAAAGATAAAGAAGAAGGAACCTGATATGGAAGAGTTCAGAGATATCATCCATCCCAAGGTAGAAATTAACGGCGTCGATGAAAGCATGATATGTGTAAATATGCAGACCGTCGATTCTCCGCCAAGGAAGTCTGGGCCTCGGCAATGACTGCGACCGCGACGGCGACCGGCACCGGCAAAGGCGGCCGACGTAGACGTACTCCTTCCAAACGACGCCGTTGGGAGCGGGCTTTTCGGGTTGACCCACGAACCCGAGAGTAGCCATGATGGGTTCAAGCTCTTCGTGGGTCATTATTGGTTTGAATGTTCTTGTATACCACAACGCTAACTTCCTCATGCAATCTCTCAGACACTGCTCCATTAATGGCTTCTCTTGCTTTCTCTCTCTAGAAACGGTGGAATTTGTCTCAATCAGGCGGAAATTACTGCTGAGAATTTAAATTAAAGGATCGAATATTTCTGGGTTTGATTCAAGTGGCGATTGTTGGTTTGATTTCTTGGAGGGTGAGTTGGTTGGTTGTTTAATTTGTTCGTTTGTTTTGGTTGAGAGTTTCGAAATTTTGGGGGGGTTCTGAAGAGGCTTAAGTGGTGGGGGATTGGAACTTTATATTTTTGCCATTAGGAAAGCGACGAAATTACTTGGGCATCAAGCATATGCTAGAAATATGGAAGGGCATTGAGAGTCAAAGAAGAATATGGTAGTTTCAAAACAATATTATTTCTGTTTGGATTTTTCGGATTCTGCTCTGAATTTTGTGGCCTGCTTCATATATAACGAGAATGAGAACTAAATTAAGAATAAAAGATTATAACGGGAATAAGATTGTGTTGATGAATTTTCAAATTTCTTATTTGTTATTCCTTCGTTCCTTTTTATCTGTTATGTACGTTTTTCAGTGTCAATTTTGATCAATAATTTTTAATATAAAACTTTTATAAAAAATATAATATTATACTTTTCTAATAGTTTTTTTTATTACAAAGTTATTGACATCAATTTTGTATAATAAATTATTATACAAATTAAGATATTAACGGTCAAAATTTTTAACACAATATCCTGGGCGACAAATAATTAAAAACGGAATTAGTATATGATAATTTAATAAATGTGTATTTACTAGACTACTTTTCATTAATTTAAATAGAATAAGGTAGTATTGGTAATATTAATTAACCATGATGATAAATTGATTTATGAATTCCCAACATGAATTATCATCCCACCCCCGAGTGGTAGGTTAATGGGAGTTGGGAGATTCTACTCTCATTCCCAGTACCTCATTTTTTTTTCCCGTTTGCTTTACGTCGCCCCCTTTTTACTAATTTCGCCCACCTTTCGCATAATATTTCCAACACTTGCCCTTCATCCTCATAATCTTCACTCTCCACCTTCTGTCTAGTTTATCTCTCTAGAAAACACTCTCAACCAACGACCACCACAAACCACCGTCATCCCGGGATATCGAACGCTACGAATCGATGTAGTTGATGTATGTTTCGAATTAGTTGATGTGAATTTGCGTTTTAATTTTGAAATTTGCCAAAAAAATAGAAAAAATTGGTCGCCAAGCCGATCGCGCTGGCGCAACGGCAACCGGTGGTTGGTGCCATGCGTTCATGCGCGATTGGCGCCGTCACGTGTTTTTCACGCAGACCTACCATTTTTTTAAGTAATATTAATAAATAAATATTAATATTGTTATTATTAATATTGTTGTTACTAGTTTATAATAATAATTATTATGTGTATATTATTGTTAATATTAAAAAGGTGATTAATTAATATTATTGTTAAGCATGTGTTATAATAATAGTAATTATTATGTGTATATTTTGATTATGTTTTGATTATATTATTGTAAGTGTGCTATGTGTGCATTAATTATGTGTCTATTTATGTGATTAATTGTTTATAAAATATTGTAATTATTATTGATATTAATAATTAAATATATCATTGTAGATTTGTTGTTTTGTATTAATAATAGGGTTTTTGGCTGGGAAAAATTTGTACTAAGGGCCTTGTGATCGAGAATAATCCAAAGTGACTTTTTGACTGGCGGCAGTCTATACTTATTCATTATTTTCTCGTAGCATCTTAGATTGAAATTTTGGCACCGGAATGCTGATGTGGCAGACGCAGTACATGCCCTTTTAATTAAAAGCGTGCCACATCATTTTTTTAATTCTATTTTATCGTTAAACGATAAAATAGAATTAAAAAAATTGGCGTGGCATGCTTTGATTTTAATTCATTGCTAATGTTTTCCCCCCGTAATGTAAGTGCAAAGTGAATAATGTAAGTTAAACGATAAAATAGAATTAAAAAAAAATTGACGTGACATGCTTTTAATTAAAAGGGCACGTGCTCCGGTCGCCACATCAACACTCCGATGCCGGAATTTCAATCAGGGATGCTACGAGAAAATAATGAATAAGTATAGACTGCCACCAGCCAAAAAGTCACTTTGGATTATTGTCAATCACAAGGCCCTCATTACGGATTTTTCCCAGCCAAAAACCCTTAATAATAAATAATAGGATTGTTAGTAACATTAGTAGAATTTGTATGATTTAGTGTTTGAAAATTTGTTTGTTTATTATGAGCATGCATAGATCAGTATGAGTTAGGGTAATGTTCGTGACATATATTATTATGTTTTAGGGTTTTTCAGTCATAGATTAACAGTTAACAAACACACTCTCCTTGGACAATAACAGGATCCTCTTGCCTCGTGGCGTAGCTTAGTTATAGATGTCATAACAAAGTGTTGAGTTTGGATGATAGTGACATATATTATTATGTTTTAGGGTTTTAGGGTTTAGGCTTAATAACGTATGGTTTTTATATGTCAACGTATATTTTATATGTTTTCTTTTGCAAGTGATCTAAAATGGTAGGCAAGGGCAAGGGTGGAGGGTTTCTGGAACGGTCGAATCAGCTTCCGACTGGTTGGAGGGGGTGATTCTCAAGACCCCCACAGACGTAATGTGACTGCGTCAGCACGCCGTGCCGGTCGAGGTAGGGGTGCCGGTGTAGGTAGAGGTGCACATGATGATGCGGGCAGCCAGCCCGAGGACACGGGGAGTCAGACCACGCGAGATTTCGTTGACCATCTCAACCAATACATGGATGAGTCGACCGACACAGAGACATTGGGGGACGATGGGACCAGGGAGCCCGACACGCAGATGATCCCTACTTCAGTCGCGCCTCCTCCTGGCGGTTACGGGCCACGGGTTTTTCACCGATGAGGATGCATCGGAGAAGTTTGCCCCATTCGACAATGGGAAAGGGAAGCGCTCACATCGTGATCTGACCAGCAGCAGACATAGTAAGAGGAGCTGGAGTGGTGACAACGACTGGAAGATTGATGGTAACGTGCCTGGGGGACCTGCAATTGGGTCCGTTATACCAAACTTTGGAGGTCACATTGCTCGGGTAATATGGGAAGGTCGCGAGCATTCGCCCCATGCTGTTCTTGAGTGCGTGACGAAGAAGAATGCGTTGTGAGGTCCACGATGGATCCCGCATGCCAGGTTGCATTGGAAAGGATCCAAATCACCAATTTGGTGGACTTGATGTATGACCACATCGATATGATGTTGATCTCGACGTTCGTTGAGAGGTGGCAACCCGACACAAACACATTTCACCTTCCCTTCGATGAAATGACAATCATGTTGCATGATGTGCAACATATATTGGGTCTTGCAGTTGATGGCCTGATGCCTGAAGGTCTTGATCGGGAAGTGGTTAGCCAGTACGTGCCCGAACTTTTTGATAAACGAATGGAGGAGCTGAATACCTTGCACATTTATGATAATGGTGCCATACTTGACGTTGATTTGAGGTTAATCTGTACATCGACCAGTTATCCAATTCCCCATAGGACAAGGGCGTGGTTGTTGAGTTTACTGGGAAACACTATCCTCGTGGACAAATCGAGGGATAGAGTTTGGCCGCATCCGTGGCCAAGCACTGACGTTATCGTTGATCGCGTTGCTTGGGTTACGGTTACATTAGCGTTCCTTTATCGGCAGTTAGGGGCGGCGAGCAGGGCTGGGACAGCCAAGATGGCGGGGTGTTTGACCCTGTTGCAGGTCTGGATCTATGAGTACTTTCTTGGTTTTAGGCTACACGGGGAGCGGCCGGTTACTAGGCCTCGCGCGAACAGGTGGTTCCCTAACCGCATGCCGAGATTGGAACAGCGCCTCCAAGCGTTGAGGGCCTCCATGGACGCGTTGATGCCGGATCGAGTGTGTTGGGCCCTATATGGACCTACCCCATACAAGTCATGCAAAAGGACGTTGTACGCGGGCGCCATTCGTGCATACGACTTCACTGAGTTGTACATGCCTGATCGCATTGTCCGTCAGTTAGGGCACCTACAGCATATCCACCGTAGATTGGTCGTACCGAAGAGCGTTGAATGACCGTCGAAGGGGCCGTACAAAGTGGAATTTGTGGAGGGTAACGTCAGCGGTGACTGGTCGGGGTTTCCGATTAACAACAAAATGTTAGTGAGTGATGTGCCGCGCACAAAACATGTGTCGTGGGAAGCGGATGTTGCTTACAACGATTGGTGTGCGGCACATTCACACAAATTTTTGATAAACAACACCTCTGTCAGCCAATCGACAATCGATGATCATCCGTCACTCGAACAGGTACCCTATACCCCTCAGCATAATTTAATATTTTGTTTAACTGATTTGTTAAGGATGGTGGATATCATGACTGGTCTAACTGCTTTATTTTGTGTGTTTATTTTTATGAAAGTGAGCCTATGTCTATGTCGCACTATTGGAGCGAGGGAGGAATCCACCCCAACCGGACGTGGGTGGTATGATGAGACGGTCGACTTGCACGGGCGTTGGTGCCGTTAGATGCATATCGAGGTCCCCGAGGAGCAAGATGACGAGAAGGAGGAGTAGATTGTGTTTTTCAATTTAATTGTTGTGCATGTACCCTAAACTTAGTGTTGTCGTATTTTATAATTGAACTGATTTTGTATTTCCCTTGACATTTTGTTTCCATTAAAATTTGTCTTGTGTTTTTCAATTTTCGATTAACTGCATGAGTTTCCATATAAATTTAATTAAACATTCATAAATACATAAGCGTATAACTATAACAATCATCGGCGTTGAGCAGCCCTAATAGCCTGCCATCTATCAATACGAGCCTTGAACGGCTCATCCCAACTTTCAACACTTACGTCTTTAGCTGGGTCCCATCCAACATGAACCGACGGTAGAGGGCACTCATCCTGTAAATGAATAAGCATGAAGTGGTTGTTTGTTCGCACTATTGTCTGAACTTTTGTAGGTCCCGTAAGTCTAGCTCCTCCTCGTATGGGTAATACTGATATGCATAGCTCAGCTGCCTGCTCTCGTGAACCAGGAGGTGTTGAAAAGCTGATCCACATAATGTTCATCAATGTCGGAGCTGGAAATAAATCTGTTGGAGCCGACATCCAATACTCGTACGGGGCTGGTCCAACCAAGTGACCACCTATCCGGTAGAAGGATTCAAGGAATATCTCCTTGCTATTAAAAAACGCCTTCAAATATTCATTTTCACTCCCCTTCAATTCAATGCTCATTGACCTCCTAGCAGTTGGCCACAAATTTTCGTCCCCGTAACCTGCCTCGGCTATGCTTCTGAACCCGCAGTTGCCATCAGCGCCAACATCCGTCCAACCAACGATGTATGGTATAATGAAATGTGGCAAAGCGTTCTCGAACGGGAACGGATCTTTACACATCCGGGGGAGACCTGCGCATGAGATTAACTTCAGTTATAAACAACAATGTATAGTCATTTTAAAAGCCCTAAACAATTCAATGTCTTAACATGAGATTAACATCAGTTATAAAGATAAAGAAATCCACATCTGTTGAACCCATCCCGATTGATGAAAAACTGGTTCCCTTTCTCCTCGAGGAGTTCGTCGTAGTCTTGCTACCCGACCCGCTGTTTGGTCGTACTCAAACGCACTGGGGTTGCGTCGCATGGATCTCGATGTCCTTGGTCTCCCGGGGCGTGGGGGGCTTGTCTGCGGATCAGGAACATCGTGACTGTCGGGATTCAACTTTCCATGGAGGATCTGGGTTACGTGTCGTATAACTGCTTGATCACTCTCCCGAACTAGTTTAACGAGGTGTTCAAATTCTTCCATGTCCGTACCTGATGGAACATCATTTGAGCCAAGAGTTTCACCATCGCCAATTACTGTGAGTTGTCTCCAAAACATGTCTATCCGTGTACGCTGAATTGGCTCTCCCGTTTCGTAAATTCCCACCATAGAACACGCGAACGGGAGGAGGTGGGTTTTCGACACCTTGTGATCGCACAAGCCGCAGCCTCCGCCATACCTCATCGACAGCATCCTATTGAACTCCAACGACATCAGGTCCAAGGCGTGATGAGATACATGCCCGTGCAAATTCTTAAAGAAATGACAATCACCAAAATTCATGTGCGTGCTCCTAGACTATTCCAACTCCCTCTTAATCTCAGTATGTTGATTCACCAAGTGTTCGTGAATCTTCGCAAACACATGATCGGAGGTGCCTCTAGAACTGCCGATATAATATTTCAGTGAAGAATGCTAGCTCTCCACTCTAGAAGTCGTCGTGTTCCCTCGGTAAGAGACATTGTCGGTGAAAGCACAAATAAATTTTTCCTTATGATTCAGCCACGTCCCACTAAGATACGCAACTATTGGTTTGTTTTGTGCAATCCACGCTCTAACGACGTTGTCCCACTTCCTTTTGAACTCTCCAACAGTCTTCGCATGTACAATGCCATTCCAGAAATGATGTCTGAAATGAAGCCCGAGTCCAAGCTTCTTACCCCCAATAAGGTTGTTTACTTTGTTCTCCACATCATTCCTAATATGCCACACGCACAACAGCTGGTGCACATTTGGGTAAACCTTGGCAATAGCACCCAACAAAGCATCCTGCTTGTCCGTCGCAAACACGGATGGAATAACATCAGGACCTAACAATTCATGCACCCTCCACATCAACCACTCATATGAGTGCATCTTCTCGCCCTGCATGAACGAGTAAGCAATCTGGAAGTTGCGGTTAGTGGGTGTCACGCCTACCAGCTCACATAAAGGCCACTTTGCCTTGTTTGTCTTGTACGTAGTGTCAATGAGAATGACATTCGGGTACGTACGTAGCAACTTCAACGAGTAAGGGTGACATAAAAAAACCTAACGAAGCTCGCCATCATCATCATAATCAACAAATGAGACGTACCCGCTGACTTTCGCCATGTACAGACAATATTGGCATGCGTCCTACCATCCATTTCCTCGATTGGCATCTTTGCTCGCTCGTTGTATACTTGCTTCACGTTTATCTTAGAAGCAGGGAACTTAATCTTCAGCGATGTCTGTATTGTGGCCGGCGTGCACCCCGTGTTGTTCATTTCACGGACATGATGTTTCATGTCAGAACTGAATGGGTGTCTGTGACGATGTCCTTCCTCGTACACGATGAAGCCATGATTGTGCTTCCCCCAGTCTCCATCGCAAACACGAACTCGCCATTCCGTTTCATTGCGAGTCCACGCTACAACGAAAAATTTAGATTGGCACCCCTTCATCGACGTAGCCCGACGAGTTGCATCATCGAGATCATTCAGCTTCCCACGGTATTTACCGTACCTCCAACACTTCAAATAACACCTTACCGTACTCTCTGCATCTTTTCTCTTGTACGAAGACCGTACAAACCTAAATTCGATTCCCCCAGCTATTCCATTGGCCCAATCTTGCACTGCTTCTAGCCTTCTATAGGCTCAAAGACATCTTGCATCGCAAAATACGGTGAATAATCAACACTGTAATGCCCTGGAAATTCGATTTTAAAAACTAACGGTCAAACCTAACGTTGACCAACGGAAAACAACGGAAAACGTCCAAGAAAAGACGGGCGTCACTGCCGTACCTCTGGAGAAGTACAAGGCAAGAATAGGGATTTAACTAAACATTTAACTTAGCAACAATCTGATCTCAAGACATAACAAAAACTACTGAAAGATTTCAAGTCTGACAACACTACTAAACTCTTTATTCAAAACAATAAAGTCTAACGAACGTCCTCACTTGCTAATTCCCATCCCCAACATAGAATTCTTCACCTGAAAACAAAACATTTTAAATCTGAGGAGGACTCAATAATTTCTACCCCTAACCGTTAAAACAATTCAAAATCCATTTCAATTCATTTTTGGAGGAGAAGTGAACAAGTCAAATCTTTTCGAAACCAACTTTCTTTCCCAACCAACCAAACCATCTTTCAGAATTATTAAGCGGGCGGACCTTGCTTATTTGGCCCTCGAAGTCCAAGACTTCACAATAATCAAATCACAATCTCATGACAATCTCAATCTCAATATCAATCTCAATCTCAATCAATCACAATCTCAATCTTACGGATGGCCATCCATTTCACACACGTGCATATAACTAACCCCGGGGAAGTAGCACCTATCAGGCATCCCTGATCTCTTGACAACCCTCCTACAGGATGCCGAGAACCAGATCTTCAGGGGCGTTGCCCGAACCCGCATTTACGTCACGTTGGAATTATTAATCAGGTTTAAATATCGTACCAATCCAACTCAAACAATCCAATCCAATCCCAAATTTCCAAAACCATTTCCAAATCACACATAAACGACTGTCCACATTTTTCCAACTCAAAGAAACATAACAATATCCAATCAGACAGCCAATTTTACAATAAAATCCCCTTTCGGGATGCAATTTCCAAAATATAGTAAAACCATAAAACGCATAAAACGCATCCACAAGGGGATTAGGACATAGACATTACCTGACAATTCTTCTCCTTACTTCAGAACACACTTGAGCTTACTAGATCGAACGGTTTAGGACGCGCGCAAAGCTTGATGGGCAAAACGGGCGGCGGCCGGGGCTCTGGTGACATCGGAGTCGACGGCGGCGTCGGAGTCGACGATGAGGGTCGGTGGAGTCACAGTGATGGTCAGAGTCGTCGGGTCAAGACAGAACAACGACAACAGTAGCGGCGATGGTCACACAGCAGCGATGCAGTCACAGCGGTGGCGGTTCCTCGCGTCTGGGCGGCGTCCGGCGGTCGTTTGGTGATCGCGGTGGCGTCCGGCGGTGTGAACGACGGTGGCACAGAGATGGTGGTTAGTTCTCGTTCGAGCGGCGCGATGGGGAGGGAAAGAGAGAGAATAGATCGAGAAAGAGCGAGGGAAGCAAAGAGATAGTTGGGCGGCTGCTGGTGGTTATCAGGGTGGTCGCGGGCGACAAAGGGTGACGGTTACAGGTAGTGGGCGGACGGCAGCAGCGATAGCGGTTAAACGTAGAGGGAGAGGAGAGGGGAGATTATGGTTAGGGTTTGTATAATTGTATTACTCTAATTAATTAGACTAATAATAATTGTTAATAAGGTTAATAAACTTGGCGAAAAAGTCTCCACTAACCGGCTACTAACATTAGAAAATAGGAAATTCTGATTTTAAAAAAAAATAAAATTTAGAAATAATAATAATAATAATAATAATAATAATAATAATAATAATAATAATCGTACTAATAATAATACTAAAAAAAATCCCATAATTAACTAAATAAAACTAACACATATTCATGAAATATTAACATCAAAATTACCAAAATACCCCTCTTCCCATGCATAACCATGCACGTAGAAAAGACTATTTTACCCTTAATAATCCAACGACGGTCCTCGAAACTTGACTCACAACTTGACTAACAATTAACGATTTTTACTCACGCTTACGGTCCAACTATTTCTAAACTTCCGGTTCTCACATCATTCCCCTCTTAAAAGGAGTTTCGTCCTTGAAACTCGACGTACCTTAAGCGTTGAACAGATGCAGATATTTCGATCTCATTTCCTCTTCAGCTTCCCAGGTGGCGTGTGTGTTTTAGCATGATTTGCGCTCGCACCTTTACGAGTGGGATAGTCTTCCTTCGAAGCTGCTTCTCCCGGCGTTCTAGGATTTCCACAGGCTGCTCCTCGTAAGTCAGGTCCTCTCTTAGCTGCAAGGGCTCAGGCTCGATCACGTGCGTGGGGTCGGGTACATATTTCCTTAGCTGGGATACATGGAACACATTATGTACCCTTGGCAGATTCCCAGGTAGTTGTAACCTGTACGCAACTTCCCCTATGCGCTCCAATATCGGATACGGTCTGATATACCTTGGGGTCAATTTTCCTGACTGCCCGAACCTCATGACTCATTTTGTCGGTGAGACCTTTAGGAACACTTGCTCACCCACCTCAAACTCCAAGGGTCTACGCCTTTTCTCTACGTAGCTCTTTTGACGACTCTGTGCTGCTTTCATCTTGTCTTGGATTATTCGGACCTTTTGTGTCGTAGCTTGCACCAAGTCGGGTCCTATTGTGAGGGATTCATCAATATCTTGCCAACATAAGGGGGTTCTACACCTTCTCCCATATAGGGCTTCAAAAGGTGTCATTCTGATGCTGGCATGGAAGCTATTATTGTAGGAGAACTCAATCAATGTCAACTCATTATCCCACGAATCTTGAAAATCCAAGGCGCATGCCCTCAACATGTCCTCGAGGGTCTGGATGGTCCTTTTAGTCTGACCATCGGTGGCGGGATGAAATGCGGTGCTGAAATTAAGCTTGGTACCGAAAGCTTCTTGTAGCTTCTTCTAAAAACCCGATTGAAACCTTGTGTCCCTGTCCGAGACTATGGAACTAGGGACTCCATGCAATCGTACTATTTCACTCACATAAGCTCGTGCTAATTGGTCCATCGTCCAAGTGGTGGCCATGGCGAGAAAGTGAGCGGATTTGGTCAATCGATCAACAATCACCCAGATGGCATTGTTCTTCCTCCTTGTCCTTGGTAACCCCACTACAAAATCCATGGAGATTGAATCCCACTTCCATTCTAGGATGTCCAATGGTTGTAACAATCCAGCGGGTCGTCGATGTTCAGCCTTGACCCGTTGACAAGTTAGACATTTGGCCACAAAATCAGCTACCTCTTGTTTCATGTTACTCCACCAAAATGTCTGCTTCAAATCTTTATAGAGCTTGTTTTCGCCTGGATGCATCGAGTATGGTGTGTTATGCCCTTCATCCAAGATCTTCCTCTTTAGCTCCTCCATGTTTGGCATACACACTCGGTTGTGGAAACTAAGAGTTCCATCCTCATGCACTCCAAATCCTGGTGCCTTTCCTTGTGAGACCTCTTCCTTAATCTTAAGCAGTTGTAGATCCAGCTCCTGTGCATTCTTAATCTCTTCCGAGAGAGTGGGTTGTACCTCCATTGCATTCAACACCACTTCGCTCCCTGGAATAGCCACATTAATCTCCAGCCTTCGAAACTCTTTACACAGCTCGTGTGGTAGCGTCACCAGGTGGTTTGAGACAGGATAAGGTCTTCGGCTCAGGGCGTCTGCTACCACATTAGCCTTTCCCGGGTGATATTGGAAATTCACATCGTTATCCTTCAAAAATTCCAACCACCTGGTTTGACGAAGATTCAACTCTTTCTGCGTGAAAAGGTACTTCAAACTCTGGTGGTCGGTAAACACTTCACAGTGCACTCCATAGAGGTGGTGCCTCCAAATCTTGAGAGCACAAACCACTGCTCCTAACTCCAGATCGTGCGTAGGGTAATTCTTCTCGTGAGTTTTCAGCTGTCGGGACACGTAGGCGATCACTTTGCCATTCTGCATCAGCACGCATCCCAATCCATTATGCGAGGCATCGCTGTATATCACGAATCCTTCATTCCCTTGAGGTAGGGCGAGGATAGGGGCCGAGGTTAGCCTATCCTTCAGCGTCTGAAAGGCTTGCTCGCACTTGTCTGACCAGGCGAACTTCACTGACTTCCTAGTCAGGTTGGTCAACGGATTTGCGATCTTGGAGAAATCCTGAACGAATTTCTGGTAGTAGCCCGCTAAGCCTAAGAAGCTTCTCACTTCGGTGGCATTCTTTGGAGTTGGCTACTTGGTGATGGCTTCCACCTTTTGAGGGTCCACTGATACTCCCTCCTTAGACGCCACATGTTCTAGGAATGCAACCTTTCCCAGCCAAAACTCACACTTATTGAACTTAGCATATAGTTCATTGGCTCGTAAAGTCTCCAACAGTTTCTTTAGGTTGGTCGCATGATCGTCTCGGGACTCCGAGTAGATTAGAATGTCATCGATGAATACCACTACAAACTTTTCCAGGAAGGGTTTGAATACCCGGTTCATTAAATCAATGAAGGCAGCTGGGGCGTTGGTGAGCCCAAACGGCATCACTACAAACTCATAGTGGTCGTATCAAGTTCGCAAGGCAGTCTTGGTAATATCCTCATTCCCGATCCTCAAATGGTGATAACCTGATCTCAGGTCAATCTTAGAGAACGTCGTTGCACCCCTCAACTGTTCAAACAAGTCGTCGATCCGAGGTAAGGGGTAACGATTCTTGATCGTTATCTTGTTCAGCTCTCGGTAGTCTATGCACAACCTCATGCTACCGTTTTTCTTCTTCACAAACAGCACCGGTGCCCCCCAAGGTGACGTGCTGGGTCGAATGTAACCCTTTTCCAACAGCTCCTCTAGCTATTTTTATAACTCCTTAAGTTCAGCAGGAGCCATTCGATACGGTGCCTTCGAGATAGAGGCAGCTCCGGGCTCCAGGTCAATGCAAAAGTCCACCTCTCTTGGCAGAGGCATTCTTGGGATCTCGTCAGGAAACACATCCGGAAAATCCTGCACCATCGGGATGTTTTCTATGGTAGGCTCCTCCCCTTCGATGTTCACCACATTGCACAAAAATCCTTCACACCCTTGGCCCAATAGTTTTCGAGCCTTGAGGGCAGAGATGATTCTCGGCCTATGGAGATGTCGATCGCTTCGATGCTCCACGCTTCTTCCATCTGGTCCGATTAGTGTGACCTTCTGTTTAAAACAATCTATCTGGGCCTGGTACTTCGATAACTAGTCCATCCCGAGAATGATATCGAACTCCATCAGGTCGAATTGGTAAAGATCGGCGTCAAACTCTTGACCCGCTATAACTATTGGACACTCCCTATACAGCTCTCCACAATTAACAGACTTTCCTGTGGGTAGGGCTACAGACATGGGTATACTATCTCTCGATGGTTGCATCTTAGCTTTTTCCACAATTCCCGGAGCAATAAAAGAATGACTAGCTCCCGAATCAAATAAAGCATAAACATGATAGGTGTAGAGAGAGAAAGTACCCGTCACAACGTCGACCTCATTCTCCGCTTCATCTTTTCTCATCACATACACCCTTCCACCCTAGTTTCGAGGTGGTTGTTGTTGCTGACGGGGTGGGGGTGGGTTGGAGGCTCGCCCCTGGTTAGCTTGGTTCCCTCCGGGGCCACCCTGGTTCTGATAGCATTGTCCCGAGTTACCTTGGTATCCGCCCCGGTTCTGTTGTTGCTGGCCCGAGTTTCCTTGATATCCCCCACGGTTTTGCTGACCATAGTTCCCGTTGTATCCTCCGCAGTTTTGGTTTGCGTAGTACGGTGGTCCTCGGTTGCCCCCGTTTCCATTGTTGAAACCACCTTGTGCCCCGCGAGGACAATCTCTTGCCAGGTGTCGCGGGTTGCCGCATTTGAAGCATCCTCTTGCTGTGGCTGCCTTACAATCCCGGGCAAAGTGTCACGACCTTCCACAGGCCCTGCAGGCTGGGATGTTAGAAGGTCCACACCCCGGGTTTCCTACCCAGTTACTGGGACGGGGTCGTTTGTCTTGATATGCTGGGGGAGGGTTGAAGCGGGGAGGGTCCTTCCTCTTAAGACCTTGTTTGTTCTGATGTGCCTCCCGAGCAATGGCTACTCTTTCGATGTTGAGGGCCACATCCAGCATCTCTTCATATGATGAGAAGGACCGTGCAGTCATACGGTCCTGAATATCGAAACTCAAGTCGCTCTCAAAGCGGTTCATTTTCAGGGTCTCGTTGGCGACAAAAGCCGGCGCGAAACGAGATAACTCCGCAAACTTGGCGGAGTATTGCAACACTGTTCCACTTCCTTGTTCCAACTCCAAGAATTCTTTCTCCTTAGCTTTCTGGAGTTCCATGGGATAGAAGCGATTCTTCAGCATTTCCTTGAACCGGTTCCAGTTGAACCCTGGTTCGTTTTGTCGTTCCTTTACACTCATCCACCAAATGTCAGCCTCTCCCGTCAGGTGATAGGCTGCAAATCCAACTTTTCATTCTTCAAGGCAGGGGAGAGCGTCGAATTTCTTCTCGATGTCTCGTATCCATTCTTCAAACACCTTGGGGTCAGCTACCCCGGAATAGGTGGGAGGGTTGAGACTGTTAAACTCCTTGAATAAGGATGCTTCATTGTCCTTCCTTGGTTCAACCCGTTGTTCCGACATCCGTTGGAAGTGCTCGGTCTGTCGGGCCATCATCTCCAGCATCATCAGTTGTGCTAGGTCGGGGACTGCAGTTTGGGGGTCACCTCCTCCATTGGTGGCGCTAAGCACAGCTGCTGCCGTGCGAATCTTTGTGTCTTGCGAGTTGGTGAAAGCATCGAGCTCATCAGGTGTTGGGGTAGACATGCCAAAAGGCTCGTTGGGTCTACCGTTGTCTCCTTGAGTCAGCCTGACGTCAAGACTTAAGGGTTACTATCCATCCTACTCTCATGGTCTCCACTATGCTACTAACGCACAAGGGTCGCATTTTCTTAAACAACAATACAATTTAATTAAGAGAAAGGGCTAAAAGCACAACAGTAATAGTATAACATGCTAGTATCTCAGTAAATAATACTTCTCAACAACGCATCAATAATATCACATCACACAACGTCGACACATGAATAAACATAGAATTCTTATTATTCCATTCCACTAAAAATTTCATATATGCAATCCAGTTCATACCCCCCAACAGGGTTTACACGTGGTAAAGAAAACGAATATAAATAAACACCAAAACTGATTTCACCGCATCTACTGGGACCTAGTCCCTCTAACTACTAAGCAACTACCTCCCTATACAATCCTCCGGCACCTCGGGTTACTGCGTGCTTCTTCCAGGTTCCAGCTCGGGTCATCAGACTCATCTCTGGAGTCCTCCTCGGACTCGTCAGAGTCCTCAGATGAGGTCGAGTCCTCTCCAAGATCAGAGTCCACTTCAGGGTTATCCTCAGGCTCAACGCCCTCATCGGCCCCTTTCTCCAGGTCGGCCTCGCCCTCCGGGGCGGGGTCCTCTCCATCACGCTCTCCCTGGTCTTCATCCTCCTCAGGATCCTCTTCAGGGTCCTCCTCCGGGTCTGCTGCGATCCGAGGGTCCTCTACGGGGCCCTCCTCAATCCCGGGATCCTCTTCAGGGTCCACCTCAGCCTCAGGATCCTCTGCAGGACCCTCATCGTGATCCACAACAGGCTGAGGATCCCCCTCTAGATCCTTCTCGAGACCATCATCACAGCTCGAGTCATCCTCCTCATCACTGTCCAGGGTTGGTGGTGGGTACTCCTCATTCCCCACTACGTCCATCAAATCTGCCGGAGTCAACATCTCCATCTGGGTCACCAAGAACAGTGCGTCGAACCCCATCGGGACCCTCCCACACCTGCAACACCTCTGATCATGGTGCTGGTCGGGGTCGGGGCCAGGGTGAACTAGCGGTGGTAGTGTCTGAGTAGCTCGATACCCCCGCACCGGGTCTCCTCTCAAGGCCAATAAGAAGAGACAATAAAAGGCCTCCTCCATCCCCAAACATGTGTCCTCCAGATCACCATCAGCCTCCTCCTCCACCTCCTGGTACAATCTAGACATGAAATCTCCCAAGGACTCCCCAACGTTCTGTATCCAGTACAGGTGAAGGTCCGCTATCCCGAGGTCGTGACAATGTCGAAGGTTAGGATTCATCCTCGCAGCCGAACACACACAAATAAGCAAGCATGCAAAATATTAAGCATAAAGAACACATAAATAACCCATTTCCCATCCTACACTCCACACTCCGATATTAGCTACTTAAGCCCTAAGCTAGACACTTAGGTAACTTTAGAAGCTACAAGGTTGCAACCCAGAGCTCTGATACCATTCTGTAACGCCCTGGAAATTCGATTTTAAAAACTAACGGTCAAACCTAACGTTGACCAACGAAAAACAGCGGAAAACGTCCAAGAAAAGATAGGCGTCACTACCGTACCTCCGGAGAAGTACAAGGCAAGAATAGGGATTTAACTAAACAAATTAAACTTCGAATTTAACTTAGCAACAATCTGATCTCAAGACATAACAAAAACTACTGAAAGATTTCAAGTCTAACAACACTACTAAAAACTCTTTATTCAAAACAATAAAGTCTAACGAACGTCCTCACTTGCTAATTCCCATCCCCAGCATAGAACACTTCACCTGAAAACAAAACATTTAAAACATGAGGAGGACTCAATAATGTCTACCCCTAACCGTTAAAACAATTCAAAATCCATTTCAATTCATTTTTGGGGGAGAAGTGAACAAGTCAAATCTTTTCGAAACCAACTTTCTTTCCCAACCAACCAAACCATCTTTCAGAATTATTAAGCGGGCGGACCTTGCTTATTTGGCCCTCGAAGTCCAAGACTTCACAATAATCAAATCACAATCTCATCACAATCTCAATCTCAATATCAATCTCAATCAATCACAATCTCAATCATACGGATGGCCATCCATTTCACACACGTGCATATAACTAACCCCGGGGAAGTAGCACCTATCAGGCATCCCTGATCTCTTGACAACCCCCCTACAGGATGCCAGGAACCTGGCCTTCAGGGGCGTTGCCCGAACTCGCATTTATGTCACGTTGGAATTATTAATCCGGTTTAAATATCGTACCAATCCAACTCAAACAATCCAATCCAATCCAATCCCAATTTTCAAAAACCGTTTCCAAATCACACATAAACGACTGTCCACATTTTTCCAACTCAAAGAAACATAACAATATCCAATCAGACAGCCAATTTTACAATAAAATCCCCTTACGAGATGCAATTTCCAAAATATAGTAAAACCATAAAACACATAAAACGCATCCACAAGGGGATTAGGATATAGACATTACCTGAAAATTCTTCTCCTTACTTCAGAACACACTTGAGCTCACTAGATCGAACGGTTTAGAACGCGCGCAAGGCTTGATGGGCAAAACGGGCGGCGGCCGGGGCTCCGCTGACGTCAACGGCGGCGTCAGAGTCGACGATGAGGGTCGGTGGAGTCACAGTGATGGTCGGAGTCGTCGGGTCAAGACAGAACAACGACAACAGTAGCAGCGACTGTCACACAGCAGAGATGCAGTCACAGCGGTGGCGGTTCCTCGCGTCTGGGCGGCGTCTGGCGGTCGTCTGGTGGTCGCAGTGGCGTCCAGCGCTGTGAACGACGGTGGCACAGAGATGGTGGTTGGTTCTCGTTCGAGCGGCGGGATGGGGAGGGAAAGAGAGAATAGATCGATAAAGAGCGAGGGAAGCAGAGAGATAGTTGGGCGGCTGCTGGTGGTTGTCAGGGTGGTCGCCGGCGACGAAGGGTGACGGTTACAGGTGGTGGGCGGACGGCAGCAGCGATAGCGGTTAAGCGTAGAGGGAGAGGAGAAGGGAGATTATGGTTAGGGTTTGTATAATTGTATTACTCTAATTAATTAGACTAATAATAATTGTTAATAAGGTTAATAAACTTGGGGAAAAAGTCTCCACTAACCGGCTACTAACATTAGTAAATAGGAAATTCTGATTTTTAAAAAAATTAGAAATAATAATAATAATAATAATAACAATAATACTAAAAAAAATCTCATAATTAACTAAATAAAACTAACACATATTCATGAAATATTAACATCGAAATTACCAAAATACCCCTCTTCCCATGCATAACCATGCACGTAGAAAAGACTATTTAACCCTTAATAATCCAACGACGGTCCTACGAGCTCAAGTGTTAAGAATTTAAACACATAAATAATTAACGGACATAAAGTAATACTGACGACGTAATGGTACTTATAATCAGATTTTCCGGGGTTTTACATCATCTCCGCCAAAGTCCTCCAAATGAACCTGCAAACATTATCACACAGTTATCATAGTAATAATAACTGGGATACTAATCTCTAATAATTAATAATAATAATAGCATTAACAATAATAATTAACATACAAATAATATGAATAATAATAATAATAACATTGATAATAGCATTAATGACAACAATATTTATAATTAACATTACAACAATTATAATTAACATATTATAATAATATTGACAATAATAATTAACATAATAATATTAACAATAATAATTAACATATTATAATATTATTAACAACACTTATAATTAACATATTATAATAATATTAACAATATTAATTAACATAATAATAATAATAACAATAATTAACATAATAATGATATTATTAACTTAATAATAATATTATAAATAATAAAATAAATAAAAACAAATTAAATACATTTTTAAAAAAAATATAAAATGGCCGGAAAATTGCAGGTGTCGCGCGAAAAATTAGCCGGTGCCAGCGCCTTGCCGCACGGCGGTCGCGGCACCGCCGCAGCTGTTGCCGCGTAGACTATGCGGCAGCCCCACCGCCGGTGCCGCAGAGTCCATGCGGCACCACCGCGATCACCGTGCAGCAAGGTCGTCGGCTCCAGCGAAATTTCGCGCGGCTGCGGCAAAAATCCAGCAATTTTAATTTTTTTGGCGCAATTTTCTAAAATTTTAAATTCACAAACTAACCTCTTCTTTTTCACTTGAATTATCATCTTCTCTTGACATTTTAGGTTAAATTTCAAAAACCAATACAAATTTTAGTGAGGTTAGAGAGAGAATTTGAGAGGAGAGGGTTACAAGAGGGGCAAAATTGTCTTTTGGGGCGACATTAAGCATTGCCCATTTTTTTACAATTCTCATAAAAATCTATTCTCATTCACATCACCCAACTCTCTCGTACAAAATGTGTAGTTGAGATTTTAAATTGAAGTAATTTGAACATTCGGCCTTAGATAATTAACTATTGTCATCACTTCATAGATTAGGGGGGTGTTTGGTGCCCGACTTTTTGGATGACTTTTTGGAGAAAATGACTTTTTGAAGGGTTTTTGGCTTTTTGACTAGTCCATATGCAAATTTGAAGTGTTTGGTAGATTGACGGATTCAACTAGCTTTTTGCCCCCAAAAAGCCAATTTGTAAAAAGCTACTATGAGTAGCTTTTTGTAGATAGCTGTTGGCTTTTTATATTTTAAATTACCATATTGACCAACTATTCACAAAAATTACAAAAATTGCCATCAAAATAATTTAGGTTTAATTCTTTTAATTGTTCTCTTATATCTCACTTCACGGCAGCACAATAGAATACCTCTTATGCCGCTTGTCTTCGCCAAGCACCCTAATGTTAGGTATTTCACATACAATATGACACCACATCATGCTCCTGATATTCAAAGATTTCATAATACTATATGATAGAAATATTGATGTGCTTATATTGTGTTCAAAATACTTGTGTTCAAAATATGGTGATAGAAATATGATGATATATAGAAATTTGATACCCTAATTGTGCTTATATTGATGATACAAATATGATAGAAAGATTTCACATACTACAATACTATGTGATACTTGTGTTCAAAATCTCCTAGTTTATTTGTTTTTCCTATTAATTTGGATAAAAGACTCATATTGTCATTATGATTTATGTTGACAATATAGTTACTAATTGATTATACATATATTGTTGTTTAGAATAGTATAATTTCTACAAATAATAATTTATAAAATATCTACATTAAATTGTAAAATTACATCGTGATAAAAAAAACTAAAAATGAATTACAACATGGACAAAAAACCTTAAAATGAATTTAAAAAATCATAATGTTAAAAAACACTAAAAATAAAGTCAATGGTACAATTGAAAATAAGGAGAAAAAGTCATCCTACAAACATCTAACTCTACCAAACACTCTTTCATATAAACAGCTAATACAAACGGTTGACAAAAACAACTAACAAAACAACCAACAGCTAAAAACAACTAACAGCCAACAGTCGGGCACCAAACGCCCCCTAGATATTCAATTTGCATAATTCTTCTCTCTTTTATTGGAGGGGACTTGAAATTGAAAGTATCTATTTACAGAGAGATCAGTGGTTGAATTTGCAAGATACTTTTATGTTATAGTTTTAGGTTGGATGAAATGAATACTATGATTTCATTTAAAAGTAGAGACAAATTTATTGATTGTGTTTTAAGAATGTATTCATACATACTTTGAAGGCACATCATAAATACAAATTGCCTTTATTGATTATTTAAAGTTTTTACAAGGTTAAAAAATTTTGCATCATAAAAAATAGATAATTTTACAAAATAACAGTTAGACAACAAAAAAGAAAAATAACAAAAAACAATTAATATATATAACCTCAAAAAGGGTAGCAGAAGTGAAAATCCAAGTTCTAATTTATTAGATCGCAATACTGTAATACCCCGAGTATATGGTTAATTGTGGCTTAAAAGAATTAAAATTACTACTTATATCACCTAAGTGCACTTGCTTTTATGGTAGCTCATCCGTTGAGAACTCTTCAGTTAAGTGTGCTTGGCTGGGAGTAGTCTCAGAATGGGTGACCTCCTGGGAGTGGACATGAGATCCATGGAGTGGATTGTGGCACAACGAAGACGTTGTGCACTTAAGTAGGGGTGATTGTAACACCCCGGGTATATGGTTAATTGTGGCTTAAAAGGATTAAAATGACTATTTATATCACCAATGTGCACCTTCTTTTATAGTAGCTCATCCGTTGGGAACTCTTTAGTTAAGCGTGCTTGACTGGGAGTAGGCTCATGATGGGTGACTGTAAACACAAATTTCGAGTCTAAAGTAAATAAAGACGGGAAATTGAGAAACAAATTACTACCTCTGTCCCTGATTAATTGTCCCAAAAACTACTTTCACAAAAACCAAGAAATATTGGGAATGGAGTAAAAGATTTATACATTACCAAAAACTAGTCCTTAACCCGTGCGATACACGGGATATTTAAAATTTTAAATAGTATAAAATAAATAAAATAGATATGTTATTTTTATTTTAAAAAATAAATATATTACCAAACATTTTCAATCCAAGTAAAAAAAAAAGAAGCGACTTAAAATGATAAAAACCAATACTCTGAAATCTTACCTGGACGGAAAATGAAGTGGTCGAATGTAACAATCTTACCCTACATCTTGCAATTTAAAGAGACAAATTCCAATTAATTACCCATAATGTAGAAATCGTTTTTGCCTATTATTTCATTGGAAAGAAGCATGTGACATTACTTTATTCATAAACAATATCGTATAAGTTGAAAATGAAAGGACAACGACCTTTATTACCATGTCGTAAATGAAAGGGCAAATTCACTGAACCCTATATATCAATATTAAATCTCCTACATAACCATATATGATCCATGCAAAATATTATCTATACACATATGATGCTTGAATGAATTCCTTAATGCATGTATATAGTGTGTTCGTAAAAAATATTACTCTTGATTCTATGAACAATTTTCCTTATACACCGCTGATGCCCATCAAATTTTCTTCCATTGCGAGCTTCCTAAATTCCAGCAATATAGCCTTGATGTTTCATGTTTAGTGCCACTCGTACACTAGGAGAACCTGCTCGGATTCACATTAACATATCATTAATAGAAGGTAGATTATTTACAACTTGTCCAAATATAAACTAAGACAAAAGAATTAGGATTTGATATGATGGAAAAACAACGTTTCACTCTTACACATGCATACCTTTGTATCGGAAGCGCCGACATTCAAAAAACCCTGAAAGTGCCAAATCTCAAGTAATAATTTGCTAAAATCAGAGAGAAATTGATATGCATACTGCTCTTGATTTGAGATAGAGAAAGACAGAGATAGAGAAAGGGAAGCAAGAATGAAATTAGGGTAGAGTTCAGGGAGAGAGAGATGAAAGAGATAGAGATAGAATATAAAGCAGTATTTGATTTGGAAAAAAAACTGAAATATTTGGTGGAGTTGCCGAGCAAATAGTACTTTCGAAAACTAACCTGTTTGTATTTGCAGGTTTGCCGAGAATTCAATGGTTGTTTCAAATGTTAATAGTTGACAGATTGGAAGAGAATGAAAGATGTTTCGATGTTTATATATTAGGTCGGGAGAAAGAGTCATAATTAGATTTGGGTGAGAGATAAAGTTCTAATTAGATCTGGGTGGGAGTTAGAGTCCTAATTGGGCTGGGAAGTAGATTTCTAATTAGATAAGGTGGACTCTTAATCTGATTAGACTTCTTGTTTGTTATTTTTTTCATATCGATTTTTTTTATTATTATTTCATGGGCGGGAATTTTTTATTGTATTTTTAAATCAATTTTTTTCTTTAATCTGATTGGCCGGTAACCCTACAATCACTCTGGGTTTAGTATTTCAAATTTCGAATATATTACTTTTATATTATTATAGATGTCCCTGAAAATACCTTTGGAAAGGTATAAAAAGTGCATTTATTAAGGATAAAATGGGTATTATAGTTATTGTAAATGTAAAGTTAGTTAATTAAACAAATAAAAAGGGACGGAGAAATTAGTTAATTGGACAAATAAAAAGGGACGGATGTAGTAATTTGTATTAATATTTGAATGTATGCGGCTACATTCTATATATTAAATACAATAATGATTATCCTCTTATTCAATATCCTTGAGTCTTGGATGAGTTCTTTAACACGTGTTATGATATTATTTGCCAGGATCCATTTCCATTTAAAATTCAATTAAATGGACCGCCGTATATTATTTAACATGTGGCGGATAATAATTGGCCGAATAAATTTAATTTATTTTCCACGTGTCATTTTTTTAATTGGTCGACAAATTTTTGCCTCCTACAGTGACATCCTGGAAAGTTTTCCTAGACAGCGTGCGAGTGAGGACGAAGCATGCTGGAAAGACTCGTGGTAATTTGTGGGCCAGTCAGTGATCCTTGAAGGCGTTACAAATACTTTTTAAGCATTGTCCTTTAAATATGTCTTCTTTTCTTTTTTCGTTTTCTTTATAAATACAAATTATCTAAATTGTTGGCGGTGATATAAAATTTTCTTTGTTATCCAATTTGAACTAAAGAAAACTAGTATTAAATAAGCAAGGTATGTTTTGAGAAAATATGGATTTATTCAAAGTTGTCCACCTCCATCGCCTTATTTATATAAACTTATACGGTGAACCTCAAGTATCACTTTTGCTCACTTAAAAAAAGTTGTCACTATTTCTCATACCGTAAGTAAAACCAAGTAAACCAAACTTGTAAAGTCTTTTAGAAATAATAGTCCCTTCAAAACTCCAAGCGTCAATGCGAGGGTTTTTGTAGGGTTTGAGTATGAGGCTCGGATATTAGTTTAGTTAGCTAGGTTCCGACGAAGTCCATCAAACGTGCAGTGAAGTTTCTCTTGCTTTCTTGGGAGGAGCAGAAAGACAATGTTGGTGAGAACACAAACATTAAAATGACGTTGGCTCTTGCAGGGCATATGTCCATAGAAAAACCTTTGTCTTTAACGCTTTGAAGAATAGCCTGAATTTGATATGCAAGACTGGAAATGGGGTAGCCATTCGAGCCCTAGCTATATCACAACTTGCTCATGTTCCAGTTTTTCTCTTAGCAAGATACGGAACGAGTACTGGATGAGCGACTAGGATGTTTGATAACAATTTTTTGTCACTGCAGAAAATCATAGAGGATTTCCCGCTGTCAGAGATTGATTTCGGGTTCTTTGCATTCTGCTTTTGCATTTCATGTGTCGTTAGACAAGAGAATGAAGAAGATTGCAAGAGACTTTGCTAACAACATTGAGAGATTCCTTGAATTCGATGACTCGGACCTATTAAGACGGGAGCTATACATGAGGGTCAAGACAGCGGTCAATATCCGAAAACCACTTCAACGAGGCAATAATATTTACGTGAAAAAAGGGGTGCAAAAGTGGGTGGGCTTTCAATACAAAGGCTTCCAATCTTTTGCTATTATTATGGGCAATCGGGCACATAAATAAGGATCGTAGGGACGAGAAAGAACACGGAGAAAGGACGTGGTTTATGCCTATATATATGGTGAATGGCTATGTGCTAGGCCTAAAAAGAAAAGATTCTTGGCATAGATAGAGGAGGAGAAGGATAGACATAACTAAGAAGAAGAGTGATGAAGGCAAACTCCAACATGACCCATCCAACTCGATAAGGAGAAGGCTCTTCCAAAATTACATGGAGAAACCTAAAGTGGATGCTATGAATGAAAAGAACAACCACAACGAGCAGACACTAGCGGAGGATGTTACAAAGGTGATAGGGGCACTATCAGTGGTCAATGCTGATGTACAAATAAAATAAGAGGGTGCTTTAACAGTGCTATGTAAAGAGGTCTAGCAAAACAGAATGAGAGTGTAAAGATCATGGAACAAGGAGTAACTTTGATTACCATTAAAAGGTAGGGAAAAAGTTTACATGAAATAGGTATTATTGAAGATTTCGAGCAACAAGGGCTCTGATTTATGATATTCTGCCAAATGAATTTGGGGGTCACTCAACTAGGATTTTTTTGGGTTGGGTGGGTAGTAATCAAAAGAAGAGTGGGATGAGGGAAAAGGTTGTGGGTGTAGTACTGGGGTAGGAGGAAAAGACACAGAGGAAAATGTTCAAGCATTGGATTGAGTTAGAGGGTGAGGGGGATTGAGTCCAAGAGCTTCGGTAAGAAGTTGAAAGAATATGATGATCAAGTCGTAGAGAACTTTGTGTTTCAAGCGAGGGTGGCAGGGGACCAATCTCTTCAATCATTATGAGACTAGTATGTTGGAATTGTTGGGGTGATGGTAGTACCCAGACATCTAAGCTTCTCCTAAAGTGGAGAAGTAAAGTAAGCCCCAATAATTTGATTCTTTCAAAGACTGTGGTTCCTAAGGAGGTTATAAGAAATGTTAAGAGCAAATTAGGTTTAGAGATGATAGTGAGGTTGGGAATCTTAAAGTTCCTAATTTCAAGAGCAAGACACATACAAATTCACTCAATTTCCAAAATTAAGCTAATTTTATTCCAAATTCAAATGATACCATATAAAACTAAACATTATGCGTAAAGTTTCCAAAACTTCTACAAATAATAATTTTATGCGCTAATGATTGATTTGTCAGTTAATTTCTAAAAATAACCTTCCATCATTTACAAAAATCTTGGAATCACCCATTGACTAACTATAAAATTATATCCAATTTAATTAGGGAATAGAATGAATTTGAATTTAAGTCCAAACACTCTAGACTCAAATATTAAATATCCTAAGGTTTGATGTATTAAGAATTTCTCAAGATTAAGTAGGCCATGGGCATGACATCATATGTCACGACCGTGGCGATAATCAACCCAAAACAACTCTTGATTTCTCATGCAAGTCACGGGCTTGAGCCCCAAGGTCATGGCTGAGGCATACGTGTGCCATGAGAGGACACGATCATAACATGCGAGGTTATAGTCGTGTTCCCAGGCTTGGGAGAAGGGTCTTGAACACAATGGAGGTCACGAGCGTGATGTCTAATATTACGATTGTGCCCCTTGACTTGGAGAAAGAGGCATCAAGTTTTTCCTGATTTCGAGTGTGACACAACCATGATCCCTTGTCTTGCACAAGGGGCTAAAACTCCAACTATGGGTCATGAGCATGAGTGACACACTATGTCATGGTCGTGTCCCCCTTCGGATTTTCAAAACCCACGAATAATCAAACTACATCAATCGATTAATCAATCATCAACCCAATGTTTATTAAATATAAACATTTATATCAAAATAATCTAGTTTAATGAAATTTTATGCTAATCTCAACAACTAAAACAATCATAAACACAACTCCAATAGATATATCAAAAGTTCAAAATTTATGCATAAAATTATCTAGCAACCTAAAATACATGATTCAACTATGAAAGCACATATTTCAACCGGTATAATCACTAGCATGCAATCCACTACTCTGATACCACTGTTGGGTTTCATGTAGGACTAATTCCTTACTAGGCCACATGATTAGGGACGAAAATAATTACAACCATTGTGATTACACCTAGTCTACCCAACCCAGGAAGACAAATTGCAGAGGAAGAGGTTTTACCAGTCAACACTCCCATTAATGACCAGGGGCTCATGAGACCTCAATTGAGAGATCTTCTACCGAGGTCCACACAGTAGTTCCACGAATGTGGTTGTTAGAACAACGATCAAGATCTAATCGTAATCGGAATGAATGTATGTGAAAGTGTTTTGGTCGTTCACAGCGATCAAGCCAAGAACAAAAGAGAGGAGGGATCATGAAGAGGTAGTCTAAAACACTCTCAATATTGCTCTAAAAGGAATTCTTAGTAAAAGAAGGGGTTCCCTTTATCCTTTTATAGAGTTCCAAATCTAAAGGGAAAGGGAAACCCTAATGATTTTTCTTGGATTTAGGTATGTCACGGCTATGACATCCTGAAATCACCACCTCAAAATCTAGCAAGGGGTTATGGGTGTGACATCAGATGTCACAACCTTGACCTCCTTATTTTGGATTGTTTAATTAATTTTCCCCAAAATCAATTGCGTATAATAATACGATATTATTATAGCTTGGTCATACACACATTGTTCTAATGCACTGACTGGTTTGCGGGATCAAATAATATGGTTGTGATCAAACCATCTAATCACTAATTATAAAGGTCTATTGCAAGACATATAATTACCATATTAACCTGACTAACAAACTCAAATGAATTGAACATTGTCGGGACACTCCCAACATGATGGGAAGACGAAAGCGAGGTGTGGTGAAAGGATGAGGAATATAACCCTCATACTCGACGAACTTGTTGCCATTGCTAGTTAGGCTTCGACGGATTTCTTGGTGTTAGTAGTAGGGGAAGATCCCGAGGGTTGGTGAGCTTTTGGATGGAAAGAAGTGGACTTTGAGGTGATTTCTTACGATGATCATCATAGTAAGGGACTGGTTCATGACAACTTTAAGGTGATTTCTTATGATGATCATCATATTAGGTGAACATACATTCCTTTAAGCTCTAGTTTCCTCAACAAGAACCTCTTCCTACTTTGATATCACTTTTTAGGATTGAGATTTCAAGACTACAAATAATAGTGCAGGATAAAGAAGAAAGCAAACAAGATCGACACATGAATTTAACGTGGAAAAACACAAATCTGAAAAAAAAATCACAAACAATGCACTATTAAAGAATTTACAATCAGAGTGTTACAATGTGTATTCATAGAACTTACAAGAATAAATGTAAACCTTGTTAAAATATTCATCCTAATTGTCAACTATACACCTTCACCCTCTATGGTGTTCCTTAGGAGACACCCGTTCCAACACCTATTGTTGGTACTCTTCAGGATCCACCCGCTGGTCTCTCCATGAGACACACATAATACCTTCAACATCTTGAATATTTATAGGAAGACTAACCTTGGTTAACTATAACCAAACCTTAACCACTACCTTTATAAGATTTACCAAATCTAATCCAATCATAAAACTCAACGTAACAAAAAAACCTAAATCATTTTCTATCACAATTAGTTATGAAACAAATCATGCAGTCAAATATAGGCGATAATTAGGAGACATCGCTAATAGTATTGGTAGTGGATTTTCATCGGGAAATTACAAATTTGTAATTAGCGTCTAATGTCGGGAGCGAAAAGGTTTTTTTTGTAAACATGGATAGATTTATTATTACACATAACCCTTTTTTTTAAAAACTAAACATAACGATTTCATTAAAAACAAGTCATACGACACTTACAATGAAAATCGTGATTGAACAATTGTAGATAGTATCCTCCACATATTTTCTCCTACAATCCTTTCACTTTGTTGTCGCTTTTTAAAAGGTTTTCGCCTTTTGGGTCTATTGGAAGCAACAACTTCATGCACTCTTATGCATTTGTTTTTTGGTGTGTGTGTGGTGTTGGGGGGGGGGGGAGGTGGCTCCTATGGATCTACTTAGACCTCGCATTAATAAGATTATGTTGGGGGCTGTTGTCGTTGTAATCCTTTCACTTTGCTTTTAAAATACACTTATATGAAGATTAAGGGCCCATAATACTCCAACTATTCTCACATATGAACCATTGTACTTAATCAATAAGAGCCTTCAAACCCATAAATTTACAAGTTCAACATATTCATGATCCATTCGAGTAATTCTATTCTCCAAATTGCTACTAGACAACACACTTGCTTTGATTGATTTCTGCGAGCAATTCTTTCTTGGTGTTAAAATTTTCACACAAATAGTTGTGAACAATTTATCATGACTGATGAATTATCAACCTCACAAGGTTATTTAGAGTTAAGATCAATGCTAGACTCTAAAAAATTAATTGAAGACAAACCACTCATAAGACAAGTTTTGTAAAACCATTTGTGAATAAGAAGCCAACGAGTCAAACCTACAGGAAGAGGGGATGAATTGGTTTTGCTATTATTTGATCTTATGTTTAAAACATTAGCATAGACATTACAACTGTATCAATCGGGTCATCAACATTGTCAAAGTAATGTACAAGATTAATAGCACCCCTCACCTTCATAATGAGCAGAAGTTAATGAATCACCAATTGCACCAACACTTGCAGTATCCGCCACAAATTTCCATCCAAAAAACACTCAACTTCATGCCATTGATTATCCTCCCATCCAAACACTCAACCTCATGCCATTGATATGACAAATTCAAATATTCTAATTTCTCATTTTCATTTTATTTGTCATTTATCAAACGTTCCATGATTTTCAATATCATTTTTTACTTGACAATTTTGACATAATATTTTATCAAAAATTTACAATACCATATTTTTACGATGATTTTTTTCGTTATGCAATTCATTAATAGTACTTTCATATATTAGACCAATGTATATATTAGAAAAATTAATGATCAAAATTTTAAAGTTTGTCTACTTCATAAATTAAGATGGCTGATAAAATGGGAAGGAGAGAGTGTCATTTTGTCTCCCAACTTTTATATATATCTATAACTACAACAAACAGTAGGTCAAGCTTGGACAAGTTGCTAGACATCAACATTTTAGGAATGTTCATGATGGGCACATCTTGACGGCTTGACTTGAAAGATCATGAGGAGAGCATTGACAACATAAAGATTTTAGTTTTGCCCAACTAGCATTTGCCTCGAAGAACTTTGCTTATTAGCCTTCATTTTTTGTAATTGATGAAATTAGAGTTGAGTTCTTGGATAAAAATATCACTAAACGTTGCGAAAAAGGCAAAAAATATCACTAGAAAAAAAAATTGTTAACTAAACACCATTAAACTAATGTTTACTATACAAAAATGCCATCGTGTCACTTGGTGACCGATTGTAGCAAGTTATCATGAGTTTTTTTTTTTGAAGTGTTAGGCTAAATTGCCACTCAACTTTTTTAAATGTTAAAAATGTCACTACCATTAACTAAAATAAAAAAAATTCACTACTTATCGCAGAAACCTCATGATGCAAGCATAAACATAAAACAATAGGCAAGAGCTGGTAATCTTTTGAAAGGGTAGACTGGTTTTGACTTCGTATAAAAGGATTGAGGTATTTCCTTTAGGGAATACCACAAATTTGGGTTGAATTACATTTGAAGAGCAAGGGAGGGGGACTGTCATTAGTACTGAGACCCTCGCAACCTAGCTAACAAGAAGGAAAATGAACCCCAAGTTTAGCTCAGATACCCACTCATACAATCTAACCAAACCACCAATGAGCTCTAGCTCAAGTGATACCAGCTGCACTGTGGTATCCCACAGGTCCCAGGCTCGATTCCTGGGAGCAGCAACAGGCATGCATGCCTAGTTTCCCCTCCCCTCCCCCCCATGGGCTGGTGGACTCATTGGGCTTTCCCTGAGATAAGGGGCCTAGTGGATGGCCCGACTTACCATGGTAAAAAAAAAAAAAATCTAACCAAACCCCAAGAGGAGAGAATCTCTATTATAATATGCTTTTAAGATGGTCATAATTGTCATACTTAACTTTCGAAAAAAAATTAAAGTTTACTAAAATTTGGGATGAAAATTATGAACGGTATATTTATCACATATTTGTTTAATAATATTTTTACATACTTTTGATAGCTTAATTTAAAATTTTAAAATTTTTTAATCAATAATTTCTTAAATATTTTTTAATAATACTTTTCAATATAAATGGAAAATATCAATCTCTTATAATAAATCATTCTACGAATCAGAAAAAAAAAAACCAATCAAAATTTTTAACATAAACAACCACAGGAGAAAGTGATGAGGGAGAGCTAGATCGGACAATTTCTGACCCGACCCGAACCCGTCCGAAATTTCTGAGTGCGGAACATGATTTTTTCAACTAAACTTGAAATACACCGAACCTGAAAATTAGCATGTCAAACCCGATCCGCGCGTTTGATCCGAAAAATTAATATTTTAAGTTCAAGTTTTTTAGAATTTGTGATTTTTCATAGGAATTTTTAACTATTAAACTATAAGTACAACTCATTTATTTGTAGTTATAATAATGTATCATCACTAGAATATATTCAATTCATATTTTATTATGTATATTATACAAACACTAATATTTAGAGACCATTTTTTCAAAGAAAAAACGGAAAATGTCGCAATCATAACCCATTGGGTTGACCAAAATTAAAATACATCGCCCGTATTTATGTAAACCCAAAATACACCCGACATTAAGGGTGTCAAAAAAATGCCTGACCTAAAAACTCGGTTCAGGCCGACCCGAAAAAAAGCGGGTATATATGGTCATATAATTTGCGTCTGAATTTTTACATTGACCAATTTGACCAATAATTCGAACACAATATTTTTCAATTTTCTATTGTTCGAATTCGGTTTAGACCCGAATTTATGCTTGTTCGGCCTGAGTCCTACTATAAAAATATTATATAAAACAGGGTATCGAATATCTAGTTTTCATCCGATATCGGTTCGTCTGAACTTGATTGACTCGGACCCGCTCGAAATCACCCGCTCGATCAAATAACCGGTCCAGGGAGAGCGAGCCCAGTCAAGAAACGAACACTTGCAAAGTCAAAGAGGTAAACACATCGTGGCATTGTGCCCAGAAAAAAAGAGAGTTTTTTCAAAAGATAAATTCAATAGAAATGGACCCCTAAAAAGAAAAACGATGGTGCCGTTGTTTCAAATGCTTTGCACATCTCCACCCTTTGTGTGGTTAACAATGGGTCGGGGAATTTGGGGTGTAATGACACGGTTGTCACGGCTACTCTTATGACACATTTGTGGCCAGATGCGAATCTTACAGTAAAACTATTACAGATGCTATTAATGTTGTTTTGGATAGAAATAAACATGCTGGCAGGTTGTCTTACAAGGATGTTCTTTTGAGTGGCTCAAAAACCAATCGTGTGGCGGTTAGGAATCTAAGGGCCGACTCTAACAGTGATCGTACTCTTAGCAACCCGATTGACTCCTTAGATGGTGCGACTGGCATGAGTTGTTTGCTAATCTTAAGGATTCCATCCTTGAGGCTTCTAAGGGCAAAGTCAGGAGTAAGAGAAAACAGAACATATTGATGAAATCTAAGTGGCAGCTTGTCAGAGATGCAACATGTAGAATTGTTCGTGGCCAAAAGGATGGTCGGAAGGATAGCAGGAATAGGCGTGCGAACATGTTGGAAGAGGATAATCTTGATGATATTGATGTTGAAATTGACCGAAGGGCTGATATTATTGGCCCTGATATTGGCGTGCGATTCCTTGATGACCCAAGAAGTTGATGTTACTGATCTTGCATCGTGTTTTAAAAAGTGGAGATTTCTTTAGGCTGTGGTGATCGCGAAAGTACTTGCTGTGTTTTCTTTATTTAGCTGTTTGGCTGTATCCTTTTCTTTAGAAGGTGTTTGTTAGCTGTTTTATGTGCTTTCCGCTGTTGTCTTTGAACTTTTAAGCCTTTTGGCTCTCAATAATCGAAAAAAAAATTCAATAATCACCGATTCCCTTAACTCTCTATTCTTTGGATTGGATAAAATGAGGTTTAGATGGATTAGATTGGATTGAATAAGTGATGATTCTTTTTTAGGAAATTGTATTTTTAGAGATGTTTTGTTTAGGGAATTGTGTGATGTTTGGATTGGATTGGATTGGATTGGAAAGAGTTATCAATCCAAAGAAACATAGTACTAATTTATTTATTTATTTTTGGTTAGATTGGAGCCCATACATATTTTTGATATTAAGCAGTAGACACGATCAAAAAAATAAAATATATTAAGCAGGAGACAACTTGGCTTGTTTCTGCCACCAACACCAGGCAGCGTCAATCACAAGCACATCACCCAAATCCTAAGAGTGAACTGAAACTTTGCACTTGCAGCCATGGAGATAAGATTAACCCCCAAGACCTTGTTCCATTTCTCTTTTCTTGCTCTTCTATTCATCACTCTCACCGCAGCTGAAAACCCATCATCATCATCATCATCATCATCATCATCATCATCAATCATATCCAGATTCCAGCAATACCTTCAGATCAACACAGCCCAGCCAAATCCCAACTACTATAAAGCAGCTGATTTCATCCTATCTCAAGCTAAAGACTTGTCCCTTGAATCTCAGACCTTTGAATTTGTCAAGAATAAGCCCTTAATCTTGCTTAAATGGCCTGGAAAGGACCCCAACTTACCTTCTGTGCTCCTCAACTCTCACACCGATGTTGTCCCGGTTGAGACCCACAAGTGGAATCATCCTCCCTTTGGTGCTCACATCGATTCTCATGGCAATATTTTTGCCAGAGGTTCTCAGGCAAGAACTTCTTTCTTTTTTTTATTTTTCTGGTGGCGAGGCCGCTGATATTTTTGATGAAAGAGTAAAGTCTACTTTTATAATCACTGAATGTGAATATTGCAAATGCAAATTCAGTTTGTCTGTGGCTAGATAAGGATGTACTATGTTAGCGTTGAGACTGATATTTTGTGGGTCCTATGTTCCACAGCTTTTTTTTTTCTTTGTTGCTTTCCTTGGTGGGTTGTTGAATGATTTTGGTTTTCGAGGTAAGACCCTAAGACTGTAATTTGCAGCCACTGTTTGTAATAATTGCATATGTAAATTCAGTTTGTGTGTTCTAGTAGCTTGGAACTGGGGTTCATTGAGGATGTACTATATCGAGTCTTGATAGTTTTTGGGTTCTTATGTTTCAAGGCTCTATTGTTTCATGCTGTTGAATAGATAAGAGGAAATGCTTGATCTTAGTTCAGCGTTCTGTGAAATATATCTTCCTTCAACGTAGTACTGGGAATTTAAGAGCCATGGAGAGTTCTTGTTTTGTTGGTTAAAGTTTGAATCTTCAAAATCTTTGCTATTTCTTTATCTGCGAGATGTGGAGAAATTCGTTCTTTATAGCCATGAGATGATCATCTTAGGATTCTGGTGGTGTCCTGAAGTTGAATATGAAATGCATCATTTGCTTATATCTGTTTGTGTGGTTGTATGCCATTTGCTAATCGGTGCATATGAAATGCGTGCAGGACATGAAATGTGTGGGGTTGCAGTACTTGGAGGCTATTAGGAAGCTAAAGGATTCTGGGTTTGAGCCAACTCGTACCATATACTTGTCATTTGTGCCAGATGAGGAGATCGGAGGACATGATGGAGCTGAAAAATTTGCTGAATCTGATGTGTTTCAGAAAATGAATGTGGCCATTGTCCTGGATGAGGGATTAGCATCACCCACTGAGAAGTATAGGGCCTTTTATGCCGAGAGATGCCCGATGTGGATGGTGATCAAGGCTAAAGGGGCACCTGGGCATGGTGCAAAATTGTATGACAATTCTGCCATGGAGAATCTGCTGAAGAGTGTTGAGAGTGTAAGGAGATTTCGAGCTTCACAGTTCGATATGGTAAAGGCTGGTTTGAAAGCTGAAGGAGAGGTTGTTTCAGTAAATATGGTATTTTTGAAAGCTGGCACTCAAACTCCAACTGTAAGTCTGCTTCTTCATTTCCTGCATTGCTGCACACATGATTAGGCATAAGCGACTTGAGTGTGGACGATAAGATCTTTACTCTCAAGTCATGGGTTACGTTACAGTAATAGTTTGATAATGTACAATACATGCATTTGGTATGCCCATCAGTTCATATGCTAGTGTCGTTAATGACTAGGACAAGATTCGTGATAGCACTGATTAGGCATTGAGTTGTTTGTGAATAATAGCTATCCTCTGAGTTCCTGACATTTCCTTGTACGTCAGGGGTTTGTCATGAATTTGCAACCTTCAGAAGCTGAAGCCGGTTTTGATGTTCGGGTTCCCCCAACAGCTGATCAAGCAGCACTTGAAAGACGAATTGCAGAAGAGTGGGCCCCCGCTGCTCGCAACATGACATTTGAGGTAGGAGTTGCCTGTGCAAGCATGCAAGGAACAATTTGCTTTTGATTCATATGATAATGATAATTTTCCATACCTTGTGGTCATGTTATAGTTGGGCGCAGCCATCACTTGCTCTTTCTTGTCATGCTTCAAACTTGATAGCAAAAACTTCATGTGTTGCTTAAAAAATGTAAACATGTCCTTACCCATGACTTTGCCAAGATGTCTTCTCATCATTGCCTTATCCTCATTGAAGAGCCTAGTGTGCCTCGCATGGAAAAATTTCCATGTCCATGATATCACTTTGCGGAGATAAGCAGAGAAGGAGAAAATGGAGGTGGGCACATTGCAAATTTCTTAGCAAGGTTAAAAATAAAAAATAAAAAAAACTCTTCAGCTACCGGTTCTGAATGGCGTTAAATGTGCAATGGGACATAGCCATCGAACGTGTTCATGCAACTTTAGCTGTACAGTTTTTTAGGAGTAAGCTATTGCGGGCTTTTAACCCTTTATTGCCAATTCTTAGGCTTCCTGATTTTTTTCTTCCTCCGCAATTTTTCTTGGCTTTAATAAGTCGTATCAATATAACACACTAAAACAAAGGACATTCTTGTTGCTGCTAGCCAGCAATTTCATCCTGCCAGAGTTGAAATTGTAGTCATCTGGCAAACCCTGCTGTGTACTCATCACCATCCTGCTCTAAAATGTATGGGCTGCATACTGTCTTATTGGCACTTTAACATTTTAGAATATGTATTTTGTATGTTCAGTCGGTCAGTCCTCATGTTTTGCTTTTATATGGAGTTGTGCTGTTGTTATTTTTTGTTTGGTTGTTGGGACTTATAATTATTAGTGTGGACAGTTCAAGCAGAAGGTTTCTGTGCTTGATGAACATGGGAGGCCAATCCTCACAGCATATGACAGTTCAAACCCCTGGTGGGGCCTTTTGGAAGAATCCGTCAAGAATGCTGGTGGACAGCTTGAAAAGCCTGAGATCTTCCCTGCCTCAACAGATGCTCGCTACTTTAGGCGGATAGGCCTCCCTGCTATAGGATTCTCTCCCATGGCAAATACTCCTATCCTGCTACATGACCACAATGAGGTATATACTAGTCTTCATCCTCAGAATTGTTCGGTTGTAATTTTTGTGGTTTTATAAGTAAGGATTGTCGATCTCAGGGATGGGTGTTAGGCTTGATTAAGGTAAATCGGTTTGTGTAAATGGGTTTTTCTCAAGTGCGGAAAGCGATAAATTATGTAAAGAAAACATTTAAATCTAACCTAGACATGATAATAATAAAGAAAGCAATTAAAAGAAAGCAATAAAGAAAGCACTTAAAGATGAAAGCAATTAAAAGGCATGAATGAAGACAATGAATGAACAATGAAATTGGGAACGAGAAATTATACCTTTGATGACTAATCTTCAATAAACCTTCAATCTACACTTGAATTTCCCCCGAACAAACAAGAAATTGTGGTTTGGATTACCAAGAATCCCCCAAATTCTCACTAGTAAGTAGAATTGGAGTTCCTTGACCCTCCTCCCCACTAAAAATGGAGTTGATTGTGGCTAACACTATAAAGCTTGGAAAACAAGTCAACAATGGAGATTAGAGAGGAGAGAGAGAGAGAGAGAGAGAGAGAGAGAAAACTTGTAAAACACTTCAATGGAAACTTGCTTGAATTGAGAAAGCTTGAGAAAGTTTGAATACAAATGCTAGAAATCAATGAAAGCTTGAAGAACAATGAAGAACAATTGAAAGCTTGAAGAACAATTAAGAGAGATTAAAGCAAATAAAGGAAAGCAATTAAATCTAATTCTACTCCTAAACTATCTAGGCTAATTGATAATTTAGATTAATACAAGTGGGTATTTATAGAAGAAGGAAAAATACAACCTAAAACCCTAGGACAAATCGCAACACGCGCATCTGCAGACAGAGTGGCTCGGGCGAGCAAGCGTTCGGCGCTTTTGTTGCCCAGAAGCTTTGGCTCGGAGCAAGCGGCTCGCGCTTTTCCTGCCGACTTCAAACGCGCATAACTTCTTCATCCGAACTTCGTTTTAGGCCCGTAAGATATCGATGGAAAGCTCTCGGTGTGTACTTTAAGCTCCCAAAATTTCAGAGCTATCGGAGTTGTAACGAAGGAGTTATGACCCAAAGGGTGAAGGCACACGTATTTCAAACCTTTAAGTTTGTACCGTTCCCCTGTTTTGCGCCAATCTTGATATGGAATTTCCGACTTGGTTCGCCTCGGCTCGGCTCGGGTTGACTTGGTTTGACTTGGATCTCGGCCGGGTTGACTTGGTTTGACTCGGGAAATAGCTGGGATTCCTAAAACCTTCAATTAAGCCCAAACTTCTTCTAACTCCTTATTTTCCTACAAAACACCAAATCATTATATCTAATATATAAATAGGGGTTAAAACAAGCAAATATACCCTATAAAGAGAAGAAATTCTTCAAACGAGGCCGAACACCACTCCAACACAAGGGTTTGCTCGCTTGAGCAAACTAAAAACGAAGAAAAGGACTAAAAAGAAAAACTAAAAACCCTAACTCACTTTCGCAGGAATCGCGGATGCATTTAGCATATGCATCAAGCCCTTTAAACCCCCCGGTAGCCCGGGTGGACGAGGTAGGTCTCGTGAGGGATTAAGGCAACTATACCCACAAAAGCCACGAGAAAAGAAAAAGGGGAAAGAAAAAGAAATGAAAACCGAAAAACGAAACAAAGCAAAAGCAAAGAAGATATTCCCGTCCCCAATCATGCACCTAGTTCCCAAACCCGCCTCAACAATCAAATAGAAGAAACAAGTATAAACAAATTAAGACACGAAGGTTGGAAAACTGTCAATCTTTAAGATTTTGAACCAAAACACTTCCTGATGAGCAAAACACCTCGTGCATATGTGCAAGTGGGCTCTAGTCGGTCCTTCCTATCCTAAACCAAACAATCAGAGTTGTTCTCATGCTCAAGCTCGGGATTATCTATCCTACTTCACTCTTGGTTTTTCTTTTAACCTCTCTTTTCTTTCTTTTTCTTACTTTGCTCTTTTCTTTCTTTTTCTTCTTTATTTTTTTCTTTTTTTACTTTTCTCTTTCTTACCATTATTTTGCTCAACTCTTTTTTCCTTTTTCTTGCTTCGCTCTTTTCTTTCTTTTTCAAAACCTACGCTCTTTTATTTCCACTCAATCCATTTTGTGTCTTTTAGAGCGTTTGTGTCGGGTTTTGCGGGATTTAAGCACCGGCCTTCGCAAAGGGTTACCCTCCCTGCTGGGTTTCTCCATACGTGAGTCATTGCACTTAAGGGGCATAGGGTGCCGATCCACCCAAACCAACCCATGACGGTAGGCTCGACAATAATTATTTAATGCATTAATTAAGAGCTTAAGCAATTGAACAACTAAAACCGTCTAACTTAGGTAAGAAGACACAGTCAAAGCGTGTAAGATTTGAAGATTCCGCTTTCCCATTCCATGTAAAAGTCTAATGGAGATAAGTCATGTCAAAAATCCTTCCTAAGGCCCATCATTATTCATACCGTCCGCTTCTAACTGATTGAATAAGCCGATTAGACAACTATCTACACAACTGTGAACGGAAACATCTTCAAAAAGAAAAACAACTTTTGGGGTTTTTCACAACATTTCTTCCCTTTTTCTTTTCACACACAAAATTTTTTTAGATTTTAGACACAAACTACGAAAGACAAAAATAAAAGACTAAAAACTAGGTAATCTACCCATGAATAATGAAAGATATCACCCCCACTCCAACACAAGACTTCACAATGTCTCCATCATGAGAAGGGTGTCACAAGTAAGGTAGAAAACCAAGAAAAGCATATATATAAAACACTTATCACATAAAAGCGGTGGCGACCCGAGCCCACACGGCTCCAACAACATAATATTCCCAACAATCACACTCAAGGGGTTCACCACCCAAAAAGAAAATCAAGCATGCATCATGGATCATCGATATATACACATAAAGAGAATGGAAAGAGGTTACCTCGAAGTCTTCAATCAAGCATATTCAATCCACGATCCAAGGAACATCACACCAAGGTTAGAAATAAACAAGAAAAGCATACTATGTATGATGGTTCACATGCAAGATCAAAAAGAAAAACAACTATACAAGACTCTAAGGACTAAAGAATTAAGAAACTAAAATATTTACAAAACGACTCTTTTTTTTTCTTTTCTTTGGACTCACAAACCGGAATGCATACTACCCTCCCACTCCCACACAAAGAGGTTGCCGTGTCCTCCAAATGGAAACAGAAATAGGTAAGCAAGCACCCCAAAATAAAAGAAAAAGAAACACACAAAAAGAAAATAAAAGAAGAAAAGTAAACCGACTTACTAATCTGATAAGATAGGTGAGGAAGGATATTACCTAGAAGGCTTCTTATCAATAAACTCACCCTTCTCACCTCATGATATCTGCACCAAGTCGTAACTACCAACGCCTGAGTAACAAATCATGCATCCTCTCATGCATCTCAGAATGGTGTAGGTAAGAGCACACTCGCAATGGCATATAAACAAACATTAGCGCCCTTAACAATTTATCAAATGCCTTAGAAAAGTCATAGAACTGATGAAATTCATGAATATACAAGACTTTTCTAGGCACGGTGAAAGAAGACATGACAAATGGATCCTCCCATTGACTCGTAAATGGAGATTGGGTATACAAATCAACGGAAGGAGGCAATACAACACATTTCTGAACATGCTCATGCGAAGACTTGGATGCAAACAACGACTCATAAAGCTTATCACCATCAAAAATATCATTGTCACAAACCAAGTCCAAACACTTAGGATCAATCCCCATAGACTCAAGTTCATCATCACAAGATTTCACATCAATGGATTTACAAGAAAGGGTAGCTAATGCCTCGCTAATGCAATAATTCTCAATGAAAGTGAATAAATCAGTATCTAGCACACATTCAATCACAAAGGATACAACTTCACTCTCAACAAGATCATGCTCAATTATATCAAAAGCATCATGGCATTCATCAATCTCAACTTTTTCTTCACACAAAGGCATGGACAATGGTTCATCATCAAACATGTAGTCATCAAGTTCTTCATCATCACACACAGAATTATCATGTTCCTCATGCTCACTAGGTGGGGCTAGAGCTAAGGAATCACTAATCCTCCTTACAAAACTATGTCCATTACAGTAGTCATCATCATAATCATAATCATACACAGAAGAATTGTCATGCATTTCAGGACTCAAAGACGATGAATGACCTATTTCAACTTTCGAATCAACCAATTGTGCAAGATAAGTTTCCACCCTAGGTTTAAGCACGTGTTCAAATTCTTGCATGCATTTATTCATCCTATCTTGTAAACCAACTATTTAAGAACATATTTTATCTAGTCTAATGTCCTTACAAGATTTCAAGCATGAGACGGAGATTCAAAATGCACACAAATGACGAGACTCAACATCATCACATGGAGAAAGATCATAACGTTTCTCATAGTGCAATTGAGCATGAAGAGCACATGGATTACCAAAACAAGAACCCGATGAATAAAAAGTCTCCCCAAATTGGCGAGTATCCGTGTACAACCAATCAAATAATTCCCAAGCCCGATACTCATGTTCAACATTGAAATCAAAGTAATTCAGAAGAGAACGGGTCTCGAAATTCAATCCCTCATTAGTAACAACTAACACTTCCCAATTAGAATAAATATAACCATGAGGGGCCCAATAAGCAAGATAATCATTTAATCTATCACGATAATCACAAAATAATTCTTGCTCATTTTGAGGGAAGCTAAAACATGCCATCTCTTTTTTTTTTTCTTTTTTTTTCTTTTTTTTTTGTTTTTTTGGTTTTTTTTTCGATATTCAAGTTTTTGTGCTACATTTTTCTAACATAATCAAGAAAGCAATTAAACTATTTACACACAAACCAATAGCCTAATCTACCAAATAACGCCATCCCCGACAACGGCGCCATTGTTCGATTGTAATTTTTGTGGTTTTATAAGTAAGGATTGTCGATCTCAGGGATGGGTGTTAGGCTTGAATAAGGTAAATCGGTTTGTGTAAATGGGTTTTTCTCAAGTGCGGAAAGCGATAAATTATGTAAAGAAAACATTTAAATCTAACCTAGACATGATAATAATAAAGAAAGCAATTAAAAGAAAGCAATAAAGAAAGCACTTAAAGATGAAAGCAATTAAAAGGCATGAATGAAGACAATGAATGAACAATGAAATTGGGAACGAGAAATTATACCTTTGATGACTAATCTTCAATAAACCTTCAATCTACACTTGAATTTCCCCCGAACAAACAAGAAATTGTGGTTTGGATTATCAAGAATCCCCCAAATTCTCACTAGTAAGTAGAATTGGAGTTCCTTGACCCTCCTCCCCACTAAAAATGGAGTTGATTGTGGCTAACACTATAAAGCTTGGAAAACAAGTCAACAATGGAGATTAGAGAGGAGAGAGAGAGAGAGAGAGAGAGAGAGAGAGAGAGAAAACTTGTAAAACACTTCAATGGAAACTTGCTTGAATTGAGAAAGCTTGAGAAAGTTTGAATACAAATGCTAGAAATCAATGACAGCTTGAAGAACAATGAAGAACAATTGAAAGCTTGAAGAACAATTAAGAGAGATTAAAGCAAATAAAGGAAAGCAATTAAATCTAATTCTACTCCTAAACTATCTAGGCTAATTGATAATTTAGATTAATACAAGTGGGTATTTATAGAAAAAGGAAAAATACAACCCAAAACCCTAGGACAAATCGCAGCACGCGCAGCATGCGAGAGTGGCTCGCGAGCAAGCGTTCGGCGGTTTTTGTTGCCCGAAGCGGCTCGCGAGCAAGCGTTTCGCGCTTTTTCCTGCCGACTTCAAACGCGCATAACTTCTTCATCCGAACTTCGTTTTAGGCCCGTAAGATATCGATGGAAAGCTCTCGGTGTGTACTTTAAGCTCCCAAAATTTCAGAGCTATCGGAGTTGTAACGAAGGAGTTATGACCCAAAGGGTGAAGGCACACGTATTTCAAACCTTTAAGTTTGTACCGTTCCCCTGTTTTGCGCCAATCTTGATATGGAATTTCCGACTTCGGTTTCGCCTCGGCTCTCGGCTCGGGTTGACTTGGTTTGACTTGGATCTCGGCTCGGGTTGACTTGGTTTGACTCGGGAAATAGCTCGGGATTCCCTAAAAACCTTCAATTAAGCCCAAACTTCTTCTAACTCCTTATTTTCCTACAAAACACCAAATCATTATATCTAATATATAAATAGGGGTTAAAACAAGCAAATATACCCTATAAAAGAGAAGAAATTCGGCTCGAAACGAGGCCGAACAAGCATGTTTTTCCTTTTATCTGCTTTGGAACTGCTAGTGGGCATTTTCTATATCCTTCGCTACTCATGGATAAGAAGTTCTACCTGAACAAGTTTCATGGAAACTTCTGTGGATTATGTGTTTTATTGAGAGGTTATGCATTTAGCGCGTCTTTCTTGCAAAGAACCATAGCCTTCTAAACTTTGGTTTCCTGCTTTACCTCTGTTTGTCTTTGGTGTCTGTTGTACCCTGGGAGGCTGCTAGCTTTCGATCAGATTCTATCTGCACAAATATTGCTTTACTTCTTCTCGGATAGTTTCGTTCTGACACTCATGGTGCTTTAAATGCTCGATTTCCCTCAAAAGTTTAATTGGGTGATCTCATATTTGATTATTCGGCAAATTTAAAGTCTCTGAGAGAGACCCCATCGAACATTTTTTTGGATTAGGCATTATATAGGAGCCTGGAGGCCAGCTGCTGTGATAACTTGCTGTGCCCGACTTATCATTAATTGTATTCTAACTGTGCTGATGGAGTTATGACTTAGAACCTTCCCTTGCCAAACATGATTTGGTTAGCATTTTCAGGGCTAACATCCTTTTCCATCCATACATTACGCCTCCTTTTCTTGTATTCTAACTGTCATGTTGTGTCTGACTTCTGCAGTTCCTAAACCAAGAGGAGTATCTTAAAGGAGTTGACGTGTATGCTTCCATCATCAAATCATATGCTTCTTACACCACACACCAAACACAAGCGAAAGCATACAAGGATGAATTATAATTGAAGAGCATCGGTTGCTGCTACTGAAAAGCTGGATTTCGCGTTGCTGCTATTGGTTTATTCTAACTTGGCAGATTCCAGTCTTCAAGCATTGAATCAGAAATTCAGAATTGATCTGCAGCAGAAACGACCTGGTGTCATAGTTGGTTAACATTGTTCTAGAGTTGTGTGGATTTCACCTCAGTGTCTATGATTTTTACTGAGGGCTGTGCAGTGTAGAAAGATGAACCCAGTTCCAGTTTGGAGTGTTGTCATATTGAATAATTGTGATAACTTATCATCTCCATTGAACATATTTGGACAAACACGTATTTCTTGCAATCGCAATACCAGTTGCATATGCTGATAAGTCCTACAAAACTAAGCACCGCAGCAACTGTATTGACAAAAGTTCATCGGGCACGATTTTCCCACAATCAAACATATTTGGACCCCATCGAACATATTTGGAGTGTTGTCATATGGATGCTACGAATTCTATCACATTGGGATTCATCGGGCACGATTTTCCCACAATTCAGCTGTAGCTCAGTAGGTGACAATTGACAAAAGTTCTCAATCCAAATCTCATCTTCTAAAAGTCCAGCAGCGAAACAGGTTGTGGAGTCTAGCATGACAATCTCATGCTCGAATTAAAATGTTTATGGCTCATTGTAGAGTCTACCTTCATTGAGCCTTTATCTTAGGATATGCAGCGGTATCCAATACTTTGATGCTGGTGATTTTTTAGGGGGTTGCATAACTATACCTAAAACGATGGACTGCTAGCTATAAAAATTGAGCTCATAGCAGACTGGTAGGAATGAGGATTGACCCTAGTGACGTCATGTTTGAGAAGCAGCATAAACACCCCACAGGGTAAGATTTCTTGGTACTAGCGTGGGATTGTGTACATCAGAGTGCACTCTGTTTTGAAGTGCACCAAAATCCATAGACAATAAGTGAGTGGAAAATGATTGTATTCCATGTTGAATTAGAAATCAAATGGCAAAAGTAATCGGCAAACCCACCTCTACCAACTGCACTATCCTGCTTCTTCATCTCTGTTTTATCTCTCTTCTTTCCACCGCCCTCACAAAACCTGACAACCCATCCTCATCATCATCATCATCATCAGCTTCAATAATCTCCAGATTCCAAGAATATCTTCGAATCAACACAGCTCATCCAAACCCTAACTACTATGAAGCTGCTGACTTCATTCTCTCTCAAGCCAAAGTTATGTCCCTTGAATCACAGACCCTTGAATTTGTCAAAAACAAGCCCTTAGTTTTTGTCAAATGGCCTGGTAAAGACCCAAATTTGCCTTCTGTGCTCCTGAATTCTCACATTGATGTTGTCCCTGTGGAGGAGGACAAGTGGACATACTCTCCCTTCGCCGCCCACATCGATTCCAATGGCAATATTTATGCTAGAGGTTCTCAGGTATTCTACCCAACTGGGTTTTTCCTTTTTCTTGATTGTTCTTCTTTGTTGGGGTGGGGTTTGGCATCAATATGAATATTATGTATAGGTTGCAGTCTATGCATTAATGATGAATTTGTTTCATTGTTTGTGAGTTGATGTATGCTATGTGGTGGGTTGTGCAGGACACCAAATGTATAGGTTTACAGTATTTAGAAGCGATTCGCAAGCTGAAAAATTCTGGGTTTAAGCCCACTCGAACTATTTACTTGTCCTTTGTGCCAAACGAGGAGATTGGAGGAAATGATGGGGCTGAGATGCTGGCCAATTCTGCAGTGTATAGGAAAATGAATGTGGGTTTTGTCCTGGTTGAAGGAGGGACATCTCCTGGGAACGAGTACAAAGCTTATTATGGTGAGAGTTGTCCTTGGTGGCTAGTGATCAAGGCTAGAGGGGAACTGGGGCAAGGCGCCAAGTTGTATGACAACAGTGCTATGGAAAATTTGTTCAAGAGCATCGAGAGTGTTCGACAATTTTGTTCGTCGCAGTTGGATTTGGTGAAGGCTGGTGTAAAAAAGGCGGGAGAGGTGATTTCGGTGAATATGGTTTATTTGAAAGCTGGCACTCCGACTCCTACTGTAAGTTTGTGTTTTGGTTTCCTTATATGCTTTGGTGTTAGAGTAACTTGATTTAAGACTCAAATCATGTATTGCATTGTGGTTTAGTTCACAAAATGAATGTTAGCTACATGAGTTCTGTGAGCCTGAGGTTTGATGGGTTAAAGCTAGGATTGCCTGTAAGCGTAAAGTGTGATCCGTAAATGTTAGAACAGTCATTGGTTCATATATATCTTATACACTGGAACTTGCTTTCCCTTTTTGCACAATGAGGCGCAAATTCTAAAGATGTAGGCTGCGGATTTCCTTCACATAGGGTTAGTGGCGGAATCCAGACATTAAATTTAGGGGTGTCCAATATATTTGTTACTATACCAACGTTTTTCGAAAAGGAAAATAAAAAAATTTAAATCAAAATAAAAAATAATTTGTGGAGCGTTTGGTAGGAACTCCATGGGAAATTTTGGGAAGTTTTCAACAGGAAAGATTTCCCTGAAAAAAATTTCCCTAGGAAAATGGAGAAAGTGGTGGATTCACCGTAAAATTTTTCCCAAGGTCAATCCACACCCAAACATGGGATAATAAGTCAACCCGGGAAAATTGACCATTTCCCCGGGGTTATTATTGACCAATCAAACGCACCCTAAATAACATATTCACAAGCTTAACAAAATTTCACATCATCTTATAAATATGCCCACCAAATAAATTGAAATTTCACATTAACTAGATATTTATATCTTAACCTTATACTGATACCCAATTAAACAATTCATTGACTTACACTTTTGTTTTCATAAAAAAAAAGTTGGTACTCTCTCCGTCCTAATTAATTTATTAAGCTTACTAAAGGTCTTCGATGCAACATTTTGACCGCTTATTTTTCACGTTTTATCTTAACAAGACTAATAATATTGTATTCAAGTAAAAATATTTTTTATCACAAATCTAATAGTTGTATTGTGGTAGTTTTGTATGATAAATCAACATATGATTTAATAAATTAACGGTCAAAATTTAAAATTTTGACCTAACTAGTCAAATTTGGACAATTTATTTGGGACGGAGGGAATAACATTTTACAGTTTTTGTGTTGCTGCTAAATTGGACACCCATATTATGTTTTTTGGGATTTTTTTTACGGTGTCCACTTGCTCCAATTAAGAAAATTTCTTCCAAATAATATTAGAAAATTACAAATTTTTCTTTGATTAGGGGTGTCCATGCATTACCTACATATCCGCCACCCTACCGAAAGCAGCACAGAGGACCAGATAGAACATGGATTCCCCATACAAGGACAAGGAGGGCACATCATCAAAGGAGTTTTAGAGGTAGCTACAGTCCTGATTGTCAAGCATTTTGTTTCTGGAGTTTGTCAGAGTTAAGAGATTTTATTGAGGTCTTGTCTAAAATGCCCACCTATGCTAAATTTTTAAAAGAGATTTTATCAAACAAAAGAAAGCTAAAGGGGTATGAAACTATGGCTTTGAGTGATCATTGTAGTAGTGTCGTGATTCAAAATAAGCTTCCACCTAAGCTTAAGGATCCGTGGAGCTTCACTATTCCATGTGTTGTGGGTAATGTGTTCATTGATCGTGCTTTGTGTGATTTGGGGTCTAATGTGAATTTGATGCTGAAGAATCTCAACTCTGAGGACCTCATCACAAAAAGCTCTGAGGACCTCATTGCAGTATACTCCAAGGACCTCCAACGACAGCATCAAGGTTTTGTTTGAAAGATAGAAATTTAGGGAAGTATCTTATACAAACCCTAAAATATACTTTCTATTATTTTGCATGATCTGATACAAAAATCGATACCTTCCTTATTTCCAGATATCATCCGTATGGAAAGCAAAGAAAGAGAGCTCAAGAATGGAAACTATCCCTTGGAGAATAAAGAAGTCGTTGCTGCCTCCAACTCCCAAATATATATATATACGGCTGCATACCTACATTGAAGAGTATTGATTTCCAAGCCAGAAAATCAATAGTAGGAACTTTGTGAAAGAAAGTTCTGAGTGTAGGAATATTGAGTGAATATTCTGAGTGTAACCATTGTTGTAGTGGTGAGCTTTTGTTGTAACCAGTGGTTAAACTGGTGAGGACCTCTAAGGTCGTGAACTTGAAGTTAGATAAGTTCCTCTCTGTCAAGTGAGGTCACTGGTTGTAATCGCCTCCACTGTGAGGCCTCTAATCCGGAAGACGTCTGTTGCGTCTTCTATTCTGGTAGGCCAATTGAGGACCTCATAAGTTCTCTATTGAGCTGAGTTGTAACCTCCTCCTCTTTAGCATCTTTAATCATTCAATAAAGAAGTATCTTTCATTATATAAAAGTGCTATTAATCGAGTTGTGTTGATTGAAGTGCAGAATTATTTACATAACCCTAATCACCCTCCTCTCTCTAGGGTTATTTCAATTGGCATCAGAGTAGGTCTACAGATCTCAAGAGTCTAACAACTCGTGGTAAAGATCATGGCCGGCCTCAACACAACCGAAGCCCCTCAAGGACGCTCATGGACAAGAACACCTCTCCTCACTGGAGAAAACTATAGAATGTGGAAAAGGCAAATGGAAATCTTCCTCAAGGACCAAGATGAGGACCTCTGGACTATGGTTACCGAGGGAGACTATCCTACTCCCACGAAGAAGAACAGTGTTGGTCAAGATGTCCCAAAGAAAAGATCTGAAATGACCAAGAAAGAGTTGGAGCAATTGAGAAAAAATACTAATGCCCTAAACTTGATTTATTGCAGTTTAAATCCGAATGATTTTGAACGTATATCTAATTGTGAAACTGCGAAACAAGTTTGGGATTACTTGATAACCTCATATGAAGGCACAAGTCAAGTCAAGGACACTAGAGTAGATATCCTTGTCCAGAAGTATGAGGCCTTCAGAATGAAGGAAAATGAGACTATTGAAGAGATGTTCAAAAGATTCAGCAGCATCACCAACCACCTCATATCTCTGGGAAAAACCTACCCAAATGAGGAACAAGTTAGAAAGGTCCTCCGATGCCTGCCCAAAAGAAAATGGGGTCCAAATGTCACAGCCATTGAAGAAGCTCAAGATCTCAAGGCCCTCAAGCTGGAGGAACTCATTGGAAAACTATTGGCCTATGAGATCCAATTGAATGACCTCTCAAAACCCAAGGAAATTGCCCTCAAGGCAGTATGTAAATCTGACAGTGAGTCAGATGATGATGATGAGGAAGATACAATGGCAATGATGGCTAGAGGGTTCAGAAGATTATACAAGAAAAATCCAACCTTTCGAGGATACATCAAGGATGGACAAAACAGAAAAGCTACCTCAAAAGGTAAGTCCTCATTAAGAAAAGATGCTGACACATTCACTTGTTTTGTTTGTGGCAGCTCAAAACACCTTATGAAGGACTGCCCTCATGCCAGAAGAAACAAAGACAAGAGAAACAGTCGACCTCAATGGCATAACCATGAGGCAATGATGGCAACATGGAGTGATAGTGATTCCAGTAAAGGCCATAGTGAGGTAGAAGAAATAACAAATGTATGTCTGATGGCAAACACAAGTGAGGATCAACATCCAACCTCATCTCATGACGAGGTAAACATTGATGACCTCCTTAATCTTTCACCATTACATCTTGCTCATAAGTGTATGCATCTTTTTAAATACTCTAAGTCCTTGATAGAAAGAATCAAGCACCTTACCAACCATGTTCAAAGTCTCTGTGAGGCCATAGAAAACCTGAACTCTCAAAATGACCTCCTGGTCACAGAAAGCAATAGACTGTCTCTTGAGGTCAAAGACTGCTATAAAACCATCACTCAATTATCCAATGAGGCAGTCAATAATTCCCATCCTTACCAAAGCAAACCAGTCTCCACAACCCCCTCTTCTCAACCTCGGACCAAAATTCCTACAAATCATCGTCCCAGAGGACCTCTCCTTCCCACACCCAATACACCACCTCTCAAAAACTATCGGTCCAAAAGTCCTCCTTTCCATGCCAACAAAGGACCTCTCCTTCCTATCCCAAACATTCCGCCTCTTAGAGAAAATCATCATAGAGGACCTCTTACAGAAAATAAAATAAGGACCTCATCAAATCCCCTATCTAAAGGAACTAGACCTCCGTGCATTACTAAAGTCTGGGTCCCAAAGTCCTCATTGCAACGATCTCATCCTTGGTCAGAGACCAAGAAAGGTATAGTGTCTTCTATTATAGGTATGCCTCAAACACAGATATCCAACCAAGCTCTTCAAACTGAAAATCAACAACAATGCAAGAGTGACCTTTGGAGATAAAATTCAAGACAAGATCCTAGACATTGGGAAGGTCGTGAAACAACACCACCCGCACCATTTGAGGGGGAGTCGTCTACTATGAGGACCTCAACCTATGCACAAGCTGTCAAATTGAGGGGGAGTCCTATCATCCATCCTCCCTACATGTGGTCTCTGTCCTCCTCCTAAGTTCGTCAACTCACTGCATGCCTGGGCCTCTGATGTCCTCATCAGCATGGCCTCTCGGGCACCTCAAAATTTAATCAGGGCCTGGTCAAGGTGTCCTCATCATCTCTTTTCCTCCTATCCCTCTCTCTCTTCCTTTGTTTTTTTTTGGCTACACAATTTAGTACTTGTACTCTCCTGTTTCCATCTGCGAAAGACAAAAGGAGAGATATCCTTGATGCATGTCAGAAACAATATGGTGAACTGTTGCTTGCTACTATATGATACTCTATTACAAGAATGTACTGTTGCATCTATTGTCCATATCTATTGAGAATGCATGTATAGAAGCAGCATCCAGGAAGTTTTGTCTTTCAAACAAAAAGGGGGGAGATTGAAGAATCTCAACTCTGAGGACCTCATCACAAAAAGCTCTGAGGACCTCATTGCAGTACACTCTGAGGACCTCCAACGACAACATCAAGGTTTTGTTTGAAAGACAGAAATTTAAGGAAGTATCTTATACAAACCCTAAAATATACTTTCTATTATTCTGCATGATCTAATACAATAATCGACACCTTCCTTATTTCCAGATATCATCCGTATGGAAAGCAAATCAAGAAAATCAAGAAGATTTGAAAGAGAGCTCAAGAATGGAAACTATCCCTTGGAGAATAAAGAAGTCGTTGCTGCCTCCAACTCCCAAATATATATATACGGCTGCATATCTACATTGAAGAGTATTGATTTCCAAGCAAGAAAATCAGTAGTAGAAACTTTGTGAAAGAAAGTTCTGAGTGTAGGAATATTGAGTGAATATTCTGAGTGTAACCATTGTTGTAGTGGTGAGCTTTTGTTGTAACCAGTGGTTAAACTGGTGAGGACCTCTAAGGTCGTGAACTTGAAGTTAGATAAGTGCCTCTCTGTCAAGTGAGGTCACTGGTTGTAATCACCTCCACTGTGAGGCCTCTAATCCGGAAGACGTCTGCTGCGTCTTCTATTCTGGTAGGCCAATTGAGGACCTCATAAGTTCTCTATTGAGCTGAGTTGTAACCTCCTCCTCTTTAGCATCTTTAATCATTCAATAAAGAAGTATCTTTCATTATATAAAAGTGCTATTAACCGAGTTGTGTTGATTGAAGTGCAGAATTATTTACATAACCCTAATCACCCCCCCCCTCTAGGGTTATTTCAATTTTCGTTGTCTGAAAAACTTGGAATGGGTGAGTTGAAACCCACTTCCATGTCTTTGCAACTAGTTGATCGTTCTGTGAAATATCCTATGGGAATTCTTGAGGATGTCCCTATTAAGGTGGGAGACATCTTTGTGCCCGTGGATTTTGTTGTGCTAGATATGGATGAGGATTTGCGTACTGCTATCATTCTTGGTAGGCCTTTCATGGCCACTTACGGGGTGTTGTGTGGATGTGAAAGATGGAAAAATGACTTTTGAAATGGGGAATGATAAGATTGTGTTTAATATGAATAATGCCTTCAAATTTCCTTCTATTTCCGATGATTGCAATTTTATTGATTCTATTGAAGGAGTAGTGAGGGAATTTTAATCTAACCCCAAGTCAAGTGATCCACTTGAGCTATGTTTGTTGTTTGATGGATCTTTGCAGGATGATTGCCCTGAGGTAGCTATTTGTGCTAAACTGTTGGAATCAACTCCTCAAATCCCTACGGGATTTGTAAGGAAGGAAGATCTCGAGATCGAAGAGGATCCAAAGCAAGTTGAGAAGAAAACTCCCGAAGTAGAAACAAATCCTTTTCCTTCTTCATTGAGGTATGAGTTCCTTGGCCCGAATTCCACATATTCTATGATTGTGAATGCGAATTCGAGTGAATCTAACATTTCTTCTTTAATAGAAGTTTTAAGATTTCATAAAAAGGCCATAGGATACACTATAGATGACCTTAGGGGTATTCGTCCTTCGTTTTGTATGCATCGCATCCTCATGGAGGACAATTTTAAACCATCCATATAGCGCCAAAGGAGACTTAACCCTAACATGAAAGTGGTTGTTAAGAAAGAGGTTTTAAAGTTGTTGAAAGCCGGAACTATCTACTCTATACCCGATAGTAAGTGGGTGAGCCCGGTTCATGTTGTGCCTACAAAGGGGGGAATGACGATTGTTAAAAATGAAAATAATGAATTAATTCTCACTAGGACTGTCACGGGTTGGCGAATGTGCATTAATTATAGAAAATTGAATAAGGCCACCCGAAAAGACAATTTTCAACTCCCCTTTGTTGACCAAATGCTTGAGAGACTAGCTAAAAACTCCTACTTTCGCTATTTAGATGGATATTCAGGGTTTTTCCAAATCCCTATTCACCCCAATGACCAAGAAAAGACCACCTTTACATGTCCATATGGAACATTTGCGTATAGGAGAATCAGTTTCGGGTTGTGTAATGCACCTGCTACTTTTCAAATATGCATGATGGCCATTTTCTCTGAGTTTATAGACGACATTATGGAGGTTTTTACGGATGACTTTTTTGTTTATGGCACTTCGTTTGATCATTGTTTGCATAATCTTAAAAAAGTGCTAAAAATATGCGAAGAAGTTAATTTGGTCTTAAATTAGGAAAAATGTCATTTTATAATACACGAAGGAGTTGTGCTAGGTCATGTGGTTTCTTCTAAGGTCATTAAGGTTGATAGAGCAAAGGTGGAGGTGATTGAAAAATTGCAACCACCTACTTCGGTAAAGAGTGTGAGGAGTTTTCTTGGACACGTTGATTTTTACCGGCGGTTCATAATTGATTTTTCAAAAATTGCAAAACGTCTCACTCATTTGCTCATCAAGGACGTGCCCTTTGAATTTAATGAGGAGTGTTTGAGTGCTTTTGACAGGTTAAAGAAAGCTTTGGTTATCGCCCCTATAGTTCAAGCACTGGATAGGTCCTTGCCCTTTGAAGTAATGTGTGATGCGAGTGACTATGTGGTAGGGGCTGTTTCGGGGCAAAAGAAGGACAACAAGCCCTACGTTATCTACTATGCTATATAGTAGAACATTGGATGGGGCCCAAGTCAACTATGCTACCACCGAGAAGGAATTCTTGGCGGTAGTCTCTCAAGCATTTGATCAACAAAGGGGAGTGGAAAATTGTCCGGGTGGCCTTATTCAATTTTCTATAATCAATGCACATTGGCCAACCCGTGACAGTCCTAGTGAGAATTAATTCATTATTTTCATTTTTAACAACCATCATTCCCTCCCTTTTAGGCACAACATGAACCGGGCTCACCGATTCACTATCGGAGAGAGAGTAGATAATTCCGGCTTTCACCAACTTTAGAACCTCTTTCTTAACAACCTCTTTCATGTTAGGGTTAAGTCTCCTGTGGCGCTCTATGGATGGTTTAAAATTGTCCTCCATGAGGATGCGATACATGCAAAACGAAGGATGAATACCCATAAGGTCATCTATAGTGTATCCTATGGCCTTTTTATGAAATCTTAAAACTTCTAATAAAGAAGAAATTTTAGATTCACTCAAATTTGCATTCACAATCATAGGATGTGTGGAATTCGAGCCAAGGAACTCATACCTCAATGAAGAAGGAAGATGATTTGTTTCTACTTTTGGAGCTTTCTTTTCAACTTGCTTTGGCTCCTCTTCGATCTCGAGATCTTCAGTAGACTCCAACAGTTTAGCACAAATAGCTACCTCAGGGCAATCATCCTGCAAAGATCCATCAAACAACAAACATAGCTCAAGTGGATCACTTGACTTGGGGTTAGATTTAAATTCCCTCACTACTCCTTTAATAGAATCAATAAAATTGCAATCATCGGAAATAGAAGGAAATTTGAAGGCATTATTCACATTAAACTAAATCTTATCATACCCCATTTCAAAAGTCATTTTGCCATCTTTCACATCCACACAACACCCCGAAGTGGCCATGAAAGGCCTACCAAGAATGATAGGGGTACGCATATCCTCATCCATATCAAGCGCAACAAAATCCACGGGCACAAAGATGTCTCCCACCTTATTAGGGACATCCTCAAGAATTCCCATATGATATTTCATAGAACGATCAGCTGGATGCAAAGACATGGAAGTGGGTTTCTACTCACCCATTCCAAGTTTTTCAGACAATGAAAGAGGCATCAAATTCACACTAGACCCCAAATCACATAAAGCACGATCAATGAACACATTACCAACAACACATGGAATAGTGAAGCTCCCCGGGTCCTTAAGCTTAGGTGGAAGCTTATTTTCAATCATGGCGCTACAATGATCACTCTAGCTTTCTTTTGTTTGATAAAATATCTTTTAAAAATTTAGCATAGGTGGGCATTTTAGACAAGGCCTTGGTAAAGGGTATGCTTATTTCGAGTTTTTAATAACTTCCAAAAACATCCCAAATTGTTTGTCAAGTTTTGCCTTAGCCATTCTTTGTGGGAATGGCAAAGGTGGTTTATAAATTCTTTGGGAAGGTTCATGGGAATTATTAGGATTCTCCTTATCATTTTGCACATGCACATCAATCAAAGTCTCATTGGAGGGAACAAAAATCCTCCTCATTCACAACAACATTTTCAGCATATTTCTCAACATCATTCACAACATCATTAGGCATATCAATCACAACATGCTCAATCCTAGTTCCCTTAATTAGGTTCCCCTAATTGTGTCCCACTTCTTAAAGTTATGGCTTGACATTGGGCATTAGGGTTAGGGACATGTTGTCTAGGAAGTGATCCCGGAAGGAGGGTCGAAGCACTAGCTTGGTTGGAAATTTGGGTTTCAAGCTTTTGCTTATGGGTGGTCAACAAGTCAACTCTAGTGGCCTTTGTTGGGAATTAAGGACGACCTCTATCATGGCTTCTAAGCTAGGTTTTTGAGTAGCTTGAGGATGGGCTTTTCCTTGTTGGGAAGGTCTTTGTCTATGTCCTTGTTAGGCACCCATGTGATTATTGTTTCGGTAAGAAAAATTCGAATGAAATCTCAAACCGGGGTGATATGCATTCGGGTTACCAACATAATTTGCTTGTTCATTAGGATCTCCACTATCCATCCCACTAGGATAAAATAAGGTCTCATGCTCTAATGAATGACAAGAAACACATTGAGGTGGAGGTGGAGGGGTAACATTCACATTCATTTTATCCATTTTCTCAGTTAATGCATCTAATTTAGCGGATAAAAGAGTGATAGCATCTACCTCATACTTACCTCCCGTTCGTGCGGAACGGGGCTTAGACCATTGGTAGCTGTTCATTGATATCTATTCAGTTCATGAAGCTCTTCCACGGTCTTGCTCATGATATTTCCTCTCGCCGACGACAAGATGTTGGCCCTAAAGTTATCATCCAACCCGTTGTAGAAGGCTTGGATCGGCAACCAAGGCTCGAATCCATGTTGGGGGCATTGCCTCAAAAGGTCCTTGAACCTCTCCCATGCATCGTAGAAGCTCTCTCCCGGCTCTTGCGCGGAAGTGGAAATTTGGTTCCTCAGGCTTGTCAACTTGCTAGGCGGAAAGTATTTCGTCACGAATGCACTAGCAAGCTGATCAAAGGTGGTGATGGTGGTGGTCGCAGGTAGGGAATCGAGCCATTCCCAAGCCTTCCCTTCTAGTGAGAAAGGGAAGAGTCGAAGCTTGATATCGTCCTCTGTTGCACCATTTGCCTTGAAGGTCTCACATGCTTGCTCAAAGATACGGAGATGCCGGTTGGGATCTTCATTGGGAAGGCCATGAAAAGGTGAGGCCTTCACCAAGTTGATGAGGGAGCTCTTCAACTCGAAGTCTTGTGCGTCCACTCTCGATGCGTTGATGGCGGTAGGGTGATTTGCGACTGGGGGAGTCACGCATTGCCCAAAAGTGAGAAAGGGAAGAGTCGAAGCTTGATACCGTCCTCTGTTGCACCATTTGCCTTGAAGGTCTCACATGCTTGCCGAAAGATACGGAGATGTCGGTTGGGATCTTCATTGGGAAGGCCATGGAAAGGTGAGGCCTTCACCAAGTTGATGAGGGAGCTCTTCAACTCGAAGTCGTGTGCGTCCACTCTCGGTGCGTTGATGGCGGTAGGGTGATTTGCGACTGGGGTAGTCACGCATTGCCCAAAAGTACGTCTTGGCTGGGCCATCTTCGGTTTCTCCTTGGCTTGTTCTTGCCTCCTTCTTGCTTCTTCTATTCGCTGTCGTTTCCGCCTTGAGCAAAAGGTTCTTTCTATCTTAAGATCGAACTCGAATAGCGGTGCTGTAGATACCAAAATAATAATCATTGAGCGACATGAGGGTTTTGGACATGTTGGATTCCTCGAGGATTTTGTGTGATATTTGTCCCTCGTGGATTTTCATCAAGAGAGTCCTTGGGTCAAAAGGGTCCTCGCAAGTTTGTTGGTCAAGGGGGTCTTTGGGGATGCAGATTATCGGTCAAGTCAATGATCAACTTTTGGTCAAAGTCAACTCTAGGTCAAAGTCAACTCAAGAATCCTCGCGGATTTCAAGCGAGCCAAAGATAGAAATCCTCGCGAATTTCATGAGGGTGCAACATAGAAATGCGAACTTCCAGCTAATAGAAAGCAAAAATTCTCGCCGATTTTTCAGGAAATCGGGGGGTAATCCTGGCGGATTTTTCAGAAAATCTTGGCGGATCCAGTTTGCTAGCCCAAGAGAAATCATAGCAGATCCAGTCTGCCAGCCCAGGAGAAATCCTAGCGGATTTGTTAGTGCAACGCAGAAAAATTCCTAGCGGATCTGCCAGGCTAGCCCAGAAAGACTGCGCGGATTTTGCAGGCCAACCCAACTAGCTCCTCGCGGATTTCTTGCTTTTGGCCTAGGAAAACAAGTTCAAGCGGATCATTTGTATTTTTGTTTGGAGAGAAATCCTCGCTTAGTTTCTATTCAAACCGAGCAGTTCTTTCCGTCAAAGAATTGCTCTTCCCCACTCTCCCCACTCGGTAACTCCTCGCGGATTAGTTGCGAGGTGAGGAAGAGTGTATTCTGCAGAGAACCTCCGTAGAAGTGGCTTATAAAAGGGAGTCATCAGCAAGCATTTGGGGGTTCGGAAAGTCTGGTGTAGGTGCACTTTTGGAAATTATCAACACAAAAGTGAACCTACAAACACACTTTTTTTGGGAAGAATCCTCGCGGATTTTGGAAGAGCGCCACTGCCCGGACTTGCGTGATACATCGAGAAATTTGAGTTTGATCAAGGAAATCCTCGCGGATCCACCAGGATTTGGCATAGTTTTTCCTTCTGTTTTGCTTGGTTTTCTTTGATTTGTACTCATGTAGCGCCCTTCCCCTGCCCGCTGCATTTTTGTTTTTTCAGATGTAGGTTTAATTCGTGACTTTTCAAACGCATTAATTTTAAAATTTTGTGACCACTTTGTTTTTTTAGTTTTCTTTTTTCTTTTCTTAAACTAAAACCCAACGGAGTAAAGGCCGTTTTACGGGTGGTGTAGGAGCAACCCTCCTACATTTGTACTTATACCCCCAGACCTATTTCTCTGGTTCATATTGTGGAGTTTTCTTTCTTTTTGTTAGTTTTACCAAAACTAACTGGTGACTCTGTGTGCTTCATTTCGTGCATGTTAATGGGCTTGTATGGTTGACCCTTGTCTCAAAATTTTCAGTGGCCCTTGACGTGAATGGCGAATCAACTCGGCGCACCACTCAGAAATCCTAGCGGCTTTTTGGCTAGTGGGTCAAGTCAGATTTCCATTTGGGTTGCAAAATGTTGCAAGTTATGCACAACGGAACAACTCTTCGTACTAGTTGAAAACCCTGGCGGATTTTAGGCCCGTACGTATATTCGGAACGTTATCTCGACCTCCTGCGACCAGTATTCTCATTCGGGATGGGCTTGAACCTTGGATGACCTAAGAAATCCGCCAGGATTTTGTGGTCTCGAGGTCCCGGTCCATTTTCGAACGAATATGGTCCATTGTAATTTTGAGATCAAGGATTAAACATATTTTCGGCGTAAATTACATGAAATGACAAGTTAAAATATTTATTTCGTGCATAAAATAATAAAAAATGCACCTTAGGAAACATAAGCCACCCTATGTCGATCTTGACACTCCGTGGAGGACCGTACCCTCCGGGCCGCAGGCCCTACTAGTGCCTTTTGCATACACCGATTGGAAATCTTGCAAGAGACAAAAACAAAAACACCCAAGGAAGATCAAGCAGGAAAAAGAAAAAGAAAATGATTGAGTCAATCTAATGGTATTTGTTCGGTGACGGCTAAGGACAAAGTCCTCGGCAACGGCGCCAAAAACTTTGTCAATCATCTCGCGCATGCGAGCTTGTTCGGCAGCTTCCAAAACCAAACTCGGCTTTTTGAGAGGTTGGACCTTCTAGACCAAGCCAATGCCACCCAAGCTGCTTAACAAGCTTGCATGCTCGAGATGATGCAAGCGATGCACGATTGACTGTTAAACTACCCTCACCAATATCCTTACCCACCTCCTCCACCACCTCAATGATTGTCCTGTTTTCCCCTTCGTGCTAATATTTTCTTGTCTTATGCATTGAGGACAATGCTTTGTCCAAGCATGGGGGGATAATTTGAAAAATTTGAGTCCTCATCTTTGTGTATGTAATTTTATTTTGTTTTTCTTTGATTTTTGTCTGTTTTGTTTTAGTTTAGTTGTAGTTTAGTTTTTATTTCTTTAGTTTTAGTTTTAGTTTTAGTTTTAGTTTTCTCTAGTTTCTTATTTTGTTTAGCTTTGATTTTTCCTAGTTTTTATTTGTCATATGTAAATCTTTTGCATCCACGTAGAATTGCATTAGTTAGTTGCATATTAGATTCTTTCTTTTTCTTAGTGTTTAGTTTCTTCTTTTCTATTTTTTCATTTGACTTTTGATTTTAGTTTTTGAAAAAAAACAAAAAAAATCAGAAAATTTCAGAAAATTAAAAAATTGAAAAAAAGAAGAATAAGAAAAAAAAAGGTTATGATTAGTGAATAAAATTCCCCGGTGATGAATTAAAGCTAGATAGGTTTTCTTTTGATTTGATTTAGTCTTGTATATAGCCCTTTTGTGAATTAAAGTTTTGAAAAGAGTTGTGAAAACTTATAAAGTTTAGAATTATACTTTGATAGTGATGATTGATTGTCTTTTCTATGATCTTTTGGAATGAGTTTAGCACATATACATCTATTTGAGCTAGGTTTGTTTGAGAGCTTTACCTAGTGAGACCACAAAGTCCTTAAATGACTAATCATTTTTATAAGTCTCATATTTTCCATTTGTGACTCATCCATAGTTTTCATTCTCTAGAACTTGTGATGTATCTATTTGAAACTGCATTTTTGCTTGTACTTTGATAATATATATGATAGAGGCATTTTTGTATATATTTTAGCTACAAAGCCAAAAAGCCCCCCTTTACATGTTAATATCCGCCTTTAACCCTCTTTTAGCCTTGTATCACTCTTTCTTTTGATTACCTACATCTTAAGCTATGGCCAAATATTGAATTTCTCACCCTTAAGCCTATGCTTAGAGTGTTAGAATGTGAAAGTTGGGTTGATTGAGGTGAATTTTGTGATTTGGTTTTGTTGGGGATGTTGTGAAGTTGAATATCATGAGATTTTTTCCCATTGTAGTTTGATATGGGTTGAATTAGAAATTTGCCTTATTAGCATATATACCTTTAAGTTTGAGTTGTAAAAAAAAGAGAGAAAAGAAAACAGTAGAAAAAAAGAAAAAGAAAGGAAAAAGGAAAAAAATAAGAAAAATGAAAAAAAGTGTTTAGTAGATTAAAAGTTTATTTTCTTTTAGTTGGGGCAATTTCTACTTGAATATGGGATATGTTGTTGTGCATATAAGAGGTGAGAGTTTTTATTTATGTAATTTGGTGAGGTTTATGCTCCAAGCTTAGGTTTTTAGTTCCGCTTCCCCAAGTCTATTTCCACTTCTCACCCTTAATCTTAGCCCCATTACAACCCATTTGAAAGTCGTCTTGATTATCATTGTGCATTGCATTTTAGCGGTGGAGAATCGAGATTATTTGCAAGCTTATGGTAGAATGTTACTTTGTGATTGAGTGTTGAGCGTACCTTCATTGATTTATTCATTTTCAAACACATGAGAGGAGTGTTTCCACATTCTCTAAAGTGTGGTTGCTCTCAATTTACCTAGTTTCAACCATAATTGTGTGCTTGCTTGTTTCATTAGAGATTAGGAGGGTGATTAGTTTGATATTGATAGGTATAGTTTTTGTAATTCTTTCTATGGTTTCATTTTCTCTTGTATATAGATTTTCTTTCATACTTGGGCTATGCTTGATTAAGTTGGATTAATTGAATGTCTTATCGATGCTTTCCTGAGGAGATTGTAAATAAGTATTTCACTTTGAAACTTTTTCGTTTTACTTGAGTCATTTTGTCCCATTTATATTCTATTTTCGTTATTTTCGATACTTTCTTTATTTTTCTACTTTATTTGTGAGTTTAGCCTTGCTTAGGGACAAGCAAGGTGTAAACATGGGGGGATTTGATAAGTGTATTTTATATATATGTGATCTTAGATTATTTAGAGTTAATTTGAGTGATTTTGGATATGAAAGTATTATTTTTATACTCGAATTCTCTATATTATGCTTGGTTGGAGTTTGGTATGATTTTGTAGGAAATTGGACAAGTATTGATAAATTCAAGCTCAAAATCAAGTGTATGGAGTCCAAGAGGATAACAATTTAAGAATAAATCCACCCCAAGGCCCAAACTCAGCTCCAAAATGACCTTGGATACCGTCCAGAGTCAATACGGGTGACCAGAAGCTTATAACGACCCGTTTCAGGGTCCAAAAAGCTTAGAAATTGACTCCTCCAGGCAACACGACTCGTGTCCAATTAACACGACCCGTGTTGGCCTGGAACGGACCGTGTTGTCCCTATTTAATGCAAAAATGGTGTTTAGGTTGCTCTTAATGCTATATAATTGATGTATCCGACTGTTTTTGCTATGATTCACTCCCATTCATCATCATATTCATCTCTACATTCATCCATCCTTTCATCCACAATTCCATCCAAGTTCATTCTAGTTGAAGATTGAGAGTTCATTGGAGTTTGAAGATCAACTTGCAAGAATCCATTGAAGTAGAGGAGCAAAAGTCCCCACCGATTAACAATCAAGCAAGGATTAATTTGACACTTGGTTTACTTCTCTTTCTTATAGTTTTCATGCATTTTAGTATAGATTTTCATATGTTTTGTGGTTTGGACATGAGTAGTGAATAGGTTTCATAAGTTTAGGGGTAAACCCTTTATTAGTTTCTCTTATGGATTGAATGTTGTTGGATTGAACAAGTTTGTTAATCTAGTTTGAATGCATTTGTTTATCCTTTGATTATGTATGTCATTGCTTTTGCTTGATCACCATTAGCATGGGTTTAGAATATCGAATGAAGTACCGAACGGAGAAATTCGATATTCGGAACCCTTAGGATTAAACTGATTATGAAGTGAACTAGAGATAGAAGACTTTGTAATTAGGGGTCTTTGGATAATTTGACCTTTAACTTAGATAAAATTGAAACAATAAAGAGTCCAAGAGATCAAATTTACTAAACAATCCGTTTCATTGCCAAAAGCTCGCTACGGAAGAATTTATGCGATTATCGACCCTAGAATGTAGCAAATTAGTGACATACATGTTCAATCCACTTGTTTAATTCATAGATTTACGTTGGTTTAACCCCCTGAACGTCTTTCTCATATTGATTTCATCTTGTGAACTGTGTGAATTTTTTATTTATTTGACCTTTTTAGTGATTAGAATTAGAATTAGTTAATCTCAATATAAAACCCAATCGATTTAACAATCACCTAGGAGGCTAGTTTGGTGCGTTGTTAGCAAAGTCCCTCTGGGATCGACCTTGATACTTGCTACACGAGCACCCGTGCACTTGCGGCGTATCATACATAAACAACTACAATTTCCATGTTGAACGGCAAGGGCAATCAAATTCCAACTTTGGGGTATATGTCAAAGAAATGCGTGGCGTAGACTTCTACGGGACTATTCAAGAAGTGATTTAGTTGGAATACTTAGGAAAATTTGGCAATTACAAAGTTATTTTGTTCAAAGATGATTAGTTTGACTCTGTCCATGGTTTGAATAAACATGAGCATTACAATCTCAAGCGATGCAAGTGTTTTATACTTGTTATCCCAAGCGATGCAAGTGAACCACACAAAACGGTATTGAGTATATGAACCATTAGTGCTAGCATCCCAAGCGATGCAAGTGTTTTATACTTGTTATCCTAGTACGAGGCGAGATAGAAGCCAGTGGTGGGCGACACTCATCATAAAGCCGAGGTTAACGATTGACGACATTGATGATGCCGCATATCAAGAGGAGAGCACTGAAAGTCCTCTCACACTATCTGGCATTGACGAGGACCAAATCGAAGATCGATATGATTTAGTTGAAGAGTTAAATGATGAGGAACCCATGAACGATGATGCTAATGAATAGGTTCACAGACACGCGTTTAGCATACTTTATTGGAGAGCAATGTCGTAGCCACGCAACTGGGAAGACTGCATCGAAATGGGACAAAAGTGATAAAGCTGCATTGTGGGAAGACTTCTGTGTAAGTAATTATGCAAATTGGAATATGATTTTCTTATACGTAATACTTGTTTAACTAATCACTAATCAATTCATTTTATACAACGACATTATGTGTGGGATGAAGATCTCACACGAGACATGTTTAATGGGTGGCACACGAAGTTGTGCGATCGGACCACTGATTGTGGGTATAAGGTCAGGACAAAAAAGAGGACGGATCCTTTCCGTACATGTGTGACGTCGACCGTGATAGAATGTTGGAGGAAGCCCAATCTGAGGATTTCATTCGACAATCCACGACAGACAAAGCAAACCGAAATTCGGAAAAGGCGACCAATTGTAGGGTACATGTCGACTCGGTCTCGACAGTGACATATATGAAGAAGAAGGTGAACCCTATACTGGCACAATTAATAAAATTATATGTATACATTAACTAGCAAAAAATCACTCGGAGGTACCTCAATATTTAGAGAAACTATTTTTTGGTACCCTAACTTTTCAAAACTCATTTTCAGGTACCATTTATTTTTGGGTTAATAATTATTTAGTGCTTTTTCGGCCATCAATTTTATTAAGTGACCACAATACCCTTATTCTTCTTCTTCAAGGGTATTTCTTCAAAAATGGAAGAATAAGGGTATTTTGGTCACTTATCCAAATTAATGACCGGAAAAGAACCTAATAAATTACTAACCCAAAAATTAAGGGTATCTCAAAATGAGTTTTAAAAAGTTGGGGTACCGAAAAATAGTTTCCCAAATATTGGGGTACGTCCGAGCAATTTTTTTATTAACTAGTATGAACTCTTTAAACAATTATTTGCAATTACTGCTCTCACTTTTAGGTTGCTGAGGGGGGTCTTCCTGAACATGTCCGATGTCCACGCCCATATCCACTGTGGGCGAGATCATGCAAGGAATCCGGTGTAAAGTTCCACACCGTCCGCCACACTTGATGTAAGTTTCATTTACACATATTCGTAAAAAATTGTGTAGTGGAAATTAAATATGAAATTGTGTTTGTGTAAGTGCTTGTGTTTGAACTCCGACGTGTGGCCGTTGAACATATATAGTGCGTGTGGTTGTGTTTGAACTCCAGCATGTGATCGTTGACCATATTTTGTGTTTGGGATTATTTGTACATCCTGCATGTGGCCATTGAACTTTTATTTGTGTTTGGAATTGTGTTTGACCTCCGGTGTGTGGCTGTTGATCATATTTTGTATTTGTGCATGTATTTGAAATCCGACGTCTGACCGTTGAACATTTATTTGTGTTTGTGCACGTATTTGAACTCCGACGTCTGACCGTTGAACATATACAGTGCTTATGGTTGTGTTTGAACTCCGGCGTGTGGCCGTTGACCATATTTTATGTTTGAGATTGTGGTTGTCCATCCGGCGTGTAGCCGTCGAACTTTTATTTGTGTTTGGGAATGTGTTTGAACTCCGGCGTGTGGCCAGTGAACATATATAGTGCTTGTGCATGTGCTTGAACTCCGACTTGTGGCCGTTGATCACATCTTGTGATTGGGATTGTGTTTGAAGTCCGGCGCGTGGCCGTTGAACATTTATTTGTGTTCGTGAATTTCTTTGAACTCCGGCGTGTGACCGTTCAACAAATATAGTGCTTGTGGTTGTGTTCGAACTCCGGCGAGTGGCTGTTGATCTTCTTTTGTGTTTGGGATTGTGTTTGTGCATCCAACGTGTGGCTATCTTAATGTTTAGGTTGAGTAGTAAGTAAGCTAACATTTCTAGTAGCTTAGAACTGGTTTAGTTTGGATGATTTTGGTTGTTATTAGTAAGTGAGTTGGTGATTATGCTTGAATGAGGAATTCTAGGGTTTATGGGTTTGATCTAATTAGATTTGATTAATGATGATATTAGGTCTTCTTTGATTTTGATTTATGTCTCTTGTATGGGTTAACTTATGTCACAACTGGCCGTTGCATTCTAGTGTTTAAATTATATGATACTTTATAATTTGTATGCCTACAAGAAAAATTTCGCCAACAATGCTCTGAGCGTGGTATTCAGGAAAACTCCTCGGAAGCCAGAGAGTTGTACCACAAGTTGGTCGGGGGTTACAAACCTAAAGACTAAGTTGTTTATGGTCTTGGTAGTGCGACATCAATGTTCTACCAAACTCCACCCCCCCCGCCCAGGGTAGTTCGTCTAGTCATGCCGGTGTAACCCCGTCCATGAATGTTATTCTTAGGGATCAAATTGCTGCGAACTCAGCCGCCCTCTCCCAAATGCAAAGCCAAATGATATAGGTTTTGCAACAACAGGCCGGTAGTTCTTATTCCCCATCCCAATATTTAAACTTATCAGGATTCCCTCAACTCCCTCCGCAACCATGGACCTTATAAATGTTTGCACTTATGAATGTTTAGTTAGTACTAGTGGGGGTGGCCCGTGCAAGGCACAAGCAATGACTTTGGTAATTATAATTGGGGGTCTTTTTTTTTACCTTAATTGTAAACCATGACATTTGGACAAAGAAATTGATAACCAAATATATGACATATATATTAAACTTACAACAAAGTTATTTAGTACATTATTTACATATATATATATATATATATATATATATATATATATATATATATATATATGTAAATAATGTACTAAATAGTTTCCCTAATATTGGGGTACGTCCGAGCAATTTTTTTATTAACTAGTATGAACTCTTTAAACAATTATTTGCAATTACTACTCTCACTTTTAGGTTGCTGAGGGGGATCTTCCTGAACATGTCCGATGTCCACGCCCATATCCACTGTGGGCGAGATCATGCAAGGAATCCGGTGTAAAGTTCCACACCGTCCGCCACACTTGATGTAAGTTTCATTTACACATATTTGTAAAAAATTGTGTAGTGGAAATTAAATATGAAATTGTGTTTGTGTAAGTGCTTGTGTTTGAACTCCGACGTGTGGCCGTTGAACATATATAGTGCGTGTGGTTGTGTTTGAACTCCAGCATGTGATCGTTGACCATATTTTGTGTTTGGGATTATTTGTACATCCTGCATGTGGCCATTGAACTTTTATTTGTGTTTGGAATTGTGTTTGACCTCCGGTGTGTGGCTGTTGATCATATTTTGTATTTGTGCATGTATTTGAAATCCGACGTCTGACCGTTGAACATTTATTTGTGTTTGTGCATGTATTTGAACTCTGACGTCTGACCGTTGAACATATACAGTGCTTATGGTTGTGTTTGAACTCCGGCGTGTGGCCGTTGACCATATTTTATGTTTGAGATTGTGGTTGTCCATCCGGCGTGTAGCCGTCGAACTTTTATTTGTGTTTGGGAATGTGTTTGAACTCCGGCGTGTGGCCAGTGAACATATATAGTGCTTGTGCATGTGCTTGAACTCCGACTTGTGGCCGTTGATCACATCTTGTGATTGGGATTGTGTTTGAAGTCCGGCGCGTGGCCGTTGAACATTTATTTGTGTTCGTGAATTTCTTTGAACTCCGGCGTGTGACCGTTCAACAAATATAGTGCTTGTGGTTGTGTTTGAACTCCGGCGAGTGGCTGTTGATCTTCTTTTGTGTTTGGGATTGTGTTTGTGCATCCAACGTGTGGCTATCTTAATGTTTAGGTTGAGTAGTAAGTAAGCTAACATTTCTAGTAGCTTAGAACTGGTTTAGTTTGGATGATTTTGGTTGTTATTAGTAAGTGAGTTGGTGATTATGCTTGAATGAGGAATTCTAGGGTTTATGGGTTTGATCTAATTAGATTTGATTAATGATGATATTAGGTCTTCTTTGATTTTGATTTATGTCTCTTGTATGGGTTAACTTATGTCACAACTGGCCGTTGCATTCTAGTGTTTAAATTATATGATACTTTATAATTTGTATGCCTACAAGAAAAATTTTGCCAACAATGCTCTGAGCGTGGTATTCAGGAAAACTCCTTGGAAGCCAGAGAGTTGTACCACAAGTTGGTCGGGGGTTACAAACCTAAAGACTAAGTTGTTTATGGTCTTGGTAGTGCGACATCAATGTTCTACCAAACTCCACCCCCCCGCCCAGGGTAGTTCGTCTAGTCATGCCGGTGTAACCCCGTCCATGAATGTTATTCTTAGGGATCAAATTGCTGCGAACTCAGCCGCCCTCTCCCAAATGCAAAGCCAAATGATATAGGTTTTGCAACAACAGGCCGGTAGTTCTTATTCCCCATCCCAATATTTAAACTTATCAGGATTCCCTCAACTCCCTCCGCAACCATGGACCTTATAAATGTTTGCACTTATGAATGTTTAGTTAGTACTAGTGGGGGTGGCCCGTGCAAGGCACAAGCAATGACTTTGGCAATTATAATTGGGGGTCTTTTTTTTACCTTAATTGTAAACCATGACATTTGGACAAAGAAATTGATAACCAAATATATGACATATATATTAAACTTACAACAAAGTTATTTAGTACATTATTTACATATATATATATATATATATATATATATATATATTTTCATATATAATGGCCTGATATGTAGGGAAGACCATCAAAATTCTTGACATAGCTTTTTTGATAGCTACCTTTCTCACAAAAAGTAAACCCCATTTCTATACAAGAAACGGAAACTGCATATGAAGATCCTTACTACGGCCAAGAGGAAGTCATTATTTACAAGTGGAAAGGTAGTCTTAGCAAGCCATTACTTAAGTGTCAGCTGCCTTCTTGTAAATGGATATGATGAAAAACTTGATTGTTGTTTCACCCCGATATTGATGTTGGCTGGCTTTCACAGTGAACACATGTTCTTCTGAAGGAGAAGAATTCAGGAGGTACTTGTGGTTCAATATACCATCCTGTGCAAAAGCAACATTCATGGTAAAACACAAGTAACATGAATCAGTAAAAGTGAGTTAAAGATGAAACTAAAGATAAGCACCTGAAATCAAAAGATAATAAGACACGGGACAAGTTGCAAGTCTGAGCTCAAAAAATAATATAATAACAGAAACGTAAAGTCCACAAAGTTAACTCCTATTAAAATCCAGAAGCTAAGCAAATAAGAGTTTCAGGAGTATAATTAGGTAGAGGTTAAAATAACAATCCTGGATGAATATAAGTATTGAATAAGTTATACCTCATTTGTTTGTTCCATTAAGGTGATGGCATCTACTGAAAAGAGCTTCTCTGCTTTTGGGCCAAATATAACTGCCATTATTGAACCTAACTGATCTTCAAGTTGGATTTCAATACGACAACTGTATAGAAATAAAAATTTAGTGATTGAAAGGGAAAGTGTAAACAAAAAATACTTACTACTGACATAAGTAGAAGGATGTGTAAGATTACCTAGGAGTGGCTACAACTTGTTTTTGACAGCGACCACAATTTACCGGTGCTCCATATTTGCCTGTTACTGCTCTCTGACATAGGTTGCAGCTCATATACCAGAAGTTCTATCTAGGACAACAATCGATGCAGTGGCTTCGATTTTAAACAGTTAGCCCTGTGCAAGTAATTAGCATAAATAAGTAAATTGTTACAATTTTCTTAAGAACAGTGCTAAACTGTTATTAAATAGAGTAGATATTGTTATTATACCTCGTCTGGATATTCTGGAATGTCCACTATTTGCAATGGTCTTGAAGAATTGCTAGGTGTGGACGTTGTTGCGGAAGATAAATACAGCTTTTTAACCATGATGTCTTTGAGAACCTCTTCATTTTGTAGAACCCTGTGTGTCATTATTGAGTTATTTCCTTGGATAATTGTTTTAAAAAGTAGCATTGCTTAGTTTCTTACCAGGACCGTAGAGTAATAACTTGAGGTATGTCTAGATTTATGAGAAATGTTGATGATGATCTTGTAGATAATGATATACCTAAGTAGGAGGCAAAAAGAAAATGAAAGGTATGCAAATATTAGTGTTTTGACGTCAATAAATTGTTGAATATAAAGAATAAAGTGGTTTACCATTGTGTGCCGCTACTTTCAAACGCTTGGCCCAAATAATTGACCATTCATTGAAGTGATTTGCGATATATTCTGCTTCATTTGGTACGAAATGATCCCACATGGTTAATAGCATTGGCTTTAACCTATTAATGTTAGCATGCTCATCATCAACGATGATTGTCATTAAAAAAATGAAAATAAAAGACAAATACTGGGAAGTTACCCAATCTTAATCAAATAAATAGACCCCCGAATGCAAAAAATGTTTGTTAATTAGTACTCAAATGACTTTGATCCAAAGTTGAATACGTGGCAAATGACATGGATCTATGCTATATCATAGTAGTATATGGCAAGGAAATAACAATTTTTATGCAGTGACCATTATTTTCAGTTGCATCACCTAAAACCATGACTTAACCAAAAGGAATAGGTAGTCACAACGTGTAAACGAAAGAAAAAAATTTATATTAACAAAGTGGTAAAGCGCTTCACAAATGAGAGACTATGTACGTATATATACATACTCTAGATCAACGATGATGAACTCCTGAGCACTGACTTGTTGCCCTGCTTCTCTCTCTACCAGCTTTTGTGGAAAGCAACCCATGACTACAGCTAACACATCTAGAATATAGGAAATGTGTTAGGTAGAGCTCAACAGGGCACGTAGTTATTAATATTATGATTTGTACTAAAATTTGCTTACTGACATCTAATTTAGTGTTTTTGTATTCATGATGTTCATTGAAGTTTATGAAGCTCATGGGAGTTGGAATGCTGCTGTGTTTGTCATGAGCAACTTCTGCCACTGTAGTTTGTGAATTGATAATCTATTGATAATTATGTTCCACTATTTTGAATTTTGGTTCTATAGGCTGGACGATAACTTTTCTGATAGAGTACTCGTGAAGCAGCTTTATGTCATCATCAAATAGTGGAATATTTGTTCCAAATATTGATGCTTGTACCTTTGTGCCCTTGAAAACACATACAAAATATGTTTAGTTAGTAAAGATAAATAGGAGATTAATTACTAAAGATGAATAAAAAAAATCTAATTTAATCGATAAATAATTTGTGATTAAGTAATTAATTAACTAAACTAACTTCTTTGTCCATGAGCACGAGTCTTTGAAACTTTTTGTTCTTATCTTTAGTAGGACGTGGATATGACTTTTCTAATACTTTCACTTTTGTAGCCCAATGTTTTCTTGTTCTTGGAGTAGCATCCTTGATATTCACATCATCAACAGATGGTGCCATATTCTGTTGATTGTTTGAAAGTATGTCAGTTCTTGTAAAAGGAAGCACATGGTTTATATAGTAAAGGATATGTGAAGTGAAGAAACAAGGATGACACAAAGGGATTGCTCACCTCCAGAAAACAAAGAGTCAGCACTCTTTATTCTTTTACGTAAGCTGCTACTTGTCCTCTGCTATTTGTCATCCTATTTGATATTTAATTTATAGATAGATGTATAGTTTTATCGATACAAGAATGCTATAAATATAATTGAATAGCAGCAAAATTAGAAAAGTGGCTAAAAAATATAGAGCCACATGGCAGAATAGGTAGAAGACATTTTTTTAAAAAGTGGTCAGTTTGCATGTGTACATATATAATAAAAGAGGAGGTCCACTATGATATTCACACACACATATATATATAATGGCAGAATATTATTTACTATAAAAGTAGGTCTACAGTCCATTATGATATATATATATATATATATATGTGTGTGTGTGTGTGTGTGTGTGTGTGTGTGTGTGTGTCTGTGTGTGTGTGTGATGGTTAGAAAGTATCTAAAGTTATGTAACAGTTCACTGGGAAATGTGTTTGTTGGATTCTGGAAATGAGTTATTATTAATAATATTTATTCAACAGAAAAATCCACGATATTTTCATAAGAGAGAAGTGCTTTGAAAGGATGTCAGTCATTCAAATTAAATAATGATAAACACAAGTATTTTCGGGCATGATTTAATTACATTTGTGAATAACCTGTTTGCAATTAATCAATATTTCTACATGCAAAAACTTAAAAGAAAAGGAAGAATTTTATGTTGCCTGTGATGTTGCTCCATTTTGATATGGCTTGCTTTTTAACAATAGAGGTGTAGATAGAAAAATTAGCAAAGGAAACATAGAAACAAAGCAAGAAACTTGAGAAATGACCTATTGTTATTGGAACATGCAAAACTGCGAACAACTAAATAATAGAGACTTGTAAAAGGCATATCTTTGTGAATGGCGAACTTAAAAGAAGGAATAACAGGGATACCTTTGACGCAAATTATAATCTTGAAAACGAGGACTCTAGCTGCCTCTGTCGCTGTTGTTAATTACAATCCATCAGAAATTTTTTTTTTCTGTGTTGGGTATAACTCCCCTTGCTTCTGCCTCTTGTAAAAATGCAAATAGATAACCCATTTAATTCCCACGAATGCAACACAGTAAATCTGTTTATTTGGATGTGGAAATGCTCAAGTATAAAAAATAGGAAAGAAGGTTAAATCATCAAAAAAGAAAAAAAAAAGAAAGAACTGGCAACTGACATTTGCAAGAATTATGAAAATGCGGCTTGTGCTTTAGCAAATTCTTCAACACCTTATACGTGTTCCCATGCTTGTATTCACACAAGTAAATATATTGGTTGTTAATCTTCCTTCATTAATTCAAGAACATAATGACTTGTCGTTTCATGCTGCAATCAATAATCAAGTATATATGAATTAGGAAGAAGCTCCAACTTCATGGTTGCTCTCTTCTATTCTTATAGAAAAGGCATTGTTAAAGGAGAATTCTCAGAACGGATCCATTGGATAATTTGATCAAGAAACTGGGTCAAAGGCAAAAACGGACACCATGAAATTAATAGGGTCTAACTATAGTTAGTTTTAAAAGCGGAGAAGCATATTTAAAAGCAAACGAACCAAAGTAAGAATGTATACCATGAAACCAAAAAGCAAAGAATTGAAACATATGTTCAACAGGGAACTTAAGTACTGGCAGCAGAAAACCCCTCAATGAAGAAAATAAATTAAGAAATTGAAGGGAAAAGTTACGACAAGAGCCATAAATTGGGCAAACAAGGAGGGACTCAAAATTTAAGCTAGAATGATACGAAGGTATAGCAAATGCTCAGATCAAACTATAATTTTATTCAAAACTCAGAACAAAACCCAACAAGATCGACAAGTTAACTCAAAACAGATAAACGTCAAACTCAGCCTGAATTTACCCACATAAAATTCTAAATCACATAGCACAAATTCAACATGAGTAACTAACAATACTGCTAAAGAATCAAGAAGACAGAACATTCGAATGACAGAACTGTCATTAATCAGATGATTAAAGGAAGAAGGTAATAGATGTAACAATAACTTACAGATATAGGAAGTATGCACGTATAAAAGTCATTTATAACATCAGTTCGAGGTTGTTACTTTGTTTGCTGCTAGGAGTATTTCTTCGTAAACTATGTTCTTGGTGAAATTCTTATTTGAATATTGCGGCAAAGGTTTTATGAGAACTTTGATTGATTCTGCTTTTTTCGCTCGAGATAAGGCAACATACAATTGACTATGAGAAAATACATGTTGTAGCAAATAAATACCAACACGCTCTAAAGTCTGTCCTTGTGCTTTATTTATTGTCATAGCAAAGCATAATCTTATAGGAAATTGAGTTCTTTTGAATGGAATAGGAAATTTTTCCGAGTCTGAAGGTTCTAGTGGTATTCTTGGGAGAAATACTCTTTCTCCGCGGTGATATCCCATTGCAATCTCGCAGTCAATAACATTTTTATCAAATCATCGAAATATTAGACGCGTTCCATTACATAAACCTTTAGAGGGATCAATATTTCTCAGTAGTATGACAGGGCAATTTTTTTTCAATAGCAAAGTATGTGGAGGAGGTCCATTTGGTGTTAGACTATTTATAAAATCTTCATGTACACCTTGTTGAGCAGGGTCTTTAGTTGCGTCAAAACTATATGTGAGAACCCCTCAAGGACATTGGCCGGGCAATCGGTTATGTTCTGTTTTGAATAAAAGGCAAAATTCATTTATCCAAAAAGCTGAAAGAGGCTGAAGGACATTTACGTCAAGGCGCCAATGGATAAGGACATTCACGCAGAAACAGCTCTAATGGATAAGGACGTTCACGGAGAAACAACGCCAATGGATAAGGACGTTCACGCAGAGACAGGGAAGTTTTCTGGAAAACTTATATCCACTGTTTCGACAGTTTTAATATCCAACTTCTGGAAATCTCAAATCTACTTATTTCTATCCAAACTAATTGATTGCAATTACTTGATTTGTAGGAACAATAAATCAAAGATTTGGGAAGAAGATTTGATCACGAAATCCGGAAGATTCAGAGGAAAACAAATCGAGGCAAAAATGGAAGGAAGAATAAAGCACGAAGAAGGAAAGTATCAAGGGATCTCCAACAACTCTATGCTGCGACTATAAGTAGATAATCTGTTGATTGAAGAAGGTAACGATTCCACGGAAGAAATCGGGTGGTACAAAACAGAAGAGAGCTTTTGTTTTGAAATCCTTCACTGTGAGGAAGGTCGAATTCTGTGTGAGAATTCGTTTGAGTAAAATCAAATTCCTTAACGGATTTAGGAATTGGTTTGTGTTGTTTCAATCGACTCCTAGAAAGACTTAGGATCGATTGAAGTTTGTATCGAATCCGTGCTTGGTGTGTGAGTTTACCCAGAAACATTTTTCGATTTGCAGGTTCGTCTGAAACCCTAAGGACATTTGTCCTTGAGATTTCTGTGCTGATACAACTACTGCTGCAAAGGTCATTTGCTGTAATGCAGTTGAGACACCTCACTATGAAGGCCCTTGCCGACAATAAGAAGCGTCTACTGTAAGGCGCTTGGTTCTCTGTAATACCTAAGGTCCTTTACCTTAGGTCGTTATTCTGATCTATACAATAAATGAAGTTATTCAGTTTATATATTCTGTCCTTTATTTATTGTATCTCTATTTTGTGTGAAGGAAGTTCTCAGTCTGTTTAGACCGAGAACCTAACGTCCTTGTCAAGTTGTGATTTGTGCAGAAAAGTTCAGTAACCCTATTCACCCCCCCTCTAGGGTTCCTTCAATTGGTATCAGAGCTTGGTCCACTGAAGATTCAGAGACTAACCGCTCTGTGGTAAAGATCATGGCGGGGATCGAAGATGGTGATATAGGGCAAGGACGTTGCTTAAGCAGTCCTTCTTTATTCAGAGGATCAAACTTTGCACACTGGAAGAAGCGTATGAGGACATTCATCATGGATCAAGACTATGACCTTTGGGACAGAATTGAGAATGGAGACTTTGTTCCCATGATCACTGAAAGAGGAATCACGAAACCCAAAGATAGATCCAATTATTCTACCAGAGAAGCAGAAAAAACGAATAAAAACATTAAAGCTTTACATATCCTTTACTGTGGACTTGATTCTAATGAGTTTGATTTTATCTCTGGTTGTGATACAGCTAAACAGGCGTGGGATACCTTAGTGACCACATATGAAGGAACGAGCCAAACTCAAAGAATAAGGCGCAACAATTATGTCAAGGACTATGAATCCTTTAAAATGAAGAATGGAGAATCCGTCAAGGACATGTACAAACGTTTCACTGTCATAGTTAATAATCTCAAGTCCTTGGGGAAAACCTACTCCAATGAAGAAAAAGTTCACAAGGTCCTCAGATGCCTTACGAGAAAGAAATGGGAAACAAATGTCACTATAATAGAGGAAGTTCACAATGTGGAAACTCTCCAATTAGATGACCTCATTGGAAAACTTCTTGCTCATGAAATGCGTCTCCAGGAAGGGCAAAATGAAAAGGAAGACGTAGGCCATAAGGACATCTATTGTCCAAAAGACAATGATAAGGACCAGATCGTGGCCTTGATGGCCAAGGAACACAAGCAACCGTGCAAGAAAAGTCATACCTCCAGAGGACCTTCACGTATCAACCAAAGAGGTAGTGACTCATCAAATAATAGAACTAACCCACTCTGTTGTTTCTTTTGTGGTGACCCAGATCACTTGATCAAGAACTGCCCTTACCACAGAAAGAACAAAGAAAAGAAAAATCACATGGCCCTCATGGCCACTTGGAGTGATGATGAGGAGACCATTAGTCACTGCAGTATGAGAAAAGACACCAACGATACAGAGGAAGTTGGTGCAGCTAGCGATGATTACCAAGAAAGTGACGAGGATGAATCAAGGGAGGTAACATTTGATGATCTCATCACTTACCCTAAAAAGTACTTGGGAAAATGTCTGTTAAAGTTTGCTGGAAGGGAGACCAAACATTTAAACAGGATTAGGTCTCTAAAAGAAACCAACAAAGGCCTCAAGGAGCTCAATGAAAAATTGGAGAAATTGTGTGAAGGTCTTACCTCCAAGGTCGACACTTTCAAAGCTGAAATACTAGACCTCAAGGCCAACCTTGATGTCTGTCACAAGTCTCTGATTGAGACAACCAAGCAACTAGAAAGAAAATGTCAACAAGGACATTGTGTCTTGCAAGATCAAGCTATCAGAACCAAGCAGCACAAGGACCTTAATGAGCAGTACCAAGGCCACAGATTTCACCCTAGGCACCAAGAACGACACAACTATCTTGGGGCAAGATATCAAGGTCATTTATCTCCTCCCAAGAGCAAATATGGTAAACCTTCCTACTTTAATCATTATCGTTCTAAAATTGTACAAGTTTGGGTTCCAAAAGGAACAAGACTTCCGAACATGGTTAGTACTAGTAACCAAGCACCTAAATTTAATGTCAATTATGGCTTGAGGAAGGGTGTCAAAAGTTTTTGCAGGTATAAAGAGAGCGGATACTTAAAGGAGCTTGAAGCACTCAAGGACATTACCTACATCAGCAATAAGAACCCCTCAAGGACCTTGTCAGATCTAGGGTCAAGGACCTTGACAAATGGATCTCCTTAATTAGCAGTATCATTGATTATTTTCACGGCACATATTGAGGGGGAGTAGCCTCCCCTAGGACTAACAAGTTTGTTGAGTCGTGCAGATTATTGAGATGATTACTTTATTAAGGGGGAGCCCTCTAGACTTTTTGATAAAAGTCAAAAAGGGGGAGAAGTGGTGTAAATATGAATTTTGCCTTTCATCAAAAAGGGGGAGATTGTGAGAACCCCTCAAGGACATTGGCCGGGCAATCGGTTCTGTTCTGTTTTGAATAAAAGGCAAAATTCATTTATCCAAAAAGCTGAAAGAGGCTGAAGGACATTTACGTCAAGGCGCCAATGGATAAGGACATTCACGCAGAAACAGCTCTAATGGATAAGGACGTTCACGGAGAAACAACGCCAATGGATAAGGACGTTCACGCAGAGACAGGGAAGTTTTCTGGAAAACTTATATCCACTGTTTCGACAGTTTTAATATCCAACTTCTGGAAATCTCAAATCTACTTATTTCTATCCAAACTAATTGATTGCAATTACTTGATTTGTAGGAACAATAAATCAAAGATTTGGGAAGAAGATTTGATCACGAAATCCGGAAGATTCAGAGGAAAACAAATCGAAGCAAAAATGGAAGGAAGAATAAAGCACGAAGAAGGAAAGTATCAAGGGATCTCCAACAACTCTATGCTGCGACTATAAGTAGATAATCTGTTGATTGAAGAAGGTAACGATTCCACGGAAGAAATCGGGTGGTACAAAACAGAAGAGAGCTTTTGTTTTGAAATCCTTCATCACATGAGGAAGGTCGAATGCGTGAGAATTCGTTTGAGTAAAATCAAATTCCTTAACGGATTTAGGAATTGGTTTGTGTTGTTTCAATCGACTCCTAGACGGACTTAGGATCGATTGAAGTTTGTATCGAATCCGTGCTTGGTGTGTGAGTTTACCCAGAAACATTGTTCGCAGTTTTCTGGGTTCGTCTGAAACCCTAAGGACATTTGTCCTTGAGATTTCTGTGCTGATACAACTACTGCTGCAAAGGTCGTTTGCTGTAACGCAGTTGAGACACCTCACTGTGAAGGCCCTTGCCGACAATAAGAAGCGTCCACTGTAAGGCGCTTGGTTCTGTGTAATACCTAAGGTCCTTTACCTTAGGTCGTTATTCTGATCTATACAATAAATGAAGTTATTCAGTTTATATATTCTGTCCTTTATTTATTGTATCTCTATTCTGTGTGAAGGAAGTTCTCAGTCTGTTTAGACCGAGAACCTAACGTCCTTGTCAAGTTGTGATTTGTGCAGAAAAGTTCAGTAATCCTATTCACCCCCCCTCTAGGGTTCCTTCACTATAATATATTTTCTCCTCTCCAGGGAATTTTTTAATCAACAGCTCGTTAATTTCATCAACGTAATTATTTTTTGGTGTTAATATTGCAGAAGAAGTCAAATTTTGTGGATTAGTAGTAAGAATATCTAAGTTAGGAAATGTGCTTTCTGTTAACATATTTATAGATATTGTGTAATCGATATATGGTATTATTATGTTAGGAGGAAGCTCAATCAAATCATCGATAACACTTTTTTCAGTTCCATTTCCAATACGTAATAGGTAATTACTGAAAGTAGGATCATCTACGACTTTCATATTTTTTGTTAGCTTTTGTTTTTGTAAATGATGCCAAATGTCGGATTTGACTAAACTTCCATTAATTTGTTCGTCTTTGGTTTTTTTAGGATTTACGGGTAGAACTTGACGGGAATCTCCTCCAAATACAATTACCTTACCTCCAAATGGTAAATGTAAATCCATTATATCTTGAAGTGTTCTGTCAAGTGTTTCAATTAGTTGTCTCTTTGCCATTGAAACTTCGTCCCATCTAATAAGTTTAGCACTTTGTAAAAGTTTGGTGATGTCACTTTCTTTAGTAATATTACAAATTGAGTTGTCGCTAACATTTATTGGTAGCTTGAATCTAGAATGTGCTGTTCTACCAAGTGGTAGATTTGAAGCAGCTATGCCAGAACTTGCAGTAGCTAATGCAACATATCCCCTTGATCGAACAATAGCAAGTAAAGCACAGTATAAATATGTTTTTCCAGTTCCTCCTGGACCATCAATAAAGAATGATCCTTGCTTTTCTGAAAGTACTTTCTCCATGATTGTGTCATACGCACTTTTTTGTTATGGATTTAACATATTTATGGATAAAAGATGATGTATGAAAGCTCACTAAGATAGAGTATTGAACTTACAATACACCACACAGACACACACACAATGCTGATGAGTTCAAACAAAGCTAATTGAATGCAATTAGCTGGACTAGATGACAACCCGATGGAAAGGAACACAAGGGGAAAGGACTTAATTACCTCAGCAGATACAGACACAACACCACTGAAGCAAGTAAGCTCTACACACACCACCAGGGTTGCCAACTCTTGGATACTAAAGTAGATTCAACCAAATGAGAGTTTGCTGACACTCACAAACGAGAGGCTCAACTAAGGCACTTAGAATGCTATTGAAAATATCACTGATTAGTTTGCAAGCTGCTGAATACATCACTATATATAGCTAATCCTAAATAGTTTTATTAGAGGCACTTAATTAAAGTAAGTTGTTAATCTCCCTTCTAATCTAGCCGCTGAACTAAACCAAATACATCATATTACATCCTATTCTAGCTAATACAATCCGGATACATTTGAAAATAAAAGGAAAAGCAACACTGGTTTCTGATTGGACCAAAACCCCAAAGGTTGGCAATTCTGACCAATCAAAACCTTTCCTAGCTAGAAGGGTAAAATTTAAGTTACTATAGTAACTTTCCCGGGCCTTTCCTAAGCTGGATGTAATCTCAACATCTTAAGGAAGGCAGGAAAAGACCTAAATAACCCTCATTGTAGCTGAACAAAATAACTTGGCCTCGGAACTGAGGTTCTGGAAAAACTGATAACAAACAATCATTTTGGGATTGTCTGTTCTGGTGCCTGCAACTTAATGCTTCCTTGCTCAAACATGATGGGACTTGACTTGTCCTTGGAAAATGCATGTCAACGAACAAAAAACTCCTGGGGAACCTTTGCTGAATCTCACTCTATTCAAAGATACAGAATTGAGAAAGATGTTTGCTTGGACTGATGCTGTTGGGAACTGGAATTGGCTTGGATGGCCAATGCTGGTGGAATGAGTGGCTGTGCTCGCCAGAACTTACTTACCAAGGTGTAGCAAGTCTGGATGGATGTTGTTGGTGGACTGGTGATTGCTGTGGACTCTTTGAACTTCTGTTGAGAATGGAAGCCTGCTGTTTCTGCTGGGAATGCTCCAACATCTGTTGAGTTTGGTTTAGCAAGGCGTGCTGCTGACAATGCTGGTGCTGAAGCTACTGGTGTAACCTCCTTGGGTGATGAAGATGATGTAGTAGTTGCTCGAGCTGTTGTTGTGGCTGAATCATCCTCCTCCTCCTGGTCTGAACTTGATAATGATGCTGGAACTACTGTTGGACTTGCTGGATGGTCTCCATCACCCTCCCCAGGTTGAGGAAAGTTTGTCCTCAAACTTGGAAGGTCTTCATGTGTTGGAAAACAGGGCCTTAAATCTACAATGTTGAAGGTAGCACTTCCTCCATAGTCTTCTGAAAGATCCAACTTGTAGGCATTGTCTCCTATTTTCTCTAAGACTTCAAATGGGTCATCTGCTCTTGGAACTAACTTGCCTTTTCTCTTTGTTGGGTACCTGTCCTTCCTTAGGTGTATCCACACTAGGTCTCCTGGCTGGAAAACTATCCTTCTCATGTGCTTGTTTGCTAAAGTAGCTGCCTGCTCAGAGTACTTGATGATTTTCTCTCTAACCTGCGGATGAAGCTTCTTGATCTTCTCTGCATGTGTACCTGCTTCATAATTGAACTTTACAGAATTGGTTAGTGGAGATAAATCCAAAGGAGTGATAGGATTTCTCCCATATACCACCTGAAATGGGGAAAGGCCAGTTGCCTTTGAAGGGGCTCTATTGAATGCAAACTTAGCATGGGGCAAAAGAGTGTCCCATCCTGTTTTATTTGTGTTTATCAGTGATCTCAATAGAGTTCCTAGTGTCCTGTTGGTCACCTCTGTCCGCCCATCAGTTTGTGGATGGCATGTTGTGCTGTACTTAAGCCTTGTCCCTAGCTTCTTCCATAGAGTCACCCATAAATGACGAAAGAAATTGGCATCTCTATCAGATACCATGCTCTTAGGGACTCCATGAAGTCTCACCACTTCTTGGAAGTATAGCTCTGCCACTTTCACTGCATCATTTGTGGTGTGGCATGGAATAAAATGTGTCATCTTGCTGAATCTGTCTACCACCACCGTCACTGAGTCTTTTCCCCTTTATAATTTATGGCAAACCAACTATGAAATTGAAACTGACATCCTCCCATGGACTTGTAGGGACTGGTAATGGTGTATACAGTCCTTGGGGTAGGATGTGGCTCTTTTCTACTTGACAGATTGCACAGCTTTTAACTCAATGCTCCACATCTTTTCTCATTTTAGACCAGCAGTAATGCTCCTTCAGCATGAGAAGAGTTTCTCAATGCCAAAGTGGCCTGCTAAGCATCCTCCATGGACTTCTGAAAGCAGTAGCTCCCTGAAACTACTCTTGGGTATACACAATCTTGCTCCCTTGAAAAGAAACCCTTGGTCTATATGATACAGACTCTGAGGGTGTCCCTGGCATTTCTGGAAAATTCCACCAAAATCCTCATCCTTTTTGTACAAGGCTTTCAACTTCTTAAGCCAAGTACCCTTGCATCTAAGACCTGCAACAACAAATATCTCCTTGATAAAGCATCAGCTCCCTTGTTTAGCTTCCCTGACTTACGGCGGATCATAAAGTGAAACTGCTGCATGAACTCTACCCAAGCAGCGTGCCTGGTATTAAGCTTGTGCTACCCTTGGATGAATTTCAAGGCTTCATGATCACTGTGCAATATGAACTCTGCTCCAATTAGGTAGTGTCTCCAGTGTTGAAGAGCTCTAATGATGGCATAGAACTCTTTATCATAGTTATTGTATCTCCTCTTGGAATCATTCAATTTTTCACTGAAGTAGGCAACAGGTTTGCCTTCCTGAGTCAGGACCGCTTCTATGCCAACACCTAAAGCATCACACTCCACTTTAAAACCCTTAGAGAAGCTTGGTAAAGCCAAGGCTGGTGCTGATGTAAGTTGCCTCTTAACTTCTTCAAATCCTATCTGTGCTGCTGGTGTCCAAGAGAAACTTTTGCCCTTCACCAGCTCTGTCATAGGTGCTAGGATGGTGCTAAAATTCCTGACAAATCTCCTGTAAAATGAAGCTAAACCATGAAAACTTCTAATTTGCTGAATTGAACTGGGAATAGGCCACTCCCTAATTGCCTTAACCTTTTCCTCATCCACTTGAATCCCTGTTGCTGTCACAATGTAGCCAAGAAAAGAGACTTGGCTTGCAAAGAATTTGCACTTCTTTAAATTCCCATACAACTGCTCCCTGCTCAATATCTCCATCACACTCTTTAGGTGGCCGACATGCTCCATCTCAGATTGACTGTAAAAAAGTATGTCATCAAAATAAACAACAACACACTTACTAATCAATGGCTTTAGAACCTGATTCATCAGCCTCGTGAATGTGGATGGTGCATTCATCAAGCCAAAAGGCATGGCTAACCACTCAAATAACCCTCCTTTTGTCTTGAAGGTTGTCTTCCATTCATCCTCTTCACATATCATGATCTGATAGTAGCCACTTCTCAGATCAATCTTGGAAAACACCACTGAGCCATGCAGTTCATCAAGCATATCTTCAAGCCTTGGGATTGGGTACTTGTACTTAACAGTAATTTTGTTAATAGCTCTGCAGTCTATACACATTCTTTGACTGCCATCCTTTTTAGGCACCAATAAGGCTGGTACGGCACAGGGGCTCAGACTCTCCCTTATCATTCCCTTCTCCAGTAGCTCATCAACCTGTCTCTGGATCTCATTAGTCTCAGGTGGAGTCATTTTGTAGGCATGTTTATTTGGCAAGACAGATCCTGGGACAAGATCTATCTTGTGCTGTATGTCTCTCTTAGGGGGTAGGCCTGGGGGCATTTCTTCAGGAAAGACATGTAGGTACTGGTTTAGGATAGGCTAAAATAGGGGGTGCTCATTTTGTGGGGGTATGTCTTCCTCAATGTCAAGTAGAATGATTCCACTTTGCTCACTGAACTCATGTTGTTCAGCTGGAAAAAGGACATCAATAGTAGGCTCAACAATAAGGTTTTTGGGTCTTTTTGTGAGCTGGGATGGTCTAAGAGGGGTAAGGGTGATCTTCTTGCTATTCAAACAAAGGGAATATGTGTTTGCTCTCCCATTATGGCTAATAGATCTGTCATACATCCAAGGACTCCCTAATAATAGGTGACAGGCATCCATAGGAATCACATCACATCACACCAAACTTCATCTCTATAAGCTGATCCAATTGAGAAATTCATAAGGCATCTAGAAGAAATCTTGGTACCTTTACTTTGGTTCAACCACTGTATGGTATAGGGGGCTGGATGAGCGCTGGTAGCCAAATTAAGCTTCTTCACCATGGTTTCAGAGGCTGCATTGGTGCAACTGCCTCCATCAATGATCAAAGAACAAATTTTCCCACGAACTGTGCATCTGGTGAGGAAAATGTTCTCCCTTTGTTCTGCTGCTTCATCCACTGATGAACTGCTCAAGATCCTCCTGATCACAAGCATTTCTCCTTCATCAGGACCTGCTTCAACCTCTTCATCATCATACACAGGGTCTCCATGGGCCTCTTCATACTGATCTTCTTCATCAAAAGGCTCAGGATCAAGCAAAAGAGTTGCCTGAAACTCAGCCAAGGTAACTGCTCTCCTGTTTGGACATTCAGATGCTATGTGCCCAAGTCCTTGGCACCTGGAATATCTTCTTTCTGGAAAGGCTTTGCTGACAGGGGCTGGGTTCTTTGTGGGGCATTTTGTGGCTGATTTTGTGGGGGTCTTGGGGCTAGATATCTGGATTGAGGTGGGGGTGGGGGTGGATAGGCTCTTTGTGGGGGAATGTAAGGCTTGTGTTCGGTTGCGTATTTTGTGGTTTTATAAGTAAGGATGTCGAACTCGAGGATGGGTGTGAGGTTTGTCTAGGTTTTTAGCTTGTTAGAGGTTCTCAAGTGCGGAAAACATTAAAGTATGAAAATTAAGCGATTAAACTATTCCTAATCATAATACTAAACATGACCATTAAAAATAAACACAATCAAACAAGTAATTACTAATAATAAATGTAAGAAATCTATAAAGCTTATCAAACGAACATTTAATAAAACTCTAACTACGACTAAGATCAAAGCAAGCAATAGCAATTAAATAGCAACTAATTAATCTAAACAAGCTTAGAATTGAGTCCATACCCTTGATGACTAGTCAAAATCGATCTCCATTCTTCATTCTTCACCTTCGTTTGCAACTTTCCCCGAACAAAATAGAAAGTTGTGAATTAAGTTACTAAGGACCCTCAAATCTTCACTCTAAGTAAGATTTGTGGCCCTTAATCCCCCTTTTCACTAAAGATTGATTGTTTGTGGCTAATCTAAGAACCTTCAATGGCAAACTTCAATGAAATCAAAAACATAAAGTAATGAAGAAAAATGGTTGCTGAAATTTCTTGAAAAAAAGTTGATTACACTCAAAATCTCAAGAACTTGGAGAACAAGGCAAGAGAAAACCCTTAGAGAGAGAAAGTAAAAGCTAATTAAGAGATCATTAAAACCAAGAATTACAAATTAAAACTTAAGCTAATCATCTCCTTAAATGATCCAAGTTTGTTGCACAAAACGCAGCATCTCATTTCTAGTCTGTACGCAGAAAACCGAATTGGCTCGGGCGAGCCAAAATACTGCTCGGGCGAGCAAGCATTCTAGTCGGGTGTATCTTGTCTCCTCGGCAACTTCTCCTCGGCAGCTCAGAAGCTCAGCTCGGTCGAGCAGGGCCCTTGCTCTCAGCGAGCCTCTGCTTCTTCATTGCCTTAGCCATATTTTTCAAACTTTCCATGGTCGTTGTGCGAAGCATGGCTCGGCCGAGCCAAGATGTTGCTCGGCGAGCAGCCTTCTCTCTCTCTTGGCTCAAAATCACCAGATCTTGTCCTTCCAGAGATGTTACTCGGGCGAGCCAAAATGTTGCTCGGGCAAGCAACCCTTCTGCCTCCATCCCTTATTTGGTGAGTTTTTGCTCCGTTTTGGCTCCATTTTAGGTCACTCTCTTATTTTCCTACAAAACTACAAAAATCTCATAACTCGAATAAAATACGGGGTTAGAACATATAAAAGCTCCCTAATAAAGAGAAGAATTCGGCTCGAAACGAGACCGAACACCACTCCCACACAAGGGTTTGCTCGCCCCGAGCAAACTAAAAATAAGAAAAGCACTAGAAAAAGAAACTAAAACCTAGCTCACTTTCGCAGGAATCGCGGATGCATTTAGCATATGCATCAAGCCCTTTAAACCCCCCGGCAGCCCGGGTGGACGAGGTAGGTCTCGTGAGGGTTTATAGCAACTAGACCCACAAAAGCCATCGAAAAGGAGAGAGAGAAGATGAAAAACAAAACAAGTTTTAAAAGAAAGGAAAGACAACTGCTCGTTCAAAGAATTAAGTTGTTTCAATCAAGAAAACGGTATTAATCCTCCAAAAGGAACCGTTATGAGCATCTCACAACACCTAACCCAAACAACTGCCAATCTTAGAAGTTTTTGATCCCTTGCACCTTATGTAGAGTTTAATCCCATTTGAAAGAGTTTTAAACAATTCTAATCAATCCTGGACGACCCAAAAGATTCACACCCGAGCTTACAAAACAGCGAAACGAACAAAGGAAAGGAAAAAGTTGCCCCTCCCCGCATTTGGTCGCCCTTGGCTTGGTGAGGGCCGTAAGTGATGCAAGGAAGAGCCCCTCACTTTATTAACACTTCAAACTTTTTCTTCTTTTTAATGTCGGTATTAGCCTTATTTTCGGGAATTGGACGGCCCATATAAGGGGTATACCCTCCCAACACGGTCTTTTCCATTCGCCTCTCCGTCATGGCGATATAGGAGGAGGTTAAGGCATCCGTCTTTGTACCACTGATACCGGGCCCGTGTAGGTTGGCTAAGTGTATGGTGGTTGATGTCGTAAAGCCGACACGCCCCACTTAGTCAAATTATTTACTTTTGCTGCTATTTTCTTACTTTTGCTACTTTTGCTTTGGCTTTTGCTTTTTTTCTTTTTTTTTTCCTTTTTCTTTTTTTCTTTTTAGAAAACAAGCTCGGATATGAACCCCTAGAATCTCCCAATTTCAACCAGAACATAAAAGAATGAATGGGATCTCACTAGACACTTGATGAAAAGAATCTAATTAAGGTAAGTCATGACAATCACCCCCGTTCGGGTCGAAAATGCTCAAACCGGTTTCTTTTAAAGAAGATTAAGAACGGCTTCCTGATTTCAACAACGAAATCCAAGAAACAAAGCAAAAACAAAAACAAAACGAAAAACGAGAACTTTCAAGGTTTTTCACTCCCTTTTTTCTCCTTTTCACACAAAATTTTTCAAATTTTTCGACACAAACTAAGAAAAACGTAAACAAAGACTCAAACTAGATGATCTACCCATGACAAATGGAAGTATCACCCCCACTCCCACACAAAACGTCACAATGTCCCCATTGTGAGACAAACAAGGTAGAAAACCTAAAAACACATAACAAACAATAATTGATGGCGACCCGAGCCCACACGGCTCCAACAACAATAATATCCCAACATTCACACTCAAGGGGTTCGCCACCCAAAAAGAAAATCACGCATACATCATGGATCGTCGATATATTCACAATGAGAGGGAGGGTTAAAGGATGATACCTGGAGATCGCCAAGTAAACGCACATCCCAGCACACGATCCACGGACGTAACACCATAAAAAGAAACTTCAAATATTTACAAATGTACATGATCACTGACTAACCTCAACCCCGAATCTCACTATATGAGGCGGGAATTAAGGGTGAAATGCCTCGCCACTGCTCGGGAACATCACACAACCCCTCGCGCATGTATATCTCAAAATTGAAAGCACACATCCAATGCAAAATAAAAGAGGGGAGTGCAGAATGCTCACAATCACTGCTCATTACCTCCAGGAGGAGGGTATGGATAATAGGGGAAGTAGGTTGGGTAGTACTGGTTGACATAGTCGGGCGGTGCTGGCGAATGGTCGGCTATAGCATAATGGTAGTATCCCCAATCCCTCCAATATTGATTTTGTTGATGGAAGTACTCGTCATAGCGTCGAAAATATCCATCGTGCCTTTCGAGTGTTGATTGCTGCGCACGAAGGAGTTCTTGTTGACTCTCCACCAAGTTATGCATACTTTGTAGCAAAGTTCGTTGTTCTCGGAGGTCAACACTCAATTGGTCCAATCGGCTTGCTAAGTACCCCATCGTGATCTCCTGGGAATTGCTACCACTAACTTCACCCTGGGTTGCCGGCTCCCCCTCTTCTTCCACATTTTCGCGCACAAACGGGTCATCGGGACCCCCAACTCGACAGGTGCTCCATGGATTTTCGCCGCACGACCAGTTGTGTTGATTGGACACATCCAACCAACGTGCGGCTCGCTCATGGTCCAAATGAATGGAAGTTGCATATTTATCCGAGCCGTGCTTGTAGATATGCTTTATGTTGTGGCGCTCAAGGATACCCATGCATTGCAACCGAATACCGTCGATGGGGTCGGGAAAATATCGCAGGGTGAACTTACGGATATACCCTCCAAAGTGTTGCTTCATCAAAAAGTAGCAAATAATATGCCCCATGCCAATCGTAGAGGTAAGGTGCCTAGAGGTAATGTCTTTTAAACAATGCAAAATGCAAGACCCCGTGTTCACCCGCGTCCCTTGGAGGGTGTGAAAGATGACAAACAAATCGTCCCTCCTCACATTCGCCCTCCCATCATCCCTTCCAAAGACCGAACTTGAGACTATGCGATGAAAAATTCGAATCGCCAAGTTGCAAAAGTCACGAGATTTTGAATTTCGAGTCAAGAAGGAGCAATCCTCTAGGGCATTTGACCTTTGATGTTTCCGACGCCAACAAGTAAGGCTTTTCATGGCTCATTGTTCATCAAAGTGTACGCTCTCCTCATAATAAAGCCCATCCGCCGGTAACCCAAGTGCTTGACAAAGCTCTTGCACCGTGCAAGTTTTCTCCTTGTTGTCCACTCTATATCGGAACTTAGCGTGGCGTGTATCAGCATCCTCAACTTGGAAGGAACTGAGGAACTCAAGGATTGGTTGATCATAAAGAGATTCGTCAATCTTGATGAAAGATTCCCAACCCAAGGTCCTTATGATAAAATCAAAACTGGGGCCACAATACACCTTCCTCACTGTGGCTTCATCGTATATATCCGGAGCACAAAGTTTCCGGTGTTGATAAAGCTCATACTTCTCTCGATGATGCTCATCCCGGAACCGAATTCACAATTCCGGTTCAGCGCGAAGAGGCGTGGGCGTTTCGGCCTTGTAACGATCTTTATCCACCGCCGCCGATGAAGATTCAGGCGGTGGTGAAGTGTACCTTCCTCATCGGTGCGGGCCCTCTTAGATCGAACCATTTTTAATTTCAAAACAACACTAGCAACTCAAGAATCCCCAAATAGCAACCAATACACACAACACTCAAGCCCTAAATCACCCAACTTTGAAACACTAATTGAATGTTACCTCCCAAATATAAGTAAGGATGTCGAACTCGAGGATGGGTGTGAGGTTTGTCTAGGTTTTTAGCTTGTTAGAGGTTCTCAAGTGCGGAAAACATTAAAGTATGAAAATTAAGCGATTAAACTATTCCTAATCATAATACTAAACATGACCATTAAAAATAAACACAATCAAACAAGTAATTACTAATAATAAATGTAAGAAATCTATAAAGCTTATCAAACGAACATTTAATAAAACTCTAACTACGACTAAGATCAAAGCAAGCAATAGCAATTAAATAGCAACTAATTAATCTAAACAAGCTTAGAAATGAGTCCATACCCTTGATGACTAGTCAAAATCGATCTCCATTCTTCATTCTTCACCTTCGTTTGCAACTTTCCCCGAACAAAATAGAAAGTTGTGAATTAAGTTACTAAGGACCCTCAAATCTTCACTCTAAGTAAGATTTGTGGCCCTTAATCCCCCTTTTCACTAAAGATTGATTGTTTGTGGCTAATCTAAGAACCTTCAATGGCAAACTTCAATGAAATCAAAAACATAAAGTAATGAAGAAAAATGGTTGCTGAAATTTCTTGAAGAAAAGTTGATTACATTCAAAATCTCAAGAACTTGGAGAACAAGGCAAGAGAAAACCCTTAGAGAGAGAAAGTAAAAGCTAATTAAGAGATCATTAAAACCAAGAATTACAAATTAAAACTTAAGCTAATCATCTCCTTAAATGAAATCGCAACTAAGGTTTTTATAATGATCCAAGTTTGTTGCACAAAACGCAGCATCTCATTTCCAGTCTGTACCCAGAAAACCGAATTGGCTCGGGCGAGCCAAAATGCTGCTCGGGCGAGCAAGCATTCTGGTCGGGTGTATCTTGTCTCCTCGGCAACTTCTCCTCGGCAGCTCAGAAGCTCAGCTCGGTCGAGCAGGGCCCTTGCTCGGGCGAGCCGGCCCTCTGTTTCTTCATTGCCTTAGCCATATTTTTCAAACTTTCCATGGTCGTTATGCAGAAGCATGGCTCGGCCGAGCCAATATGTTGCTCGGGCGAGCCAGTTTTATGTCTCTCCTCTTCTTGGCTCAAAATCAGTCGGCAGATCTTGCTGTCCTTCCAGAGATGTTGCTCGGGCGAGCCAAAATGTTGCTCGGGCGAGCAACCCTTCTGCCTCCATCCCTTATTTGGTGAGTTTTTGCTCCGTTTTGGCTCCATTTTAGGTCACTCTCTTATTTTCCTACAAAACTACAAAAATCTCATAACTCGAATAAAATACGGGGTTAGAACATATAAAAGCTCCCTAATAAAGAGAATAATTCGGCTCGAAACGAGACCGAACAGCTTGCTGTAGGGATTTGGTTTGGCGGGGGTATAAGGCTTGGTTGGGTATCTGCTGCTGTAGTCCTCCACTTTAGCTTTCTTCTGCTGTTCCACTTTGTGAGCCAAAGAACTCAGCTCATCCAGTGAATCATAAACCTGCAGCTCAACAACATTCTAGATACTTTCATTCAAGCCTGCAAGATATCTGATATAAGTTTGCACTTCATTCTCTTGCATATTACACTTCGAAAGCAAGTGCTCAAACTTTTTGGTGTAGTCCTCCACAGATTTACTTCCCTGCACCAAATGTTGTAGCTTGAAATAGTTTTCCTTCATATAGTTGTCTGGAAAGAATTTTTCTTTCAACTTCTGTCTCATTTCTACCCAGGTGCTCACCCTATCTTCTCCAATCTCCATTCTTCTCCTCTGCAGATTAGTCCACCAAGAAGAAGCATACTTTTTCAACTTCAAGGCTACTAACTTCACCTTATTTCCTTCTGAAACTTCTTTACAGTCAAAAACCCTCTCCATAGTCTGTAACCAATCTAAGAAAACCTCAGGGTCTAACTCCCCTGCATATGCAGGTATATCAATCTTGAAATCTAGCTTCTCAACCCTCTTGTCTTCCCTCCTTTCTTCCCTTTCACTATCATTGTTTTCCTCTGGCTCACTGATCCTAGGTGATCTCCTAACTCTTCTCCTCCTTCTATGTGTAGGCCTAGGACCTCGGCCTCCTCTTCCTGTCCTACTGAAAGGATTCTCACCTTCTCCATCCTCCATCTCAGATATATAGTGTAATACCCCCAGATTCATAATCACTGGATTATCACTAAACAACTCATAACCCAATGATTAGCGCAGCGGAAATATAATCCGAAGGTATTACTGCCGTCCACAAATATGGACAAGGCTTATCAATCATAACTAAACACCAACCATATATGTATAACTCTAAATAATACACAACAATCCCAAAAGGAGTTCTGAACAACATCCATAACCTTAACCTTCCATACAAAACCTTAAATCACTTATAATTTATATAAGCAAATAGAGGAATCACCTCCACCTCAAACCCTCATAAATAAGTATGTCAACCATATCCATTACTTAACTGACTTCTTTATCGGAGCTTGCCTTATTCGCCTTAATCTTAGAGGCACCACCTAAAACAAAACATAAAACAATTCGCAAATGAGTCGAAAATCAATACGCATATCCCTATACAGTAAAATAAACTTACGCAATTCATTTTATTTCGTGCATTTCAATTCATTTTGCAAACAATAAAACAATAAAATAACAATAAAACCGTAAATAACAATAAAACAATAACACTTGCTTGCCATATTATTATCTTTAATGGTCCCCTGCTTTGCGATCATCGATCTAAACCTCCGTATGCGCATACCCGGACCGATCGGAAGATCCGGATGGTTGACACTAGGTCAGGTATTTACTGTGGGAGTGCTCTATGGCACAAATAACAATGGGTCGAGGCCATAATTACGTGATAAAACAAGTAAACCTTATTCATTCACATTATAATAATTACACTTGCTTATTAAACTCAAATAAGAGTTTAAGAAGAGTAAAGGCAGTATGCTTACCTTAAAGTTGAAAAGCTGGTAAAGTAACTTGAACTTCGGCGGACTCGAACAGTTAGCAGCAACGACCTCTTAAAGAACACTTGAGATAAGAATAATAAAGCGAATTAAGTTGGATTATTGGTAGGGAAGGAGTCCCCTAATTAACACAATGAAAGCTAACTTTAATGAAAAGATTGGAGAATTTTTGGAACTCTGTAATAATTTGCGTAAAGCATAACTTTCTCTATAGAACTCCAAAACTTTAGTAAGAGGATTTCCGGAAAGCTAAAAATATGTTCTACAACTCTCTAGTTAAGAGTTAAGGCCAAAAATGAGTATAAAGGCTTGAAAATAAGAAAACAAGAGGGCTGGCCTGCAGAAATTCTAGTTTAGGAAGAGAACTTTGAGAACTCATAACTTAAAATATAGACATCAAATACTCAAGGGCGAGTAGTCTATAGAAAGCTTGAAGTGTATCCTACAACTTTTATGTTGGTCACAAAATCAGAAAAGGTCGGGAAGACAATGGAAAGAGGCTCTGAAAAAAGGTTCGACAGAATAAAATTCTGGTTAAACAAGATTGGCAACCCGACTTTGAGGGGTCATAACTTTCTACCTGGACCTCCAAATGATACATGAAAACACAATTTGGAAAGCTTGCACAACATACTACAACTCTTATGTTGAATCCTTAGGCTAAAAAGGTTTTGTCAAGACCTTAAAATATTCCCGAACCTACCTTCCCAAACACGTATATACATAAGGTACCCCAATTAAAAACGCCATAACTTGGGTTATACTCGTCGGAATCCCGAAATTCAAAAACCACGTGAAAGCTATTACTTAAGGCTATCACTTACATATTGAGTTTTGGTCTAATGACACCTTGGCTGTCCCGGGAAACTCAAAAATCAAATATTGAAACCCAAAGTTGCATATTCGGCCGTCTTTTGCCGGTTTATTAATTCCTATAACTCTAATACACTTCTCACTTGAGTTCTTAGGTGAGAAACATCCCCAACACAGCAGCAAGTACTTATCCATACTCATCTCAAGTCATTTAGAACACATACAATGGCTAATTTCCATAATTTCCACAACACCAAATATGAATTCACTTGAATTACTACACTAACACATGAATAGCTTCACATAAATCACTTATTATCATAATTTATCAACATCTAAACTCAAAACAATGAAAAAGGCTCACATTTATGTGCATTGCACACCAAATACAACATGCAAGTATCATAAATTGATATCCAACAACAATTCACACTTCCCTCTTCACATATTCACCAATACATCACCAATCCATGCTCTAAGTACAACTAATACAACCCTAATTGAAAATCTAACACCAAATTACACTTATAAACTGAAATTATCAAAGAAAACCATAAAATTTTGAAAGTAATACTCAAAATTCTGATTTAGGGTTTACCTTGAGAGGGGAGGAGAAGAGGAATGAGAGTTGCGATACTGGCGGGGTCCCAGGCACCGCCCGACGCGGCGGTTTCTGGTCAGTCGCCAGCGGTGACAAGCCCGGAAGCTACAGCAGCAGGCAAAGACATGGGGCAGAGGGAGTGCAGTGGAGAGTTTGGGTAGAATGTTGTATTACGTTAGAAAGAAAAGAAAATTAAAAGAGTGTAGAATGAGTTTACATAATAAGACCCATTAAATACTAAGACTACCATCTCTTCTTTCTTTACTAATTTGGCTGACATAATACTAAGGATACTTGAAAGAAAAGAGGAAAGTAAAATAAATTTGAGATTCAAATAATTTAAAGTCTTGGAGTAAAATTTTACAGATTTAAAGTAACAAGAAGACTTGAAATAGAATGAGAGAGTGAGATAATTTGGGATTTAAATAAATAGGAATGATAATAAAAAGGTATGAGAATAATAATAATATTATTATTGCTATTAGTGCCGACGGATCGGTCGACTTGATAATATTTGGCCAGGTAAATAACTCGGATATTTCGAGATTAATATAAGTAACTAAAATTATCACATGGGTAATTTATACATTACATACTAGACTGATATATAATAGTCGTTGCTCTGCTCGAGTCCTGCAAAAACACAAACGGTTAATTGAATTGAAATGCGTGATTTGGTTAATTAATCTCATTACTTAACTTAATTACGTTGGGTTAGGGTCGGGTTATTACAATCTACCCCCTTTAAAAGAAGTTTCGTCCTCGAAACTTGATAGAAATCATTACTAAATCAGCATGTGTGGATTGATATTAATTTGGCATATCGCCACGATTTCGTTACCCATATACTTAATGTCACTATCCTTGTATAAGTAATTCGGTCAGCTATTCCCTAAACTGCAAACTTATCTTCTCACCTAACTATTGGAATAGGTTATTGCCTTTGAACAGTAATCATACATGTGACTCTCACATTGAGTTTCCATCGGTTTGACTATTTGGGTTGACCCGGTTCGTCTCTTTAAATTATAAAAAGATCATAACACCTGCATAACTCAATACAACGGGTCCACCATGCTCCAATTTCTTTTAAGACAACCATGATTCTCCAAGTAATTTATATTCCTAAATGAATATATAAGACAATCCCAAATTGTTTAGTACTCAAAGTCCTTGTGTACTTCCTTAGAATATGTTACTTATGTTGCACGATTTTCTACTGCCGACCCCCAAGACTTCTTATAAGATGCTATGTATTATCTTCCCAATATTCCCTTCAATCTACTCATAGGCCTTATTTTCCTCTAATTCAGCTCATTTAATTTTCACCAGCACTCCTTCCCCAAATTTGATGACAACAACGGAGAAAATTGCAGAAAAAAAAAGGTTGATGTGGGGAATAAATATACCCAGAATTTGAAATTTAGGGGTCTATATTGAATGTGTTCAATAACAAATAGATAACTACTCAGAAAGATAGTTATCAATAAACTATTAGAGACGATACAAGGATATAAAATGTTGAGCCCGAATTTAATTACGACGAGTACTGAAAATAAAAAATTCGATGCACTAATTCGCTGGAAGGGGTAGAGATTAATCATGAGAAATGAAAAAACCATGCTAAGTGAAAACAACATGGCGTAATTAAGGTTAATCAATGAGAATATGGATTGATAGTAGTTGAAGAAAAAGACAATAGTCATGAAAAAAATCAATCATAGTTGATGACAAAATTAGTAAAGACATGTTAGGTAACAAGAATAATAGGCCAACAAGACTGATATAATCTCATAACAATTTACGAGATCATGTAAAGGTGAGCAATAATACAGAATGATCAAGTTGGATTTAAGTTTCTAATAGAATCGTAGGATAATGGGGAATAGTTGGGTCCCAAATTAAATGGACAAGATATCACTTGCTTAACTAGGATTCACAAATATGATGATGAAGGAAAATTCATCATGAGGGTTTATAGCATGAATTTATAAGGCAAACGAGTTTAAATAATGAAAAGAAATTATGACGATTAAGTAAAAGAAACTTGAATTGCCCAAAGGCTAACTAAGGGTATTGATTTAGGAATATAAATGTTGGAACTGAAAAGGATTAAAGGAGTTTTTAAACCCAAGGTCAAGCCTGATATTACCAAAGTAATTTGTCCATATATATTCGATTAAACTATAACCACAAGAAAATCAGGATCCTTGCTTCCATACTAATGCTACTTAAGTAGATCCTATGTCCGTAAAGACCTCGGTTTACCCTTTTGACCACTATTAGAAAACCCTTAAAATCAAATTAAGCAATTGGAAAACCATAACCACTTTTTTTTTCTTAAGATCCTAGGGAAATTTCGACAGAGTTTCGTTTGTAATATGGACTATCCCAATTTTAAAAATGTCCATTACGAACCTGCAAATGACAATTTTTACTTCAACTTAATACAATAAGGGGCCACACACCCACTTACCCACAAACAACAACCCAATAGTTTTTTCCACATACAAATCTCAATCTTCAAACCAATTATATATAAAAAGAAAGTGTGCTCACTCCGGCACAAGTAGCTTACAGTGACCTTGCTCCGAGCTTTCAAAGCTTGGTTATAAAGAGAACTATAGCCCACCTTGAGGTGATCAAAATTCTATAGTGGTTCGATACTCCATAAACTCTGGAGAGGCAATCTATTAAAAGAGGACAAATAAAGAAAAGAAGTACAATAAGTAACTCATATTGATGAACTTAGTTGGTTGTCTATCAACACAAATTATTCGAACTCCAACCCTTCCAATAGGTGGAATTTACAACTAATACCCTCAAGATCACTTGAATAAGAAGCAAAAGCCTCAAACTTAATGCATAATGTTGAGCTTAACTAACTTTATCTACAGATCGCGCATATACAAACGCTAAAATCATGACTCGACTCTTCTTTTTACCATAACCCCTCTTACTCATGCTTACTTGCTCTAATACTAACTTGATCTTAGATCTTACCTCTGTATTCAAGGCATGTGCCACTCGAACTTTAATATATTTATAACTCCAACATTCTCGAAAGGGCAACAATCCAACCCCCAAGCACAACAATTTCATGCTAATCATAACTCCCCACTTTCACACCCTATATACTCACACCTCCATATCTTTGGCTCTGATACCATAATTGTAATACCTCCAGATTCATAATCACTGGATTATCAATAAACAACTCATAACCCAATGATTAGCGCAGCGGAAATATAATCCGAAGGTATTACCGCCGTCCACAAATATGGACAAGGCTTATCAATCACAACTAAACACCAACCATATATGTATAACTCTAAATAATACACAACAATCCCAAAAAGGAGTTCTGAACAACATCCATAACCTTAACTTTCCATACAAAACCTTAAATCACTTATAATTTACACAAGCAAATAGAGGAATCACCTCCACCTCAAACCCTCATAAATAAGTATGTCAACCATATCCATTGCTTAACTGACTTCTTTATCGGAGCTTGCCTTATTCGTCTTAATCTTAGAGGCACCACCTAAAACAAAACATAAAACAATTCGCAAATGAGTCGAAACTCAATACGCATATCCCTATACAGTAAAATAAACTTACGCAATTCATTTTATTTTGTGCATTTCAATTCATTTTGCAAACAATAAAACAATAAAATCACAATAAAACAGTAAATAACAATAAAATAGTAACACTTGCTTGCTATATTATTATCTTTAATGGTCCCCTGCTTTGCGATCATCGGTCTAAACCTCCGTATGCGCATACCCGGACCAATCGGGAGATCCGGATGGTTGACACTAAGTCAGGTATTTACTGTGGGAGTGCTCTATGGCACAAATAACAATGGGTCGGGGCCATAATTACGTGATAAAACAAGTAAACCTTATTCATTCACATTATAATAATTACACTTGCTTATTAAACTCAAATAAGAGTTTAAGAAGAGTAAAGGCAGTATGCTTACCTTAAAGTTGAAAAGCCGGTAAAGTAACTTGAACTTCGGCAGACTCGAACAGTTAGCAGCAACGACCTCTTAAAGAACACTTGAGATAAGAATAATAAAGCGAATTAAGTTAGATTCTTGGTAGGGAAGGAGTCCCCTAATTAACACAATGAAAGCTAACTATAATGAAAAGAGGAAAATTTTTGGAACTCTGTAATAATTTGAGGAATGCGTCACTTTCTCTATAGAACTCTAAAAATTTCGTAAGAGGATTTCTGGAAAGCTAAAAATATGTTCTACAACTCTCTAGTTAAGAGTTAAGGCCAAAAATGAGTATTAAGGCTTGAAAATAAGAAAACAAGAGGGCTGGCCTGCAGAAATTCTAGTTTAGGAAGAGAACTTTAAGAACTCATAACTTAAAATATAGACATCAAATACTCGAGAGCGAGTAATCTATAGAAAGCTTGAAGTGTATCCTACAACTTTGATGCTGGTCACAAAATAAGAAAAGGTCGGGAAGACAATGGAAAGAGGCTCTGAAAAAAGGTTCGACAGAATAAAATTCTGGTTAAACAAGATTGGCAACCCGACTTTGAGGGGTCATAACTTTCTACCTGGACCTCCAAATGATACATGATAACACAATTTGGAAAGCTTGCACAACATACTACAACTCTTATGTTGAATCCTTAGGCTAAAAAGGTTATGTCAAGACCTTAAAATACTCCCGAACCTACCTTCCCAAACACGTATATACATAAGGTACCCCAATTAAAAACGCCATAACTTGGGTTATACTCGTCGGAATCCCGAAATTCAAAAACCACGTGAAAGCTATTACTTAAGGCTATCACTTACGTAAGTTTTGGTCTAATGACACCTTGGCTGTCCCGGGAAACTCAAAAATCAAATATTGATACCCAAAATTGCATATTCGGGCGTCTTTTGCCGGTTTATTAATTCCTATAACTCTAAAACACTTCTCACTTGAGTTCTTAGGTGTGAAACATCCCCAACACAGCAGTAAGTACTTATCCATACTCATCTCAAGTCATTTAGAACACATGCAATGGCTAATTTCCATAATTTCCACAACACCAAATATGAATTCACTTGAGTTACTACACTAACACATGAATACCTTCACATAAATCACTTATTATCATAATTTATCAACATCTAAACTCAAGACAATGAAAAAGGCTCACATTTATGTGCATTCCACACCAAATACAACATGCAAGTATCATAAATTGATATCCAACAACAATTCACACTTCCCTCTTCACATATTCACCAATACATCACCAATCCATGCCCTAAGTACAACTAATACAACCCTAATTGAAAATCTAATACCAAATTACACTTATAAACTGAAATAATCAAAGAAAACCATAAAATTTTGAAATTAAAACTCAAAATTTTGATTTAGGGTTTACCTTGAGAGGAGAGGAGAAGAGGAATGAGAGTTGTGATACTGGCGGGGGTCCCCGGCACCGGCCGACGCGGCGGTTTCCGATCAGTTGCTGGCGGTGACAAGCCCGGAAGCTACAGCAGCAGGCAAAGACATGGGGCAGAGGGAGTGCAGTGGAGAGTTTGGGTAGAATGTTGTATTACGTTAGAAAGAAAAGAAAATTAAAAGAGTGTAGAATGAGTTTGCATAATAAGACCCATTAAATACCAAGACTACCATCTCTTCTTTCTTTACTAATTTGGCTGACATAATACTAAGGATACTTGAAAGAAAAGGGGAAAGTAAAAAATATTTGAGATTCAAATAATTTAAAGTCTTGGAGTAAAATTTTACAGATTTAAAGTAACAAGAAGACTTGAAATAGAATGAGAGAGTGAGATAATTTGGGATTTAAAAAATAGGAATGATAATAAAAAGGTATGAGAATAATAATAATATTATTATTACTATTAGTACAAACGGATCGGTCTACTTGATAAAATTTGGCCAGGTAAATAACTCGGATATTTCGAGATTAATATAAGTAACTAAAATTATCACATGGGTAATTTATACATTACATACTAGACTGATATATAATAGTCGTTGCTATGCTCGAGTCCTGCAAAAACACAAACGGTTAACTGAATTAAAAGGCGCGATTTGGTTTATTAATCTCATTACTTATCTTAATTACGTTGGGTTAGGGTCGGGTTATTACATATAGGGAAATTGGATTCTAATAATCCCTACTTTTACAAATTGGATGATGGTGCTCCCTACTTTCACTCTGCATTCTGGTGGTTCCAAAAAAAAATATTGGATTGTAGTGGGACATTTTCGAGAGTATACCCTAAATATCATAGATTTTGTGTTGCATTTTATTCCAAACTTAGTATAACACTGTACCATGATTTGTAATGAATTTACAGCGTTTCTCCCAAAAAAATTTCATATTTTTTACTATTTTGTTACGATTTTTTTACTTTTATTATTTTTAAAAAATAATAATAATTACTCGGAGTCTCAAAAAAAATAATTTAAAAAATGGTTTAGAAACTAGAATTCATTAAATTTCTAGGGGCCAGAACGAAAAAAAAAAATAAAAACAATATAGGATAGGAATGAAAAAAATACGAAGAATGTGAAGGTGGATTTGGTACCACTACAATCCAATTTTTTTTTTTTGGACCACCAGAATACAAAGTGAAAGTAGTGACCACCATCATCAAATTTGCAAAACATGGGATTATTAGAATCCAATTTTCCTATATATATATATATATATATATATATATATATATATATATATATATATATTGGGAATATAATAATAGCAGCGACCAATACAGTGTGATTATAAACTATACTACCCCAATCTTGAACTTTTCAAAAAAAAAAAATTAAAATCAGCGACCAATAGTATATCAGTCGCTAAGTAATGTTCACTAATACTGACTGGTACTTGGCGGCCGATACACTATCGGTCACAAAATTTGCGACCAATAACGTAGCGACCGATAGCGTATCGGTTGCTGATGAGCGACTTATAGCTATCGATTGCTGATTCAGATATCAGTCAAAAGGTAGCGACCGATACATATCGGTCGCCTCGGTTGACAAACGACTAATATTTAACGATCGATAGCTATCGGTCGCTGATATCGGCCGCCGATATCGGTCGCCCACTTTCTCCAACGACCGATAGAAGCCCGCAACGACCGATATGAACGGTCGCCGCAGGCCGGTTCTGTTGTAGTGTGATATCCATGACCACACACTGTCAAATGTAAAATCAAGGGTTGTTATTTGCCCTTGTCACCTTCCTACCTAAACTTTCTTCCTACTGGATCCGTTCCATATATATATATATATATATATAAATATATATATATATATATTCTCAATTATAAAATTTACATTTAAAGTTCTAAAAGTTAAATATTTTAATTCTAAGTTTTAGCCTAATAAACAAATTTATACTGAAAAATATTTAAATTTTAAATTTTTGTAAATAAATTGGAATTAGAAAAACATATATTATATAATTCTATATTCAATAAAAACATGAACGGTCAAGATGAAACTTGACACATTTGAGGATATAATTTATTTTATATGTGGTTCAATTCTCTCCTAGGTTGACATCTTGTCCATAATTGGGATAGTTGGCCAAAAGAATCATCTCTTCAACTTAGATTATAATGGACCAAAAGTAATGTCTTGTCATACCTCCTCTGCTTTTTTTGAAGGGAATAGGAGAAGTAATGAATGATTTCTAAATTTTAAGTTAATTAGAACTAATATTTCTAAATTGTAAAATTTTAGTGTAAGACTGCTACATGAGTTCATTCTATATCCCATTTGGACGGAAATTTAAAATATTAATTTTAGTTTGTTTCCCATAATTGAGAACCATTATAACTGCAATTATTCTATTAACGAATCAATTGTATTCTGATTCAATAAAACATTTCAAAACTAAAGTGGACGTAGTTTAAACGACAAATAATTTGGATTCGTAAGACTATTAAAAAAATGATTAGTATTATAACATGCAACTTATATTTTTTTTGTCTCAAAAAAAAAAAATAAGACTAGAGAAGTCTTCGTTATATTTAATTATTCCTTATATTCATTCTGTTCTTCTATCAATATACATCAGCATGTTGACGACGAGAAGTCACATGATGGATCTGAAGATTACCTGACGCTTTTTATGCATAAAATGACAATTTTTTTTATATATTTATATGGGAACGGATCATATGAACATGAGTTTTGATAAGTATGTGAGGATGGTTGGATATTTAATGGACATCAAATGGTATTTTTGTGGACATTAAAGCCTTGTTCTTTTGTGTGGCAAATTGGGTGTGGGAAATGGTATGATAATATCATGGAAGGTGTGGTATGACATGGCAAGATATGATAAAATTCGTAGTAAAAATGATTGATATTCACGAAAATAATACTTGAAAAGTTGTCAAAAGTCAACTATGACCATTACAACATTAAAATGAATCTCATTGATATATGTGACAAATTGTATTTTCATTGTTTATCCTTTTATTTAGTTATATATATATATATATATATATATATATATATATATATATATGAGCATGAATCCAATAGGAAGAGAGTTTAGTAAGAAGGTCAGAAGAAAAAAAATCATAGCCCTTGATTTTGCATCTGACAGTATGTGGTCATGAATATGAGAGAGTATGGTTGTGAATTTTAGAGAATGTGGTCATAGATTTAAGGGATTGTGGCCCCTGATATCCATAACCACACACCGTTAGATGTAAAATCAAGGGTTGTGATTTGCTCTTTTCTTAGCGAGAAACACTCATTAAATCCCTACATTCGAGTCAAATCAAGAACACTTTAATCACCAAAATCAATACACATTGTCGAGCCCATAAACATATAGCGCGAGAAAGAAAAGAAGAGGACATGTATTAAATTTAACCTAGATGTGAAATCAAGAGAACTGAAAATAAACCCCGAAAATAGCTTTCAAATTGAATCAGATGTTCGAAAAACAAGATTCAAGACATAAACTTTAAATTAAAGGTGAAAATCGACGTGACTAAACCTAAATCTAACTCTAACCTAAAAATCGAAAACCCAAAAATTAGGATCTATGGTTGTCACCCCTGCACTGTCGACCCCCTTGTTTCAGTGTTATTATTTGCTTTTATACCCGTATCACACGTTTGGCTTTCGATTTTCAGCCCTTGATCTTCTCTTTGTATCGAATGGTCGAGATTGCTCTTGAAATGGTGACGGCTCACTCCTTCTAGAGGCTTCCTTGGTCATTCTACAACCGAACAAGAGGTGAACTAGAGATATAGATGAGAGATGGGTGATGAAGTGAGATGGAGATTGGTGAGTGAGATGAGAAGTCATAGAGGGAATCGTCAAAAAGGTTGAAGGTGCGGCGTTTGAGTTGAGTTTCTGATTTTCGAATGGAGTTATCGATAATGAGAACTGTGCGACAATTCAGTGAACAGTCTCTACCAAATGGTCACATGCCTTTTCTTGCGACTGTTCACTTATCGGTCGCCAGTGACGGACGTGTTTCAATTGTCATATTGCAGTGAAAGAATAGGGCGTTGAATAATACTGAATCATTTAAATGGTAATAGTAAAAAGATAAAATATAATAATTTTTATTTTAACATTTTCTCTCTCCTCTTCTGTCACAAATTATTCTATATATATGATAAAGTCAAGCAAGGAGCGAAAGACCACATTGGAAGTCAGATGATTGATTTCATTTTGAATTTTTAGTGAGATCTCTTTCTCTACTTTAATTGTAAGGGTAAATTATTTTCCAGTGTTGAATTAAAAAGGACCTTACAGTGGTGTGTGTTTGTTAACATTAGGTGTTGTCATATCAATAAATACATTTGACCAAATAATTTTTTTATTTAAATTTGTTAAAGATGTATAGTCCTGCAAAAAGATTGATGATTTGGAAAGGCAACGAATTTGCAATAATATCTCATTTTTATTTGGTTGTTTATCATGAGGTGATTACATTCAATACTTTTTGTATAAAATTTTAATTTTGCATCAAATTACTTTTAATAAATATCTCTAAATTTTGACTTTATAATATATATGGATAAAATTTTGACTTGGTAATACATAAATTTTGACTTGGTAATACATAAATTTTGACTTTATAATATACATGGGTTTATAATTTGATATAATTTTGCCTTTTGTAAAATTTTGAATTTGTAATAAATAACTCTAAATTTTGACATTAAATATTATTGTATAAAATCTTATTAAATTACTTAGAAAATTAGTTGAATTTTAGTTGAAAAGTAGTTGGTAAAACAAAATATAATTATAAGGAATAATATAACTTTAATTGTAATATATCAAGTAGAACTTTAGTGTTGCATCAAATTACTGTAATTTTGGTTTTAGGGTTGTTTGAATTGAAAATTTGGTAATTATTCATCTTGTTTACTGGCGGGCAATATGATTTTAAAGGGGTGATTAGTCACATTTTGTTCATATTTAGGGTCAGCAATGTCGCATATGCCCCCTTTGAGTAATTGATGGGATAAACATGTTATCATGGGTTAACCATGATCAACAACTTAATTACATGTTTCTATCTCAATTTAATATATTTCAGGGTGTGTCAAGGGAAAGGGTTTAGGGTTTCAATATATCCTCCATCTATTAGATGATCACAAAATATTTTTCCGTGCAATTCCTAGATGGTTAACCCACAAAATGTTCATATTAACCCAATGCTTGTTGGGTTAACCACATTATTTGCCAACAATGACCAATAACATAACTGATGATGTTTCAGCAATGGACCTAGATAACGTCCAGGAGATGAACCCATATAAATTCAACTATTTTTCTAAGTTTTTAAATTCACGACCTATACTCTTATCTCTGATATATTATAAAGTTATATTGTTCCTTATTGCTAAAACTTTTAAGCGTAAATCGCAAATAATAATATATCTTTTGAACTTTAACACTGTTGTATGACTAAATTAACATTTGTAGGAGAATTATAAGTTGAAACTTAGATTATTGCAGGCATATACAATTTTATTCCTTGTCCTTGGAGTCTAGCTATATATAACCGATATACCCATTTTAGAATTGAAGTTGGTATTCCAATGGATAAATATAGTTTTTTCGTATTTAATTAATTATTAAAGCACATGTTTTATATTTTAAATATGATTTTATTTGAGTAGGTAGTCTAACAAGTAGAGTTTAATTTTCAACTATATTAGTCTTATTGAAAGACAATTGATTCTATTTAAAAATTAAACATTCGTTTAAAATCATTACATGTATGAGACCTATACAAAACACCAAACTGTAAATATTTTCTTGGCCAAATGAGTTTTGATTGATGGCAACATCTAAGGGTAACAAAAACACATCAGTGTAAAGTCCTTCTTTAACTCAACATCCGAGAGCAATTTTCCCTAATCGTAATGCATCTTTGTCTATCAACAACAATAAAAGAAAATAATTTATTTTTCCCTCAAAAATAATATAATAAATAATGGTAAGAGTATTCAATAAGAAAAGGGCCTAAGGTTTGAATCTTATTGTAATTTATTTTGTTAAACGTGTGTACATATTTTTCCATGATGTAATGTTTCTTTCATTTATACATGACGAATAATTTCTATTTTCAAATTAGTTTTTACCTAATGCATTTTGTGTTACATTATAATGTATTTTTTCATTACAAGTGTGATTTTTTTTTTTTTTATTCCAAGATGTAATGTATCTTTTATCTATATGTAATGTACTGTATATTTTTGTTTTTCAATGTAACTTTTTATATAATGTATCTTTTCTATTATTTAATATATCTTTTATCACTTGTGTCTTGCAAGGAACTAATGGTAGTTCTGTATAATTTTGCCTCCTCCCCCACTCCTCCTAACCATTGCAATAGATCGAGTTTAAGAGCATTGCATTATCTGTTATGAACATTGTTCCATTTTTTAAAAATATATTGGGCATTATTGTACGTATAGTCTTATTATTAGCATGTTTTGTCTCTATAAAACTTTATGAACATTGTAATGCGTTTTTATGAACATTTTTCATAAGGTTTATGAGTATTGCAGTAGAGTTTGGGAGCATTGCATAATCTGTCTATGAACATTACTTTAGTATTTTTTTAATGAGCATTTATAATGGTTGAATTGTGACATAATGAGCTTTTCACTTTAAAAAAATTTTCCCTGTGTTAAATAAAACTAAAATAATAATAATAATAATAATAATAATTCAATCAACCAAAAAATAATAACTATTGATATCGACAAAAATAATAATTATAATTAAATCAACTTAAAAATAATACATCTATTGAATTATAAAATAAATTGTTGTTGGAGAAAAAGAAAACGAAAAAAATGGGTGATGATAAATGTCTTGCCCCAAGACACTGCTTAAATGTCTTCTCTCTTATAAAATTAATATTTATTATCTTTTTTAACCACAATTTTTTTGACAGATACTATTAATTATCAATTATAAGAAGCTTGGAATGTGTTGGCTACACCAACAATTAAAATTGACACCCTAATGAATGAACCCCATCCGTTGGGCAATCATGTCAATCATGTCATTTTTTTACAATTTAATTTATTTAAAAAATATAGATAAAAATGTGATTTTATAACATTTATATATATTATTATAGTTGAAGAAGCCAAATCATGTCATTTTTTTGCAATTTAATTGACAAATATATAGGTTTTGTAGCATCACAAGACACTTAACATATGTCTTGTCCAAGACATTTATCATTTCTCGAAAAAAATAGAGGTCGCACGCAAAGCACAGTACACACGGGATCACAATAGACGTATTGATTTATAGACACTTGCCATAGTAACTCAAAAGTTACGACTAATATTATTTAGTAATGCATCATTTTATTATAAATTTATCACATGACATTCTATTTTAGCTGTTTTCTTTAAAAATATAAGAGTGGTTAAGCAATTAGAAGAGTAACTTTAATAAAAATAAATCATTAATAAATTATTACTCTCTTCGTCTCAAATAATTAATTGACGTTTTAACTAAATTTTAACCGTTAATTATTTATAAATTATAATGAGTTACAATAAAATATAAGAGTAGTTAACCAATTAGAAGAATAACTCTAAAGAAAGTAGTTTTTAACATTTGTGACTACCGGATTCGTTGGATTGTTACAATGAGTTGCGATTACATATAAAATATATACTCCCTCCGTTTTTTTTTATTTGTCATTCATGCTTTTTGAGGTTCATCTTCAATCACCAATTTCACATAGAATATTTTTATAAAGAAATACAATATTATACTTTTTCAATAGTATTTTTTATTACAAATCTAATGATATCAATTTTGTTTGATGAATCATTATAGAAATTAAAATATTAACAATCAAAATTTTTGACACAATTACCTATGTGACAAATAAAAACGGAGGGAGTAACGTTTATTGCTCTTCTCTTACTATGGTTCTTGGGTTGGTATTCATCCAAAGATATTCTGCCATGACGAGCTGAGTGCGTATTTACAATAAACCTACATCCCTACCAAGCATTGCTAAACACATAGATGCAGAGAGAGAGAGAGAGAGAGAGAGAGAGAGAGAGAGAGAGAGAGAGAGAGAGAGAGAGAGATGGGAATGCTTCATTACATTTGAATTTTGAAGTTTGCTTAGATGGCACCAGAGGAAGAACATGCAATATATGTGGGGAATCTACCAGAAAATATTGATAAGTATGGATTAAAAGGGATTTTTGGAAGATATTGGAAGGTGAAAGAAGTGATAATACCTTGGAGGAGAAACCCAAAAGGAAGATATGAGTTTATTTATTTCTGGAATGAACGGGCAGTCATGGAAAGCATGGAAAGAATGGATGGGAGGTTAGTTAGGGGGAAGAGGTTACAGGTCCAGCGAGCAAGGAGAAGATTCTACAAAGTTTGGAGGAGGGGGGAATCAAAGCAAGTATGGAGCAGAAAAGATTTGGTGCAAAACGGATGGAGAAGGAAGGAAGAAATGGACAAGGAAATGAGTTCTTTATTAAGAGTGGAGGGAGAGGTAAATGAAGGCATTCAAGAGTGGCTTCAACGAAGCTTGATATGCATCAGTCCACAGCCTCGTGATTTAGCGTCAATGTCCTCAGCCATAACCCACAACTATGGTCCAGTCTCTAAAGTAACTGCGATAAGCAGCACAAAGTTCATCATCACATTTCCAAAAGAAGAAGACGTGGTTGAGGCTCTCAAGAACCCACTGGAATTGGAGGTGTGGTTCTCTGACATTAGGAGGTGGTCTAGGTGTGAGACTTGTGAGGATAGAAGGGTTTGGTTAGATATCCATGGAATTCCTCCACATGGTTGGAAGTGGGTGAACTTCCAAAGATGCATTCAACAATGGGGTATACTACTAAGCCTAGGGCAGAGTACATCAACAACGGAGCATTTTGAGCATATGCGAGTTCAAATCCTGACAAAAGTGTTCTCAAGGATAGAAGGGAAGGTTCTGTTGACATTGGAAGATTGCTCATATACGTGTTCATAAAAGAGGCCAACACTTATATGCATCCGCCGGTCACAAGATCTTGGGATGTAAATGATTCAGATGGTGAAGAGGAGCAAGAAAAAACGGCAAACCGATCCTCCAACTTGGACAATCAGGAAAAGGAATCCATGGAAAGGACTCCCGAAGGGAGCTCAACGAAGGAAGGAGGAAAGCCAACTGCCCAGGAAATAGGAGATGAAGAGTCAGGGGAAGGATCAATAGCACATATTCAAATTAATACCAAAGCTCGAGGCAACCAACAACAGTCAAGGCAGAGGTTGAACAATAGTGGGTACGTTCAAGACGTTGGATTAGTAGCTGAAAAGGTACAAGCCTTGCAAGGGGAATTAGGGAATGCTGTGGGAATAAATGTGTTGGAAGAGGTGCAACAGACACAAGGAAAACAGGAGGGCTGGGTGTTGACATGGGAAACTGCAGCACTGAAAATAAATGCAACAATGATGAAATGAAGAACCAACTAATTGGGAATGAGGAGTTGCTTTCAGTACACATTGAGCCTAGCGAGAACTATGTAATTGCCACACAAGGAGAAGATCTAGAAGTAGAGCAGAAGGTGGAGCTGATTGACAGCTCAGGAGAAATCCAAATGAAAGTTCACAGGAAAATGTTTGAGATAGCAAATGACATTGGCGTGAGGTTCTTGGAGGATAGCCTATCACCAAGTAATTTTTCAAAGGAAAGGAAAGGTAGAAGCAGAGGAAGGAAGACAACTTGCAAGAGAAGAAGCCAAATTAAAGGCAGGAGAGGAAGAAACTAGATGTGGCTTGGAGCATGGAAGATCAGTGGCATGGGTAATGCAGACAAACAGAAATACATCCAGCAGCTCACAAATGAAGTGTCTTAAAGAGATTGGGATTATAGGAACTGAGTGTAATTCGTTCAGTCATTCAGGCGAGAGGCAATGTTGGTGCAATGGAGATTTGGGTGAGTTGAACTCAGAGCTGTAAATTTTTTGTGGAAATCCAACAAGTGGGGTGTCAACAACTTGGCATGACAAAAAAGGGATTGTTACAATCAATTTTTCTGCTTTGTTGAGGGAGACTATGGCATAAGGATGTTCAGCATCAAACTATAAAAAGCAAAGGAAAGGTTGATGGAGGAATTAATTCTAGGAAAGGTTGCAATTGGAAAACAATTGGGGAAGGATGGGTGAGGTGCAGTTGCTGTAAGGAACGAAAAGCAACATCTGCATACGAAAAGCAACAGCAAGTACACAGCAAGTGGAAATTAACAATCTAGGGCAATTGGGCAATTGATTAACAGTTGCAGCTGTAGCTTTTGCAAGGACATGAACAATTGGAATGCTGCAACTGTTGAAAGAATAAGGGATGGCTGACATGGGAGTATAGGGTATGAAGACTTTGCAAGGATAAATTATGTTATGGGTTGGAATGCACATCAAAGTGGAAGGACTATTTTGGATGTATATGATATAGTTATGGAGGGCTAGCTATAGCTCCCAGTGGGCTTCAATTTTGTTTTTGCTAGTATGGTGTAGGTGGTGTATCCCCTGTGAGCTTGTTTTGCCATCTTTCGGCTGTTATTTTGGGCCTTTGCCCGTACTAATCGAAAAAAAAAAATCCCTACCAATTGCGGATGTTAGCTTTGAGCAGCAAATTTTGCTAGTTTCACATTGTACGTAGAATTCTCTTTGAATTTCGCCATACCATCTATAATAATATAAAAGTAATATATTCGAAATTTGAAATACTCAACCCAGAGTGATTGTAGGGGTTATCTGCCAATCGGATTAAAGAAAAAAATTGATTTAAAAAAACAGTAAAAAATTCCCGCCCATGAAATAATAAAAAAAAATCGATTTAAAAAATAATTAACAAGTCTAATCATATTAAGAGTCTACCTTATCTAATTAGAAATCTACTTTCCCGACCCAATTAGGACTCTAACTCCCACTCAAATCTAATTAGGACTCTACATCTCACCCAAATCTAATTAGAACTCTACCTCCCGACCTAATATATAAACATCGAAACATCTTTCATTTTCTTCCAATCTATCAACTATTAACATTTGAAGCAATCATTGAATTCTCGACAAACCTGCAAATACAAGCAGGTTAGTTTTTGAAAAATACTATTAATCCCACATCAATATATTTTAGCATGTATTTGCATGTTACAATTTTTTCATAAAATTTTGCATGATACATTGGATTTACATGGTGAAAAATATCAGAAGATTACAATTTAGCATTCTCAATAATTTAAAAAGATTGAAAGTGTATAATCTATTAATATATAAAAGTAATATGTTTAAATTTTGTTGCACAGGCCTGCCTTTTTTGAATGTAAGCGATGCAACTTTGGTAAGGGCTGAACTTGCTCAGTTGTATTTGCACAGGGCACCTAATAATTCATGTATCATCACTGTGATTTCTTTTTGGAATTCGGATTTCGCTAATTATTTGTTGCTCCTTTTTTATGTAACTTAGAAGGTAGGTGGGATTCGAGTGGTGGTCGAGAAGGTGATGCATGTCAGAAAACCGCGTACAGGGGCTTAGAGAAAATGGTCACCAGCAACTCCTGCCAGTGAAAGTGATTGAGATTAGTCCATATAGCCAGAAGTATACATGTATAACCCAAAAGGCACTTTAAAATTTTGAAAGCATATATGTTTTTTTTTCAACTGTGAAGTGGTAGAATGAAATTAGATCTCATAACTATATATTGATATATGGAATCCAAATCCGAAATCATATTTTGTAAATGAGTATGTGATGATTGTTGATATTTTCTTCATCCTTTTCAATCTCAGTCTATTCATATTTTTTTATGGTGGAGTCACCCTTCATAGTTTGTGTTAGATGTCCTGTAATTGTAATGTAACATCAACAAGATTTTAATGACAAAGTAACAATCACACTTAGAAATGTAAGTCCATGCATCCCATAAAAAGGTGCATCCATGGAATAATAATTGTAATATATTAAAGCAAAAAATCGAATTAAAATTACAGTAAACAATTTCCGCCCATGAAATAATAATAAAAAATCGATTTAAAAAAATAATATACAAAAAGCTTAATCAATTAGGAGCATACCTTATCTAATTGAAATCTACCTCCTAACCCAATTAGGAGTCTAACTTCCCCTAAATCTAATTAGGAATCCACCTCCACCTAAATATATACATCGTGCCCTTCACCAAATTGTTATTTCTTATAATTTTTGACACTATTTTTTCAATAGTAAATATTAATTATTAATTATAAGAAACTAGGATGCGTAAGTTGTGTCAATGAGCACCAAATGATACTCTAATCGAATCAACTCTTTCCATTAAACTTATTTTAAGCATTTTTTGAAATATAAAAAATAATGTATAAAAGTATAACTTTATTCAATTTATATGTAATGATATAGTTATAGAATTCAATCATATCATCAAATTTCATCTTAATATGTATAATATAGTTTTAACGATAAGGCAATACACTTTCCCAAGACTTATACAATTCAAAATGACTTCTTTTTTTTTACTTGAATCGAGGGTATTAACATATTTATGTTTATTTTATTTATTAAACTATTTAAATATCCCGTTCATCCCCGTGCATCGCACGGGTTAAAGACTAGTATGATTAAAATCATTACAAGTTTTGAGTATTTGCTAATTGAATTTCTTCGAAAGCAAATAGCACACACGCCACACGCCTGAGAATATCGGTACAAAGTTATAAACAAATTACATTCCCAAAGCTTGGCCCACGAGTGAGGGTTCTCAAGCTTTTTAGATATTTAATTACTACCTTCGTCCCTAAATGAGTGTCATTTTGACTAAGTTTTGACCGTTAATTTCTTATAAACTATAATGAGTTACAATATAAAATTAACACCATCGGCTTTTTCAGTGAAATATCTTTCTAACGGTGGTAATTTCATATTGTAACTTATTATAATATATGAGTAATCAACGGTCAAAGTTTAGTCAAATTGACATTCATTTAGGGACGGACGTAGTACAATTTATCTAAATTAATTACCCAAATATATCCAAATTTAGATAAGCTAACTTTACTTTCCATTCTCTTACCTTACCTTCCCGAGAAGTAGGATGATGAGCCCGGGCTCATGATGTTCTGTGAGCCCTGGCCAATTTTTTTTTCTATCTATCAATAACTATATTATGAACATTCATGTTTAGTTTTATGAGCATTCTAATTCAAGTTTATGAACATTCAAGTTAAGGTTTATAAGCAATCAAGTTTAATTTTATGAGCATTTTTGTTTAGGTTTATGAGCATTCTTGTTCAAGTTTGTGAACATTCTAATTTACTATTATGAGCATTCTAGTTCTAGTTTATGAGCATTCAAGTTTAGATTTATGAGCAATCAAATTTAAGTTTATGAACATTCTTGTTCAGGTTTATGAGCATTCTTGTTCATGTTTATGAACATTCTAATTTACAATTATAAGCATTCTAGTTCTGGTTTATGAGCATTCAAGTTTAAGTTTATGAGCAATAAGGTTAATTTTATGAGCATTCTTATTCAGGTTCATGAGCATTCTTGTTCAAGTTTATGAACATTCTAAATTCTAATTTACGATTATGAGCATTCTAGTTCTAGTTTATGAGCATTTGAGTTTAGGTTGAGGAATCAAATTTAAGTTTATGAGCATTCTTGTTCAGGTTTATGAGCATTCTTGTTAAAGTTTATGAGCATTTTAATTTACGATTATGAACATTCTAGTTCTGGTTTATATATGAGCATACAAGTTTAGTCGTATGAGCATTCTAGTTTAAATTTATGAGCATTCAAGTTTATGTTTATGAGCATTCTTGTTTATGGTTATGAGTATTCTTATTCAGGTTTATGAGCATTCATGTTTAGTCTTATGAACATTCTAGTTCAAATTTATGGTCAATCAAGTTTATGTTTATAAGCATTCTTATTCGGGTTTATGAGCATTCATGTTTAGTCTTATAAGCATTTAGTTTAGGGTTACGAGCATTCTTATTCAGGTTTATGAGCATTCATGTTTAGTCTTATGAGTATTCTAATTAAAATTTATGATCAATTAAGTTTATGTTTATGAGCATTCTTGTTCAATTTTATGAACAATCAAGTTTGGGTATACGAACATTCTAATTTTGCGTTATGAGTACTCTATTTCAGTTTATGAGCATTCATGTTTAGTTTTACTAATTTAGAACACCTCTACTGAAGAAAAACATTACTAAAAATATAATTATAAATATTTTTATCATTACCATCAAATAAAGTAGCAAAAGAAATAAAAACATTAAATAAACTAATGATGAATTTAATAACAAATTAAGTGGTTGGATTAAATCATAAATTAAGTCACTATTTTTCAAAAAATAAATAAAATAAAACACACAAAGTGTGCATGCATTACCATTGACTGCTGAATGATTCCTGGGCGCACATTGCATCCTGAGCCCGGGAGCATGATCGAATTTACCTACTTCCCAATCAATTTGACGTACCATGAAAACTAGAATTAACAGGTTGGGTATGTACGTACAATTTATGTTTGAACAGGCCAATGTGATACTCCACCTGTTACATATTAATTGTCATAAGTTTGATTTTTTATGGTCTTCAATACCAATCTTTGATTGATAATTCTTTACATATATAATATGTTATTAAAAATGACAATATTATACTTTTATGATAACATTTTTCATTACGAATCTAATAGTGATAATTTTATATAGCAACTCATTATATATAATGAGAAATTTATGCTCAAAACTTTTGAAATTTGACTACACAAATTTTCACAAATTACAATTAATACGGGACCGAGAGAATATAAAACAAAGCACGCCCAGTTCGACCGTTTTATTCATTGTCATATAAAGTTGATAGTGGATCCATCAAGTTGGAGTAAGACAAGCAAAGAAAACAAGTAAAAGCACACGAATTGAAACAGCACACAGTAGCAATCAAATAGAGTGGATGATCAGATGTTGGGGAAGACTTGCGGCAGAGTCATTATGGCCTCCATGAAATTGAACCTTTCATCGCCAATTGAAGCAAGTATCATTCCTGCACCATCGTTCGCTCGGTGATGCAGCCGCTTCGGCTTGGTGCTGTCCAGATCTTTTATCATGGAATCCCAGTTGCTTTGACCATAGCTCACATAATGTTGCTCATGTACTCTCGTGTAAACCTGAAAAACAAAATGCATTGCTTCTCCAGGTTAGCAATAGACCATGACAGTCAAATATATGACGATTAATACGAAATAGAGGGAGTAGTTACTTACCCGGTTGTAGTCATTCCCAATATTTGTGCCATTGTTGGCCCAGGCAAGGACCCAGCTTTGAGGACGGCCGTCAGTGTTTTGTCCGGAATAAATAACAGCAGCTTTAGAATACCCACCGGCCCAATCGGCGTGCATGAAGACACCCCATTGACCGTTAGCAATTAGGATGGGGTACGGTGAGATGGCAAGGTATCCACAATGATCATATGAATCCACGAACGTCAAGGGACCACCCGTGGCGTTGTAAATCATCCCAAGAGTCTTGCATTTGCTCTCCTCGTATTGCTGCTTAAGGTAGTTTGCGTAGTTTTGAGCCGCGGTGTCTTTGCCCTCGGCATTCTTCATCTCCAGAGCCACACGGGCTCGGTCTGCTGCTGTCAATGTCTTGTCATGATATTCTGGGAGTCCTTTCAGGGTTTCGTCCGTAATTGGAGTTCCAAACACGTTGCACACCATGTTTAATTGATTACCTGCGTCATCCCAAACCCAAAATCAGTAATCACCAAAACAATACTTGTAAGTTGATAAAGTACTATAGCTACAGAAACACCATACTAATTATCAACAGCAACATCAATTAATCTAAAAATCAAGCAAAGATCAGTAATATTTAACTTGTAAAATAACAGATTCTGAGGCTAAGTATTACTCTGTAATCTGTATTCACGATATAGTTAGATGCACTCACTGTCTTGTACTCACTACTCTCCTTTGTATCGCTATTTATAGACTCTAATTCACAAGTCACTAGTATAGTAGACCGTGTCTGTCTTCTTTTTATTTGTTTTTTTTTTAAGTTTAAAATAGTCATGTTTGGTATTAGATTCCCCCAGTAATATGACTAAAATCTCTTTATTAATTGAAAAAATTTCTAATAATTGACAATACAAAGTAATACTTAGCCCAAGAATATGTTGTTTATTAATTATATCGTGACTACATTTATTAATTGAATACGTTGATAATGTCCTAATTCAAAATCGAGTCGGGTTCAGTCTCGAATAAGAAAATCTAGTTGTTTGAACTTGTGTCATATTTAAGTTCGGACAAACATGGACGATGTCCTTGAACTGTGATATAAGATTTATTTATTAGGGATAAAATATCTACTATAGTTGTTGGAATTATTAAAATTAGGTAATTTGACAATTATACAAAAGGACAAACAACTTAGGCAATGTGATAAATAAAAAGAGACACAAAAAATATATATGTAAACATGCATATATGTATCCAGGTAGGTAAGTGTGCGTGTGACACACAATATGTAATTTTAATTTCTTAGGATTGTATTCTAATATTTCCGATATTATTGACCACAAAATTAATTTTTATAATTATATCATAAAATTGTTTAAGTTCCCATGACTCGGTTTTCTAATTGTATTATATTTAATGAAGTTAGGCACCGTTTTATGCGGTAGAATTGCGGTACGGTGGGCTGTGGTGCGGTAAGTTGTGGTGCATTGAGGTAGGTTGGGGTATGGTAATTGGAAACCTTTGGGATTTTAATAGAAAGGTAAATAGTAGATTGCTGTAGATTACGGTGAGTTGCGGTAGATTGCGATAGATTGTGGTAAATTACGGTGCGGTAATTTGCGGTACCGCAAAAAGGACGGTGCCTTGATTGGAGTGGTGGTCGTACTAGGTTTAGAGAGAGATTCTCCCAATAAATTCAAGGATGCATGATTTATTCATTTTGTGGCGTGTGGCTTAGTTAAATGACTATTGACACATCCATCAACAGAGAGGTTTGTGACTAGTGGCGGGCCAATAGATGTCCATTGCAGTGTAGATCAATGTATAAAGATAGCGTTCACAAAAAATTGGGTCTGGGTAAATTTGAATTGGATAAATTTTGACAATATCAAAAATCGGATAAGAAATTTATATCCAGACAATAGAAAAAATAGAAATTTTATGTCCGAATTTTCAGTCAATATCAAAATTAAGACTAAAAATCTATATCGAAACCCAATTTTTTATGGGTTGGATAGTTATAACATGTCGGAAGTTTTTCATTGTTTATCCTAGTACAAAATTATAATATATATCTATATATATATTCTCAATTATAAATTTATTTTTGTAATTTTAAAAATTAAATATCTTAATTCTATGTTTTAACCTAATAAATAAATATATCTTGAAAAAACTTTAATTTTAAAATTTTTGTAAATAAATTATTATTAGAAAAATATATTTTATATAATTTTGTGTTCAATAAAAAAAAGGAATTGTCGAGATGAAACTAGACACATGTGCTAATAAGATTTAGGCCCTGTTAAATTTTGCGGTGCGGTAAGTTGCGGTACGGTAAGTTGTGGTGAGTTGTGGTGGATTGCGATAAGTTGCGGTGAAAATAATAAATAGGTGTTAGAATATTTTTATTGGGAAATATATTAAATAATAAATGAGTTGTGGGGGATTGCGTAAGTTAATGTGGAAATAATTTTTGTGAATTTTACTAAAAAAGTAAATGGTAATTTGTGGCGAGTTGCAGTAGATTGCGGTAAGTTGCGATAAATTGCAGGGCGTAACTTGCAATACCATATAAAAGAATGGGGCCTTATTTTTGATGTGGTTCTTTTCTAGGTCGATATCTTGTCCATCATTCGGATAGTTGAAAAAAACAAAGGTAATGCCTTGTCATACCTCCTTTGCTTTTTTTGTTTGCATGGAATAGTAGGTATTCACTAAATGATTTATAAATCTTAAGTTAATTAGGACTAATATCTCTAAATGGTAAAATTTAAAAATAAGACTGCTATATTCAACCATATCCCATTTGGATGGAATTTTAAAATAATAATTTTTATTTATTTCTCATAATTGACAATCATTATAACTGCATCTATTCTATTAATAAAATAATTGTATTTGGATTCAATAAAACATTTCAAAAATGAAGTTGACATAGAGGGTGTTTGGCTATCCAACTTATTGGGTAGCTTTTAGCTTTTTGAATAGCTTTTAATTTTTTTATCAAGGTTAAAAAGCTACTTGAGGTATTTGGTAAATAACTTTTTAGATCCAATAACCTAGTTTTCAAAAAGATACTTGGTAAGACTTTTTGAAGTAGCTTTTCACAAAAAGTTACTTTATCAAACATTTTTCATACAATCAGCTAACTCAAACAGTTAAAGTCAAACAGCTAATCCAAATAGCTATCAGCTAACAAGTACAAGATAACAGCTAATAGCTGGTTGTCAAACAGGAGCCTAGTTTAAGCAGGACCATAGTTTAAGCGATAAATAATTTAGATTCCTTAGACTATTAAAAAATGGATAGTTGATTATAAAAACAACTTATTTTTTGTCTAAAAAAAGACCAGAGAACTCATGCCATATTTAATTAGATTCCTTCTAATCTTCTATCAATATACATAAGCAAGTTGATGACCACAAGTCACATGATGGAACTGAAGAAGATCTGCCGCTTTTTTTGCACAAAATGACAAAATATATATATATATATATGATCAAATGATTAATTGAATTAAAATCAACTTGTGAATATTAAAAATATTAACCATTGCATTTTAAATTAAGGGTTTAGATTAAAAGGAGTGTTTAGCTTATTCTTTTTTTAATTAACACTCCCAGAGATGGTACATGGGGGAGGGAAGAATACATTTAATGCTACATGAGGAATTATAATTTCAATGTACTGGAATTTCAGATGCAGAAGGAAAGAATGATAATATTTGATGTTTCCGCAAGAAATACTTGAAGCCCCCGATGAATTATTTTGATGTCCCCAATGGAAAAAAGAAAATTGATCTCCCTTGGAATACTTATGTCTCTAATAAAAATCTATGATGTCCTAAATAATAATATTTGAAGTGCCCAATTTAAATACTTGATATCCATTGTAATATTTGATGTCACAAATGAAAATACTTAATGTCCCCATAAGAAATATTTGATGTCCACATTGAAAATATTGAATGTACCCACAAAAATATTTGATGTCTCTAAGAAAATACGTGATGTCTCTCGTAATATAAGGGTGTATTTGGTTGGGATGAAAATCATTTTCTGAAAAACGATTTTCTATTTCCGGTGTTTGGTGACCGGAAAATGGAGAAAACCATTTTCCAAGAAATGAATTTTCCGCACCCTTTTGTAAATTATTTTCTTGACTACAACCTAAAGAAAACCATTTTCTCCCTGTCTCCCCTACTCTCTCTCTTTCTCTCTCTTCTTTCGTTCTCTCCACCTTCTTTCTTTCTCTCCACCATTCTCTCTCACGCACTTATTTGAATATTTTTTTTCGCTCTCTCTCTCATCTTTCTCTCGCTCATACACTCGTTTTAATATTTTCTCTCTCTTCCACGACTCTCTCTCCTGCACTCGTTTTAATATTTCTCTCTCTCGACCACTCTCTTTCATTCACGCGTTTTAATATATATATATATATATATATATATATATATATATATATATATATATATATCATTTTTCTCTCTCCACCACTCTCTCATGTACCTGTTTGGATCTCTCTCTGTCTCTCTCTCTCTCCCCACCACTCTATCTTACTCCCGTTTTAATCTCTCTCCACTACTCTCTCTCTCCTGCGCCCTTTTTAATATTTCTTTCTCTCCCCCTCTCTCTCCCCCTCTCTCTCACACACATGCATTTTAATCTCTATATCCTTATTGTCAAACATGTGAAAATCGTTTTCCAAGATAATCATTTTCCTGTGTACCAAACACGAGAAAATATCAAATGAAAAATACATTTTTTAAGAAAATCATTTTCCAAAGAAAACCATTTTCCTAGAAAATAGTTTTTAATTGCACCAAACATACCCTAAGTGATTGTCTCCTACGTAAATACTTAATGTGCTAAATAAAAATAGTTGGTGTTCCCACAAGAATTATTTAATGTCCTTAATGAAAATACTTGATATCCCCATGGAAAAAATTGGATACCCTTGATAAAGGTCCGTCACCTATATTACAGGGGATAACAAGTATTTTCTTTGGAGACATCAAACATCTTGTTGGGGAGATCCAAGGGGGGACCCACTTCAACTAAGGCACAGGATACATAAGTTAAGTGAGGTTCCATCTTAAAACCAATTGGTGTTAAGAAGAGTAGCCCCCTTGACTTATATACCATGTGCTTTTTCTTTACTTTTTCGATGTGGTACATTTACTCATGGGTGAATCCCAACAATCTCGCCCTTCACACATGAGTCTCTCCCCCTTGATCGGAAGCCTCTTTTTGACCAATGTTTCAAGTCACCATCAAGAGTCCGTCATAAAATAATTTAATTCAGAGTCCAAAGCAGTTAATGATTATTGATACTTTCTTTTTTTTAATTTTAAAATAAAATCAGGATTGAAAATAAAAAAATGAAAATAGAAAAAAATATAATTTTCTACGTTGTGATTGGCTAATTCCCCTACGGTCACTCCCGTGGCTCTATTTCGTGGGACCCACAATGATTTTTATTATATAATATATATAGATTATTATTATTATTATTATTATTATTATTATTATTATTATTATTATTATTATTATTATTATTATTATTATTTGACCAACTGCTATTGTTGACTATTACTTTTGAGGTCCATTAACTAATTATATTGTCTTTTTTGTTTTTGCCAAAATAGTCCATATTTTAATTATTTCTAAAAAAGGATGTATCAGAGTACATCAGATTCTACAAACAAAACCTGGACATACAAAGCTCGAAATACAAACTTAATATGTATCACATCGTTTCCCTACGAAGCACCTTTTCCTGACTAGAGGTATGATCCCGACCTCCATTTGCTCAAGTTTCCTTTTTCCTGCAATGCCAATATACTCTAATTTCCTGCAAAATGAGGAAGGTTTATGGGGGTAAAAATCTTATTGATAGAAAACTTACTTGTTTGGGAGGATGTTGCATGCTGGAAGTTGTTTGTTTCTATTCTTGTTCATACTGCTGCTCCTGCGTTGACAAGGTTGACCGCGTTTTGAAGTTTATTTTTTGTCCAGGGTTGAGACTGAGATTTAAAAATGATATTTCACCCTTTGTAATGCTTGATAGGTTAAGATTGTCCGCTTCCTCTTGGAGAATGAGAATTCACACTTTCTAAGTCATTAATGTCAGTCTGTTGTTCTGCATGTCTCATCCTATTCTCCAATTCCTGTGGCCTAGTCATGGTTATACATGATTCAATTTGTTCATCGCTTTTACCCATTTCCATATTGTTTTTCCCCGTAGAATCAAAAGTACAAACCTTTGAAATTGTTAAAATACTTTGGTGTCTCCTGCTTGAGAAACTCATATATTTTTCGTTCATTATCTGAAGGTAGACTTTCTTGGAAGTCCATATAGTTATGCCCGGTGTAACGCCCCGAAAATTCAATTATAGAAAAGTCAAAGTGTAACAACCCACCCCGAAATCATGTTTAATTATTTATAAAGCACAGAAATTATCCAAATCGCATTATAAATTTTTCGCGTTCACCTTTATTTATTAATTAATTAATTTATTTATGTATTGTTATCGGTGTCGTGTCTCGTGCAGGAGATGGCCAAGATGCCGAATTATCAGCTTAAAAATTTTACTTTACATGTTCATTCAATGAGTTAAATTATTTCAGGTTATACGATTTATGTTATAAAGTTATTTACACGTTAAGTTAATTTGTATCGGGTTTTACCGTTTACGCTATTTTCTTAACCGAAAGGGGTCTAATTATTCGACCCCGTAACATTTGTATCTTCTTGCCCAAAACTCTAATTTATTTGGGTTATATTTATTTCATTCAAGTGCAAGTAATATTTATATTTCATTATTTGGATTTTCTACATCCAAGTGTTATTTTATTTTAACCCAATTACTACCAATTGATTTTATTTTAGTACAAGTAAATTATTTAAGGTTATTACATTACAATTATTGTATTTAATTTACAAATTCAGATTTGTATTAGGTGTTAGAGGGAGTATATGGTATGGTATTAGTTAAATAGGGTTATTTTTTACTCTCATTCCTTTTAATTCCAATTCAACTCTCATCCCCACTCTTTCTTCTTCTCTATGTCCATGGCTGGCTAACAAGACGCAGCAGCCCCCTCTGTCCCATGCGTTTTCCGGCCAGCTCCGGCGCCGGCCAGGTGGCCGGCGACCACCGAGGCGTGAGCCTCCTCTTCCCTCTCCACTTGTTTACTTCCTCAAATTCTCCTCTAAGTGGTATAATATCCAAACCCTAAACTCAAACTTTATGTTCTAAATCAGATTTTCATGTTTTTATCATGTATAATTGTTGTTTTTCATCTCTTTTATGAGTTTAAAGCATGAATTTATATTGTGGTTAAGTTAGGGTTTGAATTTGGGGAATTATACATGTAAATTTGGATGGATTTTGTGTGTTTAAGAGTGGTATTATATTGGATGTTTAAATTAGCTTTTGCATGTGAGTTTTAAGGTCTTATTTGAGCAAGATTAAGAGGTTAAATTCTGGAAATTTATTGGGTAATAGCTAATTTGAGGTTTGATTGGAAATTGATACAAGTTGGAAGCCATTGGAGATGTATATATTAGCTTGAAGGGCTAAAATGGATTCTGTTTATAATCAGATTTTTACAGGGGAATAAAAGGGTGAATTTTGCCCAGATTTTTGTTCCAAATGATAGCCTAGTTTATTATCTAACTTTAGGCTTTGGAATTTCGAATTTCTGACATGTATAGCCCGAGTTACGACCAAAACCGTAAAGGTACAAATTTATATACGAATTTCTGAGTCAGTAGGTTTATGCTCATTTTTCGTCAAGTTAGAGACTTTATTGGCTTTGGAGTTGAACATAAAAGTTCTAGGTAACACTTTGGGCTTTCCGAAAAGGTATGGTATGCGTTCATACGATATCGGGATTACGAGATATGGAGTTTTCATTGAGGGATTATAATTTAAGTTCTGCCCAGAATGTTTAAGAGTGTATCTGGTTTGATGACCATTTTTCGTCCCTTTAGAGACTTTATTGGTTTTAGTGATAAACATAAGAGTTTTAGGCCACGTTGCAAGCTTTCCGGAAAGGTGTGGCTCATAGTCATCCGATATCGGGAGTATAAGTTACAAACCCGGGAAGCAGGGCTATCCAGAACAACATTTCTGCCAATTTGGTTTATGTAAATGTATGTCTTTTGGGCCTTAAATCAACCCAATAAGGGGTTCTAAGCATGAATGGGCCATGGTTGTAGGTTGTCATTGTAGAGTTATGTGTTTAAAGCTAAAGTACCATCTTGGAGTCCTAAGGGTAGTCTCCAAAAGCTAATGGGTTTGATAAAGTATTTCACTTCCCCATCTTCCTTTAGAATATTATTCAATGTCTTGAGCTAGCTAAGAGTTTCTTCTAGCTCGGTAGCTTCCAAGTTCAAAGTTACTTCCATCTTTATTGCTTAAATCATTGACCCAAGCTTGTTCTTATTGCATTCGAATATGTTTATCGTACTCCGTTTTATCGTTCATTTGCTATCGTATGATCAAGCCATAGTTAACTCCATTGTTCGCATCCTAGCTTTCAAGTGTAAGCGCCCCATTCATCGTCAATTCAAGCTAATTTTTATTGATTCAAGCCCTTCCATTTGAATCATATTCTACGTCATTATGTTCATGTTTTCCGACTCGGAAATTTCTAAGGTTTTATATGCACTGCTTCTGTCCGGGCCATTTTTCGGGCCCTTCCTTTCATTTCTAGCCTTTGAGCCAGTTGACAAAGTTAAAGATCATGTTTTTCCCTATTCCGAGATGTACTCTTTTATGTCGTTTCGATTTTCCTAACTCACGTTATGCTACAAACGCTATTTTGATACAACCTGAAATTTTATTCCTAAAGTTGTTTCATTTATATTACTAAGTTTCCAAACTCGTGAAACTAATTTAGAACCTTATTCGGTTCTTCATGTTTATGTATGCTTCTATTGGTTGACAAAGTTTCAAAGGCCATATACAAGCCGAGCCGAGCCGCCAAGCGTTTTAGCGACTTAAGGTACGCAAATTGTCCAACTCTTGTTCTATTTAAAGTCAAGTACAGTTTTATTGCATAGATATACTCTAACGTTTTTATTGTTTTATAAATGGTCCCGAAACTTATTCCACAGCGGCTAGAGTAAAGTCTAGCCTTATTTTACAGGCTCCTGTCGGAGTAATCTTGACCTGGCCAGTGTCTGACTGCTTAGCAGTCACCCATCCAAACTCGAGATCGGTTTGGGCGTACGTGCGTGAGATGTTTCGGCATCGATCTAAAAGGGACACCATATCTTACTTTATGAAATCATTTCAATGTTAAGCACAGCATATGCATAGAAATTTTATAGCTTAAAGTATTCAATGGTTTAGCATGCTTTATATCCCCTATCCCGTTTTCAAAATGAATTTAAATGCCGGCACTAAAAACCGTTTTCGAACGGTTTGACGTGTTGGAGGTTTACGTACTGAGTGTTTCCCCACTCACTTTGCGAATGTTTTTAATGTTTTGTTTTAGGCGGTCCGAGCTCCCAGGATAAAGGCGAGGTTAAGCAGGAGTAAGTCGTCTGTACAGGGTGGTTCTCTAAAGGCGATCGATGATCGGTATTCAAGGTTACTCAAGGGCATTAAAGGCCACTTGGTTGTGGAAAGTCTATACGACATGTTTAATTAAAGGTTGTATAATGTATTTGTACTCTAAGTTTAGCGATTGTTGTATGGAGTTAAGCACAGTTTTATGGTGGATTGTTAGATTGTGGTTGTGTTTTTGCCTTGTCCCGAGTGGGGACGGCGGTAATGCCTCGACCTAAGGTGTTCCGCTGCGCTAATCACAAGTTTGGGATTCTAAAGAATAGTCTTAATCTTGTGATTAAGGTTGGGGCGTTACACAAAGTCAAACTAACTTTAACAGACAAATTAGCGGAAGACTCAAAACTTTTATTGGGCGTCACTGCCGTATCCCCGAAGGAACACAAGGCGAGAATGAAACTACAACTGTCTGATAACGGTAAACCAACTGACAAACTCGAATTAAGAAAACAAACTTAGCAACCATATCTTCAAGTCTTTCAAAAGGAAACATAATATAAAAGATAGCTTCTAAACATGTCGTCCTCACTTCTAATTCCCGTCCCCAGCATATAGAGCTTCACCTGAAAACAAAACATTTCAAAAATGAGGGGGAAATCTCAATAATGTCTACCCCTAACCTTAAAAAACAAGTTAAGTTCATTTCAATTCATTTGAGGGAGAGGGAACAAATCAAACCATTTCACAAACCTTTAATCCCTTAATTGTTTTCCTCAACCCAACCAATCCATATTTTATTATGCGGGCGGGATATCAAATCCCATAAAGTAACATTCGCCTACCAAAGGCATCAACAATCATCTATCCTATATCAGGGATGAAACCCTGATCTCCTGACACATAACCCATACAGACACCAAATCCTGGTCTCCGGGTTATCGCCCGCAAAAACATTAGCCTATCAAAGGCATCAAAACAATAAACCCGCTTAATGTTTCACTTTGAATTATTAGTGTCTTATGCAACACTCAGCTCACAGCTCTCAAGTCAAACCCAACCCAGGTTACCAAAATCAGTAATAAAACCACTAATAAAAGACCATCTCAATTCTCAACTCAATAAATCAAAGATCACAAAAGTACAAACAGTTAACCCAAAACAGATGGTCACATTTCAACAAAAAGTCCCCTTTCGGGATGCAATTCTCAAGACAAATTAGAAAACATTAAAACACATTTAAAAGCATCCCAGTGGGGATTAGAGCATAGACATTACCTGGTTAACTTCACTTCACAGCAAAACGAACACACTTGAGCTCACTAACAACGGGAATTAGCTCGGGCCTAAAATAGAATAATTATTCTAATCAAAACTCGCTCTTCGAAGTTAGTATTAACTACCTTCTAACTAACCCTCCCCTAGGAACCCTATATGCTCCTATAAATCATGAATTTACACTTTAAATTTCCTAACACATTCCAAGTAATCGTATAATAATACCAAGTAAACCTTTTCAATCAACAACACACTCATTAACAATTTCACAAAGCGAGACAGATTACAGCATCCACATAAAAAGGATCGTAATTTGACTTCCCGACATCCTATGGGTCTGGTTTTGGACTTCTCGGAAACCTCGGGATGTCTACTAAAACTCTTAAGTTGAACTCGAGACCCAACATACGCTTTAAGATCCTCAAAAACCGTCATCTTTCCAAACTGTCCAGACCTGACCTAGGTCTGGTAATCGGGGTATAACTCGACTTATAAAATTCCAAAGTCCGGTCCGTAAAATTCTTATGAAAACTAACATCTAAGGGAAACTTCAGTCCAAAGGGTTCGATCAAAGGACAACTATACTTATCGTGGTGACCCGATCTTTAGACCCCATCAAAACTGTCCTACACCCGGTTCCCATAAAATTGATTATTTCGGATCTAACTTTCACCATTCGATCCCGGGGTCCTAATTTGGGCTTAAAACAGTGACTAAGGTTCAAAGTAATTAATCTAATCCAACTAAGGTCCAAACATCAAACCTCCTATCATCAAAACCAAAATGTAAAACATGAAATCAACTTTAATATTTCTATTAATCCTAAAAGCATGCATGAAATATTGACACTAACCTAAACATGAATTTCTTAACCAATAAACAAGAAAGAACTTAAAGAACATGTGAATAACTATAAAGAACATATAAACATTTAAAATACTAATCAAGAACCCCAACAACCAATTTCTTTATACAAGATTAAATCAAGAATCATAAATTAATAATCAAGAATCGAACTTTAGTAATTCAATCAACCTAACTTATTTAACAAGATTCAAACATGAAACTAAACATGAATGAACTCTAAGAGAATTAAAGGACATATGAATATTTAACTAACAATTCAAGAATTAATCTAGGTAATTATACTTTAAAGATTCGTGCATACAATAATAATAGTTTTCTAAAACCCTAAACATGCTTCACAAGAAAACAAAATATATCAAACAATTGAACATTAATAATTTTACTACAACTATTACAACCCTAATACATCAATTTAGAACATAAAGATTACATAAAATAATTTAAACAATTACACATAAATAATACAACCGAAGAACAAATAATTACATATAACAACTTAATAAAATTACACCCTCAATTACCCAATTACAAGATTTAAAACAAGAAATAATAACAATACAATAATAATAATAATAATAATAATAATAATAATAATATTAATAATAATACAATATTAATAATATAATAATAATAATAATATCAGAATTTAGGAAAAAGAGAAAGAAAGTTTCAAAAAAAAAGATTTAGGGTTTACGTAAGGGTTAGGGCACGGTTTTCCGGGGAGTGGGTGGTGAGGGGGTACAGCGGCAGCGGCGGCGTCGAGGGAAGATAGTGGTGGACGGTCGCCGGCGTTCGACTAGGGCAACACGTCGTGCTGCGGTTGGGGCTTGTCGAACCACAGCGTGATCAATTCCGGGTAGTCGCCTGCTCCGGGCGCGATGGCTCCGGCGGCAAGGGGGCGGTCGGCGGCTGTGGCTCCAGCGATGGCGCGGCGAATCAGAACAGAGGGAGGGAGAGAAAACAATGAAAGAGAGAGAGGGAGGGAGAGCCGGTGGTGACTAGTGGTTGGTTGCTGGCGGTGCGGCGCGGCTGTGGCGGTGGTGCCGGCTGAGAGGAGGCAGCCGAGGGAGAGAGAGGGGGGAGAGAAAGGCTAGGGTTAGGGTTTGGTTGGAGAGGAGATTAGGGTTTGAGAGAGAGGGAGGGGTTTTTATATTATCTAACAATTAAGGCCCAACTAAACACTCTTACTCCTAACCCAACCCAAAACTAAAACAATTAAAATCTGATTTATCTAAAAACAAACTAATTATAATAATAGTAATAATAATAATAATAATACTAATAATAATATTATTAATAGAAAACACATAACAAAATAGTATTCACGAAATTATTCATATAACACAATAATATTAATAATAATACTAAAATAGAGTAAAACTAATAAGACTAAACCCACGAAATTACCTCCTTAAAAGAAGTTTCGTCTTCGAAACTTAAACTTAAGTCTAACGGTTCGGTAACAATGCTAACGGTTCCATTCTCCCTAAAGCTCGAGGTTTTACACCCGGTTTACTTAAACATGAGAAAATAATCATATCATTATCACAACTCACTTCAACCATATTTACCGAACTTGTTTCCGTGTCATCCAGAGAGTTTGATCCTACCATAATCATGGATTGGTCATCGACTTCATTATTACAAGATGTTAAACAACGTACTTCATTAGCATCCATTGAATTATGTCCAAAATAACGCACATTCTTTACACTGATTATTTCACCATTGAAATATTGTTGTCCAAAATCCTGATGCATCAACTTTGGTTGTACTGAAATCGGGTGATTTTGTTGACTTGTATACTTAATGCTTATATGCTCATCTTAGACACTATCTAGATCTTTTACCCCATTCTCCATCTCCACTACTGGATTGGTAACATCTTCCTTATAAGTCGACACATCCTCCGGATACGATTGGTTAGGAATGTCACAATGTGGCGAGTGAGAATTACAACACTTGTTCTCAATCCCTCCTATTCCACCCCGATGATTTTGTAGCTAATCAAAGACCTTCTGCTTTGCGTGTGTTCTCGTAGAAGTCACACATGATCCATCCAAAGAAGATTCATACTCCTCTTCGAACCTTTTAAGTCCTCTCAAAACAATGTTGTTGTTTAGTTCAAGCTTAAGAGCTATATGCAAATCTATCCTAACATTTTCAACCATTCCCCTGTGCAAAAATTAAAGGGCTCTCCTGTAGCGTGCTTTAACATTGTAAGCATCGAAATTCATAGTTAGGTCACAATGATTTTGTACTAAATCGTACAGCTCCAGCATTAACCAACACACCACAAGATTTGAATTGAGATTAACTGCCCGCTTTCTCACTAACCCATGTGAAAAATCAACCCCAGCATATGGACTAAGGGGGTGGTGAACCGGTCTCTATACCGATGTAGCTAGTGTGATGCAGTACCAGGAGAAGGATGGTTGACTCTCCTCGAGGTCACTGTTCTATTGGTACCCAAATGGAAATGAGGGAGAGAAAGAGAGAATAGAGGTAGTTGGGAAGTTGTATTTTTCATATATTCCTCCACTCTCCTTATAGCATTGATCCTAAATACAGGAAACCTTAACAGAATTGCAAAACAAATTGGACAGCTATCAAAGAAGCTTCTAAATAAGATTCCCTAGTCTCAATTAGGGGTGGGAATTGATACCCACATATTGGGAGTTAATTATATTTACCCTACCTGACATATGTGGTAATAATTTTTGCACACCCGACATTTGAGAAATAATTTTCACCCTACCTGACATTTAGTGAAAGTGATTTTTAGTGTTAGAATCCGGTAACTTGTCATCGGAAATGGAAAAATACAATAATACCCCTATATCACTATGTGAAATTACGATGTTGCCCTTTAATTTGAGAAGGAAAAGACTATGTTGGAGAGTAGAAGACATACATGATGGTTTGGGAGGGGTTAGGTTTTCATTTTCTGTATGGGAGGGGGGACCGGGGAGAGGAATCAGTGGAGTGGTTGGGTTTTAAAATGCCATAACAATTAATACTAAGGGTACAAAAGTCATTTCACATTTTATTGAAAGTCAAAGGAAATAACAACAAGGGTATAAAGGTCAATTCATATTTATTTTTTGACAGTTCACCGGAAAAGTCAATAAAAAATCAATTATAACATACATGAGGGGCTTTAAATTTATGACCACTTAAATGTCAGGTAGGGTGAAAATTATTTCTCAAATGTCGGGTGTGCAAAAATTATTACCACATAAGTCAGGTAGGGTAAATGTAATTAACTGCACATATTGGGTACCCACCCTTACCCACCCATAATGGGTGGGTGAAACCCATTAGAGATGGATAATGGGTAGGATGGGTATGGGTTACCCATAATTTGGTGTGGGTATCCATTATCTATGGGTATCCATATACCCGTTAATGTCTTTATGTGAGAATTTCATATCAAGTTGTATTATGTTTATTTACATAAATTTAAGGCAAAATTCAACTTTAACGGTTTGACATGAAACTTTGTAATATGGTAGTATTGATTAAAAAAATATCAAATATGAATTTTGAGCTCCTAATTTTATTTATCTGATGACATTTATCGCGACATATATAGATATTTTTCCGACAAAACTAAACGAAACTTTAAGAGTGTGTTTGGTAGGGGCAAATGTTTTCCCAATTTTCTAGTGTTTGGTACAAAAAAAGTTTAGAAAACCATTTCCAAAGAAAATTATTTTCCTCTAAAGGAAAGAAATTGACTTCTTTTGTTCAACCTAGAAAAATCATTTTCCACCATTGATTGTTGGATCGATTTTTACTACCAACTCTAACTGAAATTTGAGGCCGGAATTTAACATTAACGGTTTTGCTCGAAATTTTGTAACACGATAGAATTGATTAAAAAAACCTCAAATATAAAGTTTTAGCTCAAAATATTTTTATTTGATAACATTTATCTCGATATACATCAAATTAGAAGTTTTTTGCCCTAAAACTGACCTGAAACTTTTAAAAATTCAAACTGAACTGTTTGAATCGAAACTTTATGATTTGATAGTATGAACTAAGAAAAGCTCAAATATAAATTTTGAGCTCCAAATATTTTCATTTGTAACATATATCACCACTTTTATCGACATTTTTTTGCGGTTAAATATAACTGAAACTTAAGAGCAAAATTCAATTTTAACGATTTAAATTGAAACTTTATAATATGATAGGATCTATTAAAAAAAGTTCAAATATGAAATTTGAGCTCCAAACATAAATTTATTATCTAAAACGTTAGAATACAAAATAAAAATAATGAGTTGAATACTTGGATGCCCATTAATACCCATGGGTAATACCCATGGAAGTAATATCCAAATGGGTATCACCCATATGGGTGATACCCATGTGGGTATTAAGGTCCTGTTCGGCAACAGCATTTAGATTAGAGTTTAGCGTTTTGATTGGTGTAAATGCTATTTTATTAAATTTTAAGTGTTCGATAAAATAGCGTTTTGTATTAGCGGATGACATTTAATGGGGCATTTTACGCTGCCTTACCTGACGTTGGTCTTACTAACGTCAAGCAAATTAAACTAGCGTTTGGTAATTAACATTTAAAACACCCCTTACTCTTCCCTTAAATTACTGGCCATGTCATCGTTCCCCTGTTATTATTTGCTGCCTTGGCACCTGTCGCTTACCCACCCAAATTGGTGATGATCTCCCCTATACTTGTACCAATCAAAACTCTCACCAATATTTATACCAATTAAGCTCTCACTCTGTAATTCTATTTTTTTACATTATATGTTATAAATTATTATGGAGAAATTTTATTAATTTATTTGTATATGTGCTAATAATAATAATAATAATAATAATAATAATAATAATAATAATAATAATAATAATAACAACAACAATAGCAATAACAATAAGGGAGTGTTTGGTAAGAACCCCTGGGAAATTTTTTCGGCAAAAATTTCCCATAGGAAGTTTTCCATAGAAAAGATTTCCCTAGGAAAAATTTTCCTTAGTCCCCCCTAAGGGAAATTTTCCCTAGAAAAATGGAAAAAATGGTGGGCCCATTGTGAAAACTTTTCCGAAGTCAACTCGCATCCAAATATAAGGAAAATAAGTCAACCCGGGAAAATTGACCATTTCCCCGGGGTTATTGACCAATAAAACGCACCCTAACAATAACAATAACAACAACAACAATGATAATAATGTCCTTTTTCGTCATTTCACATTTATCAACCACTTCAACCATTGATTTTACCGAACACATACTTTCTAAACAGCTACTTTAAACACTATCAGCTAATCACTAATATATAACAGCTATCCGCTAGCCAAACAGCTATCCACTACTCAATCCGCTCTTTTTGTTGAACAGGACCTAAGAGGCATGGGTAGGGTATGAGTAGGGTGTTATAATCTATGGGTAAAATGTGGGTATGGATAGTGCCCATCCATACCCACTCAATTCCCACCCATAGTCTCAATTTATTTATTTATGTTGGCGCCACTATTTCTTCCAAAAACCTGTATCATAGTGGTAGGCCAAGTAAAATATTTTTTTCTAGGTTAAATAAACGAGGTCAATTTCCTTTATTTAGGGAAAAATGATTTTCATTGAAAATAATTTTTCAAACTTTTTTGTTCATAAAACACTAGAAAATTAAGAAAATATTTTTACAGCAAGTGTTTTCTCCTGCCAAACACTCTTAATTAAATTAATTGGAGTGGTGGTCGTACTAGATTTAGAGAGAGATTCTCCCGATTCACGGATGATTAAAATTCATTTATGTGGTGTGTAGATCAATATAAATTAATTGGAGTGAAGAAGACAGAGGGTGGGAAAGTTACATCATCACCTAAAGTTTAATATTTTAATTCAAAGTTTTAACTTAATAAATAAATATATCTTGAAATATTTAATTTTTCAATTTTTGTAAATAAATTATCATTAGAAATATATATTTTATCTAATTCTGTGCTCAATAAAAAACAAACAGTTATGATGGAACTAGACAAATATATGGGTAAGATTTGTTTTCTATGTGGTTCTTTTCTTGGTTGAAATCTTGTCCATAATTCTGATAGTTAGAAAAAAAAAGTAATGCCTTGTCATAATTCCTCTGCTTTTTTGCATGGAATAGTAAGTATGCAGTGAATGATTTCTAAATTTTATGTTAATTAGAATTAATATCTCTAAATTTTAAAATTTAAAAGTAAAACTGCTACATTCAACCACTCTATATCCCATTAGGATAGAATTTAAGAATATTAATTTTAATTTATTTCTCATACTTGGCAACCATTATAACTACATCTATTCTATTAATAAAATAATTGTATTTTGATTCAATATAACATTAATTTCAAAAATGAAATGGACGTAGTTTACGCGAGGAATAATTTGGATTCGTAGGACTATTAAGAAATGGATAGTTGATTATAAAAACAACTTATTTTTTGTATAAAAAAAGAAAGACCAGAGAAGTCACGCCATATTTAATTAGATTCCTTCTGATCTTTTACCAATATACATCAGTATGCTTTTGATGGGATGTCACATGATGGAACTGAAGAAGATCTGCCGCTTTTTTTTGCACAAAATGAGAATTTTTTAGTGTGTATATATATATATATATATATATATATATATATATATATATATATATATATATATATAGAGGAAGGTGATAAAATGATTATGGTTATATTCGACAATAATATTTAGCTAACGTTTAGTTAGCGTTTTGACCAAGTCAAAACTTTAATTGTACAAATATTAATGTTTAGCTAATGTTTAGCTAGTGTTCGGTAAGTTGATATTTTGAGGAGCATTTAACGTTTTAAGGACCGTTTTATGAAACACTAATAAGGTTAACGTTTAGCGTTTGGAGTAGCGCTTCATATTTTTCGGTCAAAAAATACCCTTTGAAAACTTTATCTTTGGAAATTATTAATATCCTTTTATGTCAATTCACATTAATCTGTTAATTCAACCCCTAAATTTACCGAACACAATTCTCATTTGAATAGTCATCCGTTATCCGCTACTTAAACCGTTATCCGCTGCTTAAACCACTATCCGCTACGTAAACGTCTATCCGCTATCTAAAACACTAATTTTGCCGAACAAGGCCTAACTCAATTATGATGAGCATGTGAATATTAAAAATATTGATCATTGGATTTTAAAATCAAGAGTTTAAATTAAAAAGAGTGTTTAGCTTCTTTCTTTTTTTAATTACCACTCCATGAAATGGGACATGATGGCGAAAACATTTAATGCCACGTGAGGAATTATAATGTCAATGTACTAGAATTGCAGGCACCGGGAAAAATGAAAATATTTGATGTCTCTACAAGAAAGACTTGAAATCCTTGATGAAATTTTTTTCATGTCACCAATGGAAAAAATTGATCTCCCTATGATTACTTAATGTCTCTACTAAATATACATGATATCCCGAATAATAATATTTGATGTTCCCAATAAAAAATACTTAAACTTTCTTGTAATATTTGATGTCACATAAGAAAATATTTGATGTCTCGATAAGAATTACTTGACGCCCACAGTGAAAATATTGGATGTATCCACAAAAATACTTGATGTCTCTAATGAAAATACGTGGTCTCCCATATAATATAAATGATTGTCTCCTACATAAATACTAAATGTCGTAAATAAAATAGTTGATGTTCCCTCAAGAATTATTTGATGTCCCTAATAAAAATACTTGATGTCCCCATAAAAAAATTGATATCCCCACTGGGGAATCAAATATTTCTTATGGAGACATCAAACATTTTTATAGAGGACATAAAAAATTACATAGAACATTAAATATTTTCATTGGGAAACATCAAATACTTTCATTAGGGACATCACGTATTTTCATTGGGGACGTTGTAATTCAATAACCATTTTTTTATATAATCATAAGTCTTAGCAACTCCCCATGTGCATTAAATGCATTTTCCCCTCCCCCTATGTACTATATCAGGTAAGTGGTAATAAAAAAATTCAACATTATTTTTAATCTAACCCTTTTATTTAAGATCTAATTACCAATATTTTGAATACTCACATGCATGCTCATTTTAATTCAATAACTCATTCAAAAAACAGGGTCTAAATTAATTAGGGTATTTAGCTTTTTTGGGTTATTGGACACTAATTAATACACTATATTTTTGGAGTGTTGGACAATAATATACTTGAAACGATTGCGGCGGTAGCTAACTCAGTGGCGGTCTTGTGTGGTAGATTGAATACATACATATATATATATATATATATATATATATATATATATATATATGGGAACGGATCCAGTAGGAAGGAGCTTTAGGTAGGAAGGTAAGAAGGACTAATATCGCGCGTTAAATCTTTATCCGACGGATGATATTAAAACCACCAATTATCACCCCAAAACCACCCACACGTGTGAAATCGGATGAGAGAGAAAATGACAGATTTGATTCTCCAACGTGATTTGGGGGTTTATTTTGATTTTAATTTTTTTTTTGCATTAATTTCCTAATTGAGTAAGGGAGTGTTCTGCTCATATATGAGAAAAAGAATAGTAATTGTCAACCATTGTTCCAGCGACGAATTCTGACCACTATTTGGAGCCCCGTCGGTGGAATTTCGGCGACTGGACTAAATCAAACTTCACTGCAAGTATTTGGAGGTGTTTTTGCACAAATTCGAAGGGGCGAGTACTGAGGATTATCAAGCACGACATTTTGCTTCCGGTAAAACGAAATCGAACTCCCAGTTAGGCTTGAATTTGGAAATGTTCGTGTCATTGATGGAGTGTTTGTATATCGGTTAATATTTCTTTTGTGGATTAACACACACATGTGATTCCGTGATTGCGTAATTTATGAGTGTCAATGGTTACATCACATGATAGGAGTAGATGACATGAGGTGAGGGCTCGCAACAAGATGTCGGCGCCGACGATAGCAGTACATGAGCCAACGTGTAAGTTAATCTCACATTCAACCCCGTCCTGTTGCGCGAAGAACCCTAATCGTGGGATTAGTTCGCCAGCTGCCAATTAATATATAAACGCGATGTTATTTTGGTCTGTTTTGATGCCCTAGATTTGTATGGTAACTGCTGATTCAAATGTCCACGCAATTCGATAAGTGTATAATAGCATTGAGTCCATATTTGTTCGTGCTCACCACATTATAAACATTGGGGTCTCCCTTTCCAGGATTTCTATTGGTGTATCAATTTCGAATAGTGCAGTATAGTAGTGATGGCATCAGTGTAATATCTTGCAATGCTGGGAATGTTGACCACAATGTAGGTATAATGTGGTCATTTAGTCCAGTCCGATGGGGAGGAGGGGCTGTGGCGAAATTGTGAACATTGACCACATCACCATCATAATCCGACCATTCTGGTGCTCCTGAAAATGTTGACGGACTGGGTCGATCGGCGTTGTCATTTTATGGTTAAATCATGGAACTCCTAGATGTAATGTCAATGTGCTCATATTGGAATTGATGTATGTACTCATAATGTCGCGTCACTAATTGTTAGCAGTGATGACCACACTAGACACACTACGTGACCATATAGTATACTAATTATTGTCAACATTGACCACATTTGTCACATAGTGTGGCCATACAGTCTACTGACTGTTGTCAGTATTGACCACACTTGTCACAAACTGTGGCCATACAGCAGTGCATCAAACATGGTAATATCTTGCAATGTTGAGAATGTTGACCACAATGTGGGTATACTGTGGTCTTTAGTCTATTGAGTATTGTCAGTATTGACCACACTTGTCATAAAGTGTGGTCAGTTAGATCTGGGTCAATACTTATTGTATGTGCATACTCAGTAGGCGTCGCAGTACTGTTATACCATTGTGTGTGATCATTGGCTGCTCATGTGTGACAAACATTGGTATGGGGTCTTTCCATTATCTTCACCATAGGATTTTGTGTTGGTTATCATATTATCTTGTTGCACATTGGAGGCATGCAATGTGCGTTCATTTTGGTTAAATTTACATGACATATGGTTGTCCGTTTAGTTCTTTTTGCGCGTCCTTGTATGATGAGTCGTTTTATCATTTGGATTTCAGGAAACAAGGGTAAAGTCATTGTGCGTGCACTTTTGTTACGGCTTCGCAATGCATAAGGAGAACTCACTCATGAATGAATTGTGGGAATGGGCTGCTCGGTGGGATAGGGACTAGTCTAAAAATCATAATGCTCCAGGGGTATAAAGGCCTCGACGTTAATGTGATACAGTCCTCGAAAAAATACATGTTAATCATTTAAGAATTTTAGTATGGGTATGTTTTGGACACGACGCGTTACAATTTATTTGATGAAACTAGGGTGTAATTGTTGGTGTATACCGAACAATGTTGGTCCCCGTTGTTGTTGACATTATTAGTCATTTGTTCCATTTGGTTTTTTCGAATTTAATGGATCATATTAGGTTGGTTACAAATGTGCAATTTGTAATGTACCATAAGTTTGGTTAGTTTCAAACGAGGTTGGTTACGAATGTGAAATTTGTAATATACCATATATTTGTAGTGGATAGTATTAGGTTGGTTACAAACAAGGTGGGTGACATACAAGTATGTTGCAGTTTTGTAGTTGTACAATATGTTCGTAATCAGCAAATTGAAATGATTTTGACCACATTGTGTATGGACTGTGGTTACATTCTTCTTCCCCAGGTTTCCTGGTTTTGTTGCAATCACACTCCTTTTGTCTGCTTGCGGTCATGGATATTAAGAAATGTGGTCTTCCACATAGTTCCAAAGTATCAATGACCATAATTTAAACGGGCTTTACATACGACGGTGTTTGGTCATGGATATTAGGAAATTTCGTCTTGCATTTCATGACCGCATTTCCAAAATATCAATGACCACACTCCTTTTGTCTGCGTGACCACACTACTTGGAATATCAATGATCACACCCATTAGAATAGTAATGACCACACTTCTTAGAATGTCAAATGACACACGCCCCTTGGAATAATGAGAATGTAAACTGAACTATTTTTCCCACACTGAGTTATGAGTGTGGTTACCATAGTTATTCTCCCCCCCAAAACGAACCGAATATCATGCTTACACTAACTTTAACTACTATGGCCATGTAGTTCAAACTAGTGGTCAATCATTACAAATTAAATGTGGTCACCAGAGTTTTCCTTACAAATGACAACGATGTACTTGCAATGTGGCCAACCATGTGACCACACTTCCAAGATATCAATGACCACACTACTTTTGTCTGGGTGACCACACTACTTGAAATATCAATCATCACATTACTTAGAATAGTAATGACCACATTCCTTGGAATGTCAAATGACACACACCACTTAGAATAATAAGAATGTAAACTGAACTGTTTTGCCAACATTGTGTTATTAGTGTGATCACCATATTGAATCGCCTCCAAAATGAGCACAATATCATGTGTACACTAGTTTCAACCACTGCAGTCATGTAGTTCAAACTAGTGGTCAACCATTGCGAATTAAGTGTGGCCACATGAGCTTTCCTAACAAATGGCCATGTCATGCTTGCAATGTGGTCAACCATGTAACCACACTTCCCAAATATGAATGACCAAACTCCTTAGAAGATCCACTACGACACAATATTATATGTGAACCCAATGAAGAAGATTTACTATTTTCACTTCCCTACCTAAACTCCCTCCCTGATCCATTGTCCATACAAGTTTGACCAAATCTGACGATTACATTGACTATGCCATTGTTTATCCATTTTATATACCGTGCTCTCTTACAAACTACTGATCCATAACACATCATGATATTTACAAACGAGTTGGGTGACATACATGTAGGCTGTTGCAATTTGAATTGTACCATAAGTTTGTAATCATTGCAAACCACAAACCAGTTACATGTTAACTTGATCAAATACATAAGTTTGACCACATAACCCATCTTATTGACAACAACTAATAGAATCATATAATTTTGAAGTATAATGTATTGGCACATTTATGAAAAGTAACGATACTAAAATCTGAAATGATGTGACAACACCGTGTGAAGGGTGTGGTCCCCAAAGTGAATCGTATCCAAAATGAACGCAATATCATGCGTACACTAGTTTGAACCAATGTGTGACCATTTATACTAGCTACTATCGCCACATACGAACTACTATTGCCATTGTGTGGCCATTTAAACTGCAAATATATACTAACTTATTCCAATACATAACGTATAAGACAAGTCTGTGCACTATGAACCCCTCCCCATCGCCGGATGTTTGCACCCCAATCATAGCTTCACACCTAACCTTGGTTTCGGCCACTTTGCGTCTACAAGGTCGTGACTTGTGTACATGTTTATCGCTATTGTCTGCTGAAAGCTTTTCTTTATCCCCGCGCCATTCCCATCTTGGCAGCTAGCTAGTTCATAATGTTCAGGCTTCTTGTGGTGATGTCCCTCGTGTGCAAAAAAATATTTCCATTTCCCGGCTCTTTCATTCATTCGATGGTATGGGTGCCACTTCGTACGCTGAACCAAGCGGCAATATTGCGTACCTTTCATAAAAGGACTTTGCTTCTACCAATGTATTGAACACCATCCCCATCCGAGGAACGATCGTCTCATCTTTGCACTTTGGCCAATATATCGCCATACTCCAATCATCATTGAATGTGACAAGAGGTAGGGCCACACATGGAGATTGGTTGTTGCCTGCATCATTGCAGTGAAACCAATTAATAAAAAGGCACATCGGATTTGGACATCAAAGTATTACAATAGTTTTATGCACCTCAATAAAGCATCAACAGCATAACATTACAACATTACATGTCATTATAGGTAGGGCGTTTCCACCGCACATCTTGAGGTGCCCCACATGTCTTGTCCATAAAGCTTCCACACCACATTCTAGGTAGGACAACACCATGATATACATGCGAGTACACAACACTACAGTTCACACATTACAAACTGATTCATTTTGACCACACTATACACGCAGTGTGGTCACAAATGGTTGTGATTTGCACCCCCCATTGCCATGGATATTTGTGGCCATTGCTACATGAACCTTGGTTCGTTTGTTTTACTGACCACACTGTTTACATGGCGTGGTCAAATTTGTTTCAATTTGCATCCATATTGTTCTACATGTGTTCAGTGACGCATCATATGTCTAACTGTTTCATTAATGACAAGCGTGGTCATATTAGTGTCTTAGTTCCATTATAAGTCTATGGCTGACAACAAACCCCTGCATCCATATGGTTCTACATATGTCCAGTGACGCGTTGCATATTTAACTCTATGATCAATGATGAGTGTGGGCACTTGGTGACCACTGTGGGTACACAGTGTGATCATATTAATGTCTTAGTTCAATTATAAGTTTATGACTGAAAACAAACCCCGACATCTATATAGTTCTACATGTGTTCATTGACGCATTGCATATCTAACTCTTTGGTCAATGATAAGTGTGGTCACTTGTTGACCACTCTGGAGACATAGTGCGGTCATATTAGTGTCATGTTCCATTATGAGTGTGGTCACTTGGTGGCCATTGTTGCTACACAGCGTGATCATATTAGTGTTATGTTCCATTACAATTCTACGACCGAAACAAACCCCCTGCCCCCCTCTCCCCTTCCATTTTTCCCGTTACTTGGCTCTCTAATCCTAATGCATAGATCACCGGTGGCCGCGCAATATGTGAGTGTGGTCATGAGTATGCACATGGATAAGACCAATTCCACAATCTCACTGTTATCATAAACCCTAATTATCTACATGTGATTCCGATTTGAGCATGTCAACATTCACAATTCAATCGTCTAAAAAAAATGTGAGATGAACCTGTTAACCTCAAATTTTTCGAACATGTATGAATGAGTTGCTGTTGAATGGGACCTCCTTAATGGGCAAGTTGGGCTGATCTCCATCACCCTCCATGAACCTTGGGTCTCCAGATGTGAGACCAAGGCTAGGTGAGTCTCCAACATTAGATGTGAGACCAAGGCCATGCGAATCTCCATTATTCTCCCCTGGTTGCAAAGAGTTTGCCCTCAAACTCGGTTGGATGAATTGACTCCTCATGGACCTAAGGGTGATCCTCTTTTGGTCTGACATGAATATGTATTTGCACGTCCATCATGACACATAGCTTTATCAAACATCCAAGGTCTGCCAAGTAAGATGTGACAAGCATCTATAGGTATAATTTCACACCAAATTGAATCATGATACATGTTACCTATAGAGTATTGCACCAAACATCATCTAGTAACTTGAATGCCCTTGCTTTAATGGATCCATTGGATCGTATATGGAGCTGGATGGGGTGTGATGGGCACTTGCAACTTGTCCACCAAAGCCTTTGATATCACATTAGTTCGGTTGCCTCCATCGATAATCAAAGAACAAGGCTTGTTCTTGATTATACACCGAGTTTGAAAAATGGTCTCTCTTGGTGTTTCTTCCTCCATTGAAAACTCATTAGGGATCCTTCTAATCATTCGTAGCTCTCCTTCATATGGACCCACTTCAACTTCATCATAAATTGGCTCTTCTTTAGCTTCTTGTTGGTCTTCCTTCTATTCTGGTTCAGCCTCAAGGAATAGAGCATCTTGGTGCTCAAGTAAAGAAACAATCTTCTAGTTGGGACATTCAGAGGCTATATGGCCAAGTCCTTTGCACTTGAAACACCTTCTCCTTGTATCCAAGGGCTTATACACAGAAGCGGGTGGTTTTTTTTTTTTGTGGGTTTAAGGGCGTGGGGTTCTTTGGGTTTGGAAATTTTGTGGGGTTTTGTTGTGCTTGTGAGGGATATGGAATGGGTTCTTTAGGTGTTACTTCCCTTCTATTCCTCCTTTGGATCTCAAGTTTGTGGGCTAAGGAACTTAACTCATCCAAAGTTGTGTACGGATGCAATTCCATAACATTCCTGATTTTCTCTTCCAAACCTACCAAATGTCTCACCAAAGTTCGGGGCTCATCTTCCTTCAAGTCGCCCCTCCATAGTAAATGTTCAAACTCCTTGGTATACTCTTTAATACTTCTACCTCTGTGGACGAGTTGTTGAAGTTCGAAATAAATAATTGTCTTTGAAATAGCTCATAGGAAGAAACTTAGAGTGAAGTTTCTTCTTCATCTTCTCCTAAGTTCGAATCTTTTCTGTCCCAACATGCTGTCTCTCTTTTGCAAGTTAGTCCACCAAATACTAGCATGCTTCCTAAGTTTAAGGGCAATATACTTAACCTTCTTATCATCAGGGACATCTTTCAAATCAAAGACTCTCTCCATAGTTTGAATCCAATCAAGGAAAACTTCAGGGTCAAGATTACCTTCAAATTCTAGGATATCAATTTTGAAATCAAGTCTCTCTTCCCTTGGTTCACGTAGTGGTTGATGAAACCTTCTAGGAGGGTCTAAGATCCGGGAGTTTTATTAAGAGTAATTACCTCGATTAAGGGTCTAATTTGGGTTAGTTAATTATTTATAGGATTATTGATTAATGTTTTTTGTTTTATGTGATTATATTTATATTTATATTTATTTATTTGAATTAGAATTTTATTGGAAGAGTCGACTTATTAATTAGTAGGTTTGCTATATTATTGGTAATTAGGTTATAGACTGAGAAAGAAAGGGAATAAGAGAAAGGGGTTATTATTATTTGTATTGGGTTACAATTAACAAGAAAAAGGGATTAACTCCCCCCCCCCAAAAAAAAAGGGAGTAACTCCCTCTCTCAAGTGGGGGTTTTCACGCAAAGAAAAAAAGAGGGACAAGCCTCTGCTCCCCTTTTGCAAAACACACGCACAGAGAGAGAGAGAGAGAGAGAGAGAGAGAGAGAGAGAGAGAGAGAGGAGAAGCGGTGGTGGTGGCACCGCTTGGTGGCCCGGCCGCGGACGCGCAAAGAGAAAGAGGGGAGGGCGGTGAAGGTGGTGCAGGCCTCGGCGCCGGTTCCACAGCGGTGACAGGGTCGTGGTGGTCCGGCGCACGAGGGACAAGGAGGCAACGGTGGTACGAGCCTAGGTTTCCGGGGCTGGGCTTGGAAAGTTGAGGCGCTTCCTAATACATTCTCAGTTAATTATGGAAACCCGACTGATCAAGCAGAACAATAGAGGGCTCATTCTTGGTTAGCCAACCCCATCCCGAATTCAACTGGTAATGAAAGTGGGTAATCTCTGTCCCCTCTAATAACGGTTAAGTTTCAGATTTAGTTAATAGATTTTGAATACTGAACTTATATCTGGAATTATTAATTGTGTTGCAATGGTTGGATTGATATATGTAACAGAGTTGGAAGTTGGTAGGTATTTGGGTTGAACATTGAGCGTTGAGGTTTGCTCGGGACGATGTAAGTGAGGAGGGAGCTCAGGTTGAGGGCGAAAACAGATTACTTTGGGTCAATTGATGAAAAGAATGGATTTTAGAGGTTATGTTAAGTATTATCCTTGTTATGTGAATTGTGTGGGAATGGAGCAAATTATGAATTGAAAGAGTTTATTATATATGCGAATATGGGATTAGTATACTCAAAGGTTTGATTTAAGTTAGAATGATATTGATTCGATAAGTATAGTATTGTTCGGTTGTAATTTTTGTGGTTTTATAAGTTTAGGTTGTCGGTCCACAGGGATGGGTGTGAGGCTTGATTAAGGATAATCGGTTTGTGTAAAGGAGTTTTTCTCAATGCGGAAAGCAATAAATTATGTAAATGAAGCAATAAACTAATCTAGACAAGATAATAAATAAGAAAGCAATTAAAAGCATGAAATCAAATAAAGCAATTAAAGCAAGGAATGGAAATCTAGAATGAACAATGAAATTAGAGACAAGAAATTATACCTTTGATGACTAATCTTCAATAAACCTTCAATCTACACTTGAATTTCCCCCGAACAAACAAGAAATTGTGGTTTGGATTACCAAGGATCCCCCAAATTCTCACTAGTAAGTAGAATTGGAGTTCATTGACCCTCCTCCCCTCTAAAAATGGAGTTGATTGTGGCTAACACTATAAAGCTTGGAAAACAAGTCAACAATGGAGATGAGAGAGAGAGAGAGGAAGAGAGAGAGAAAACTTGTAAAACTTCAATGAGAATGCTTGAAAGAAGAGTTTAATAACAATTGCAAGAAAACTTGAAGAAAGCTTGAAGAACAATGGAGAAAACTTAGAGAACAATTAAAGAAAGCAATTAAAGAAAACAATTAAATCTAATCTACTCCTAAAACTACCTAGGCTAATCGATAATTTAGATTAATACAAGTGGGTATTTATAGAAGAAGGAAAATTACAACCCAAAACCCTAGGACAAATCGCAGCACGCGCGTCTGCAGACAAAGTGGCTCGGGCGAGCCACCCTCTGGCTCGGGCGAGCCAGCGTTATGGCTGGTGTTTTTGTTGCCCCAGAAGCCTGGCTCGGGCGAGCGGCGTCAGGCGATTTTTCCCTGCCGACTTCAAACGCGCATAACTTCTTCATCCGAACTCCGTTTTAGGTCGTAAGATATCGATGGAAAGCTCTCGGTGTGTACTTTAAGCTCCCAAAATTTCAGACCTATCGGAGTTGTAACGAAGGAGTTATGACCCAAAGGGTGAAGGCACACGTATTTCAAACCTTTGAGTTTGTACTGCACTCGCTTACGCCAATCTTGATATGGAATTTCCGACTTGGTTTCGCCTCGACTCGGCTCGGGTTGACTTGGTTTGACTCGGATCTCTCGGTTGACTTGGTTTGACTTGGATCTCGGCTCGGGTTGACTTGGTTTGACTCGAAATAGCTCGGATTCCCTAAAACCTTCAATTAAGCCCAAACTTCTTCTAACTCCTTATTTTCCTACAAAACACCAAATCATTATATCTAATATATAAATAGGGGTTAAAACAAGCAAATATATCCTATAAAGAGAAGAAATTCGCCAAACGAGTAACACCACTCCAACACAAGGGTTTGCTCGCCCCGAGCAAACTAAAAACGAAGAAAAGGACTAAAAAGAAAAACTAAAAACCTAACTCACTTTCGCAGGAATCGCGGATGCATTTAGCCCATGCATCAAGCCCTTTAAACCCCCCGGTAGCTCGGGTGGACGAGGTAGGTCTCGTGAGGGTTTATAGCAACTAGACCCACAAAAGCCATAGAAAAAGGAAAGAGGGAAAGTGAAAAACAAAACAAGTTTAAAAAAAAAAGAAAAAGAGAACTGCTCGTTTCAATGAATCAAGTCGTTTCAATTAAAAAAACGGTATTAATCCGCCAAAAGGAACCGTTATGAGCATCTCACAACGCCTAACCCAGACAACTGCCAATCTTAGAAGTTTTTGATTCCATACACCTCATGTAGAGTTTAATCCCATTTGAAAGAGTTTTAAACAGTTCTAATCGATCTCGGACGACCCAAAAGACTCACACTCGAGCTTACAAAACAGCGAAACGAACAAAGGAAAGGAAAGAGTTGCCCCTCCCCGCATTTGGTCGCCCTTGGCTTGGTGAGGGCCGCAGGTGATGCAAGGAAGAGCCCCTCACTTTATTAACACTTCAAACTTTTTCTTCTTTTTAATGTCGGTATTAGCCTTATTTTCGGAATCGACGGCCCATATAAGGTATACCCTCCCAACACGGTCTTTTCCATTCGCCTCTCGCAGCGATATAGGAGGAGGGTTAAGGGGCATCCGTGTCGTACCACTGATACCGGGCCCGTGTAGGTTGGCTAAGTGTATGGTGGTTGATGTCGTAAAGCCGACACGCCCCATTTAGTCAAATTATTTAATTTTGCTGCTATTTTCTGACTTTTGCTTTGGCTTTTGCTTTTTCTCTTTTTTTCTTTTTCTTTTTGGAAAACAAGCTTGGATATGAACCCCTAGAATCTCCCAGTTTCAACCAGAACATAAAAAGAAGAAATGGAATCTCACTAGACACTTGATGAAAAGAATCTAATTAAGGTAAGTCATGACAATCGCCCAAGTTAGGGTCGAAAATGCTCAAACCGGTTTCTTTCAAAGAAGATTAAGAACGGCTTCCTGATTTCAACAACGAAATCCAAGAAACAAAGCAAACACAAAAACAAAACGAAAAACGAAAACTTTCAAGGTTTTTCACTCCCTTTTTTCTCCTTTTCACACAAAATTTTTCAAATTTTTCGATACAAACTATGAAAAACGAAAACAAAGACTCAAAACTAGGTGATCTACCCATGACAAATGGAAGTATCACCCCCCACTCCCACACAAAACTTCACAATGTCCCCATTGTGAGAAGAAGGGTGTCCCAAATAAGGTAGAAAACCTAAAAACACACAACAAACACATAACAAACAATAATTCGTGGCGACCCGAGCCCCCACGGCTCCAACAACAATAATATCCCAACATTCACACTCAAGGGGTTCGCCACCCAAAAAGAAAATCAAGCATGCATCATGGATCATCGATATATTCACATAAAGAGAGGGTGGCAAGAAGTTACCTCAAGATCTTCAATTAAAAGCACTCAATCCACGATCCAAAGAACATCACACCATAGGTTAGAAATAAACAAGGAAAACATACTATGTGTGATGGTTCACATGCAAGATGAGAAAAAAAAGAAAAGAAAGAAAAACAAATTATACAAGACACTAAGGACTAATGAACTAAGAAAACAAACTAAAATATTTACAAAACGACTCTTTTTTGTTCTTTTCTTAGACTCGAAAACTGGAATGCAAACAACTCTCCCACTCCAACACAAAGAGGTTGTCGAGTCCTCAAAATGGAAAAATAGAAGTAGGTAAGCAAGCACCCCAAAATAAAAGAAAAAGACACACACAAAAAGAAAATAAAAGAAGAAAAGAAAACCGACTCACTAAATATACACAAGAAGGTGAGGAAAGATATTACCTAGAAGGCTTCTTATCAATAAGCTCATTCCTTCTCACCTCACGATATCGGGCTCCAAGTCAGAACCATTCAATGCCCGGAGTAACAAATCATGCATCCTCTCATGCATCTCAAAGTGGTGTAGGTAAGAGCACACTCGCAATAACACATCAACAAACATTAGTGCTCTTAACAGTTTATCAAATGCCTTAGAAAAGTCATAGAAATGATGAAATGCATGAATATACAAGACTTTCCTGGGAATAGTTAAAGAAGACATGACAAATGGGTCCTCCCATTGACTCGCAAATGGAAATTGGGTATGCAAAGCAACGGGAGGGTGCAATACAACACATTCATGGACATGCTCATGCAAAGACTTGGATGCAAACAACGACTCATAAAGCATATCACCATCAAAAATATCATTGTCACAAACCAAGTTCAAACACTTAGGATCAGTCCCCATAGACTCAAGTTCATCATCATAAGATTTCACATCAATGGATTTACAAGAAAGGGTAGCTAATGCCTCGCTAATGCAATAATTCTCAATGAAAGTGAATAAATCAGCATCTAGCACACATTCAATCACAAAGAATTCAACTTCACTCTCAACAAGATCATGCTCAATTATATCAAAAGCATCATGGCATTCAATAAACTCATTTTTTTCTTCACACAAAGGCATGGACAACGGTGTGGACAATGGTTCATCATCAAGCATATAATCATCAAGTTCTTCATCATCACACACAGAATCATCTTGTTCCTCATGCCCACTAGGTGGGGCTAGAGCTAAGGAATCACTAATCCTCCTTACAAAACTATGTCCATTACAGTAGTCATCATCATAATCATAATCATATACAGAAGAATCGTCATGCATTTCAGGACTCAAAGACGATGAATGACCTATTTCAACATTCGAATCAACCAATTGTGCAAGATAAGTTTCCACCCTAGGTTTAATCACGTGTTTAAATTCTTGCATGCATTTATTCATCCTATCTTGTAAACCAACTATTTCAGCACCAATTTTATCTAGTCTACAAGATTAGGAAGCATGAGACGGAGATTCACAATGCACACACGAATGACGAGACTCAACATCATCACATGGAGAAAGATCATAACGTTTCTCATAGTGCAGATGAGCATGAAGAGCACACGGATTGCCAAAACAAGAACCCGATGAATAAAAAGTCTCCCCAAATTGGCGAGTATCCGTGTACAACCAATCAAATAATTCCCAAGCCCGATACTCATTTTCAACATTGAAATCAAAGTAATTCAGAAGAGAACGGGTCTCGAAATTCAATCCCTCATTAGTAACAACTAACACTTCCCAATTAGAATAAATATAACCATTAGGGGCCCAATAAGCAAGATAATCATTTAATCTATCACGATAATCACAAAATAATTCTTGCTCATTTTGAGGGAAGCTAAAACATGCCATCTCTTTTTTTCTATTTTTTTTCGATATATTTTTTCTCTTTTTTTTTTTTTGGTTTCTGATATTCAATTTTTTTTGACTACATTTTTCTAGCATAATCAAGGAAGCAATTAAACTATTTACACACAAACTAATAGCCTAATCTACCAAATAACGCCATCCCTGGCAACGGCGCCATTGTTCGGTTGTAATTTTTGTGGTTTTATAAGTTTAGGTTGTCGGTCCACAGGGATGGGTGTGAGGCTTGATTAAGGATAATCGGATTGTGTAAAGGAGTTTTTCTCAATGCGGAAAGCAATAAATTATGTAAATGAAGCAATAAACTAATCTAGACAAGATAATAAATAAGAAAGCAATTAAAAGCATGAAATCAAATAAAGCAATTAAAGCAAGGAATGGAAATCTAGAATGAACAATGAAATTAGAGACAAGAAATTATACCTTTGATGACTAATCTTCAATAAACCTTCAATCTACACTTGAATTTCCCCCGAACAAACAAGAAATTGTGGTTTGGATTACCAAGGATCCCCCAAATTCTCACTAGTAAGTAGAATTGGAGTTCCTTGACTCTCCTCCCCACTAAAAATGGAGTTGATTGTGGCTAACACTATAAAGCTTGGAAAACAAGTCAACAATGGAGATGAGAGAGAGAGAGAGGAAGAGAGAGAGAAAACTTGTAAAACTTCAATGAGAATGCTTGAAAGAAGAGTTTAATAACAATTGCAAGAAAACTTGAAGAAAGCTTGAAGAACAATAGAGAAAACTTGAAGAACAATTAAAGAAAGCAATTAAAGAAAACAATTAAATCTAATCTACTCCTAAAACTACCTAGGCTAATTGATAGTTTAGATTAATACAAGTGGGTATTTATAGAAGAAGGAAAAATACAACCCAAAACCCTAGGACAAATCACAGCACGCGCGTTTGCAGACAGAGTGGCTCGGGCGAGCCACCCTCTGGCTCGGGCGAGCCAGCGTTCTGGCTGGTGTTTTTGTTGCCCTGAAGCGGCTCGGCGAGCGGCTCGCGATTTTTCCCTGCCGACGTCAAACGCGCATAACTTATTCATCCGAACTCCGTTTTAGGCCCGTAAGATATCGATGGAAAGCTCTCGGTGTGTACTTTAAGCTCCCAAAATTTCAGACCTAACGGAGTTGTAACGAAGGAGTTATGACCCAAAGGGTGAAGGCACACGTATTTCAAACCTTTGAGTTTGTACCGTTCCCCTGTTTTGCGCCAATCTTGATATGGAATTTCCGACTTCGCTTTCGCCTCGGCTCTCGGCTCGGGTTAACTTGGTTTGACTCAGATCTCGGCTCGGGTTGACTTGGTTTGACTCGGGAAATAGCTCGGGATTCCCTAAAAACCTTCAATTAAGCCCAAACTTCTTCTAACTCCTTATTTTCCTACAAAACACCAAATCATTATATCTAATATATAAATAGGGGTTAAAACAAGCAAATATATCCTATAAAAGAGAAGAAATTCGGCTCGAAACGAGGCCGAACACCACTCCAACACAAGGGTTTGCTCGCCCCGAGCAAACTAAAAACGAAGAAAAGGACTAAAAAGAAAAACTAAAAACCTAACTCACTTTCGCAGGAATCGCGGATGCATTTAGCACATGCATCAAGCCCTTTAAACCCCCCGGTAGCCTGGGTGGACGAGGTAGGTCTCGTGAGGGTTTATAGCAACTAGACCCACAAAAGCTATAGAAAAAGGAAAGAGGGAAAGTGAAAAACAAAACAAGTTTAAAAGAAAAGATAAAGAGAACTGCTCGTTTCAATGAATCAAGTCGTTTCAATTAAGAAAACGGTATTAATCCTCCAAAAGGAACCGTTATGAGCATCTCACAACGCCTAACCCAGACAACTGTCAATCTTAGAAGTTTTTGATTCCTTACACCTCATGTAGAGTTTAATCCCATTTGAAAGAGTTTTAAACAGTTCTAATCGATCCCGGACGACCCAAAAGACTCACACTCGAGCTTACAAAACAGCGAAACGAACAAAGGAAAGGAAAGAGTTGCCCCTCCCCGCATTTGGTCGCCCTTGGCTTGGTGAGGGCCGCAGGTGATGCAAGGAAGAGCCCCTCACTTTATTAACACTTCAAACTTTTTCTTCTTTTTAATGTCGGTATTAGCCTTATTTTCGGGAATTGGACGGCCCATATAAGGGGTATACCCTCCCAACACGATCTTTTCCATTCGCCTCTCCGTCGCAAAGCGATATAGGAGGAGGGTTAAGGGGCATCCGTGCCATACCACTGATACCGGCCCGTGTATGTTGGTTAAGTGTATGGTGGTTGATGTCGTAAAGCCGACACGCCCCACTTAGTCAAATTATTTAATTTTGCTGCTATTTTCTGACTTTTGCTTTGGCTTTTGCTTTTTCTCTTTTTTTCTTTTTCTTTTTGGAAAACAAGTTCGGATATGAACCCCTAGAATCTCCTAGTTTCAACCAGAACATAAAAAGAAGAAATGGAATCTCACTAGACACTTGATGAAAAGAATCTAATTAAGGTAAGTCATGACAATCGCCCAAGTTAGGGTCGAAAATGCTCAAACCGGTTTTTTTCAAAGAAGATTAAGAACGGCTTCCTGATTTCAACAACGAAATCCAAGAAACAAAGCAAAAACAAAAATAAAATGAAAAACAAAAACTTTCAAGGTTTTTCACTCCCTTTTTTCTCCTTTTCACACAAAATTTTTCAAATTTTTCGATACAAACTACGAAAAACGAAAACAAAGACTCAAAACTAGGTGATCTACCCATGACAAATGGAAGTATCACCCCCCACTCCCACACAAAACTTCACAATGTCCCCATTGTGAGAAGAAGGGTGTCACAAATAAGGTAGAAAACCTAAAAACACACAACAAACACATAACAAACAATAATTCGTGGCGACCCGAGCCCCCACGGCTCCAACATCAATAATATCCCAACATTCACACTCAAGGGGTTCGCCACCCAAAAAGAAAATCAAGCATGCATCATGGATCATTGATATATTCACATAAAGAGAGGGTGGCAAGAAGTTACCTCAAGATCTTCAATTAAAAGCACTCAATCCACGATCCAAAGAACATCACACCATATGTTAGAAATAAACAAGAAAAACATACTATGTGTGATGGTTCACATGCAAGATGAGAAAAAAAAGAAAAGAAAGAAAAACAAATTATACAAGACACTAAGGACTAATGAACTAAGAAAACAAACTAAAATATTTACAAAACGACTCTTTTTTGTTCTTTTCTTAGACTCGAAAACTGGAATGCAAACTACTCTCCCACTCCAACACAAAGTGGTTGTCGAGTCCTCAAAATGGAAAAATAGAAGTAGGTAAGCAAGCACCCCAAAATAAAAGAAAAAGACACACACAAAAAGAAAATAAAAGAAGAAAAGAAAACCGACTCACTAAATATACACAAGAAGGTGAGGAAAGATATTACCTAGAAGGCTTCTTATCAATAAGCTCATTCCTTCTCACCTCACGATATCGGGCTCCAAGTCAGAACCATTCAATGCCCGGAGTAACAAATCATGCATCCTCTCATGCATCTCAAAGTGGTGTAGGTAAGAGCACACTCGCAATAACACATCAACAAACATTAGTGCTCTTAACAGTTTATCAAATGCCTTAGAAAAGTCATAGAAATGATGAAATGCATGAATATACAAGACTTTCCTGGGAATAGTTAAAGAAGACATGACAAATGGGTCCTCCCATTGACTCGCAAATGGAAATTGGGTATGCAAAGCAACGGGAGGGTGCAATACAACACATTCATGGACATGCTCATGCAAAGACTTGGATGCAAACAACGACTCATAAAGCATATCACCATCAAAATATCATTGTCACAAACCAAGTTCAAACACTTAGGATCAGTCCCCATAGACTCAAGTTCATCATCATAAGATTTCACATCAATGGATTTACAAGAAAGGGTAGCTAATGCCTCGCTAATGCAATAATTCTCAATGAAAGTGAATAAATCAGCATCTAGCACACATTCAATCACAAAGAATTCAACTTCACTCTCAACAAGATCATGCTCAATTATATCAAAAGCATCATGGCATTCAATAAACTCATTTTTTTCTTCACACAAAGGCATGGACAACGGTGTGGACAATGGTTCATCATCAAGCATATAATCATCAAGTTCTTCATCATCACACACAGAATCATCTTGTTCCTCATGCCCACTAGGTGGGGCTAGAGCTAAGGAATCACTAATCCTCCTTACAAAACTATGTCCATTACAGTAGTCATCATCATAATCAAAATCATATACGTAAGAATCCATGCATTTCAGGACTCAAAGACGATGAATGACCTATTTCAACATTCGAATCAACCAATTGTGCAAGATAAGTTTTCACCCTAGGTTTAAGCACGTGTTTAAATTCTTGCATGCATTTATTCATCCTATCTTGTAAACCAACTATTTCAGCACCAATTTTATCTAGTCTACAAGATTCGGAAGCATGAGACGGAGATTCACAATGCACACACAAATGACGAGACTCAACATTATCACATGGAGAAAGATCATAACGTTTCTCATAGTGCAATTGAGCATGAAGAGCACACGGATTGCCAAAACAAGAACCCGATGAATAAAAAGTCTCCCCAAATTGGCGAGTATCCGTGTACAACCAATCAAATAATTCACAAGCCCGATACTCATTTTCAACATTGAAATCAAAGTAATTCAGAAGAGAACGGGTCTGAAATTCAATCCCTCATTAGTAACAACTAACACTTCCCAATTAGAATAAATATAACCATTAGGGGCCCAATAAGCAAGATAATCATTTAATCTATCACGATAATCACAAAATAATTCTTGCTCATTTTGAGGGAAGCTAAAACATGCCATCTCTTTTTTTCTATTTTTTTTTCGATATATTTTTTCTCTTTTTTTTTTTTTTTGGTTTCTGATATTCAATTTTTTTGACTACATTTTTCTAGCATAATCAAGGAAGCAATTAAACTATTTACACACAAACTAATAGCCTAATCTACCAAATAACGCCATCCCCGGCAACGGCGCCATTGTTCGGTTGTGTATTTTGTGGTTTTATAAGTTTAGGTTGTCGGTCCACGAGGATGGGTGTGAGGCTTGATTAAGGATAATCGGATTGTGTAAAGGAGTTTTTCTCAATGCGAAAGCAATAAATTATGTAAATGAAGCAATAAACTAATCTAGACAAGATAATAAATAAGAAAGCAATTAAAAGCATGAAATCAAATAAAGCAATTAAAGCAAGGAATGGAAATCTAGAATGAACAATGAAATTAGAGACAAGAAATTATACCTTTGATGACTAATCTTCAATAAACCTTCAATCTACACTTGAATTTCCCCCGAACAAACAAGAAATTGTGGTTTGGATTACCAAGGATCCCCCAAATTCTCACTAGTAAGTAGAATTGGAGTTCCTTGACTCTCCTCCCCACTAAAAATGGAGTTGATTGTGGCTAACACTATAAAGCTTGGAAAACAAGTCAACAATGGAGATGAGAGAGAGAGAGAGGAAGAGAGAGAGAAAACTTGTAAAACTTCAATGAGAATGCTTGAAAGAAGAGTTTAATAACAATTGCAAGAAAACTTGAAGAAAGCTTGAAGAACAATGGAGAAAACTTGAAGAACAATTAAAGAAAGCAATTAAAGAAAACAATTAAATCTAATCTACTCCTAAAACTACCTAGGCTAATTGATAGTTTAGATTAATACAAGTGGGTATTTATAGAAGAAGGAAAAATACAACCCAAAACCCTAGGACAAATCGCAGCACGCGCGTCTGCAGACAGAGTGGCTCGGGCGAGCCACCCTCTGGCTCGGGCGAGCCAGCGTTCTGGCTGGTGTTTTTGTTGCCCAAGCTTGGCTCGGGCGAGCAATAGATGACTTCAGGTGAGCGGCGTTACGGGCGATTTTCCTGCCGACTTCAAACGCGCATAACTTTCTTCATCCGAACTCCGTTTTAGGCCCGTAAGATATCGATGGAAAGCTCTCGGTGTGTACTTTAAGCTCCCAAAATTTCAGACCTATCGGAGTTGTAACGAAGGAGTTATGACCCAAAGGCTGAAGGCACACGTATTTCAAACCTTTGAGTTTGTACCGTTCCCCTGTTTTGCGCCAATCTTGATATGGAATTTCCGACTTCGGTTTCGCCTCGGCTCTCGGCTCGGGTTAACTTGGTTTGACTCGGATCTCGGCTCGGGTTGACTTGGTTTGACTCGGGAAATAGCTCGGGATTCCCTAAAAACCTTCAATTAAGCCCAAACTTCTTCTAACTCCTTATTTTCCTACAAAACACCAAATCATTATATCTAATGTATAAATAGGGGTTAAAACAAGCAAATATATCCTATAAAAGAGAAGAAATTCGGCTCGAAACGAGGCCGAACAATAGTATGCAGACATAAACCATGGATGACTTATATATATTTAAAGAATGAGATTTTGAGCTTATAGTTAGATGGTTTGGTATCTAGTATATTGTAATTATGCTCTAGTCTAGTGGGAATGGACGTTAAATTGTTTGTTAATCATTATATGTGAACTTAAATCTCTATGTACATACTTATATCCTTTTTTATTATGGGTTTGTGTAATTGAAAGGTGTTTGTATGATTTTTGGTTCAAAAGGAAGGATTTCAAGGGAATATTTTAGGGTGTGTTGAAAAGTATTTGCATTTCCCTGTCGTTAATGCTTATTAACTGGATTTAGCGTAATTAAAGAAGACTTATTCGAGTATTTCGAGCTTTTGGATTTCTTAAATGGAAAAAGGTTGGAAATTAGCCAGTTGAGTTGATTTTGATTTGAGTGAAAGGTATATTCCTACTTTATATACATTTATATACGATTTGGAACGCTATTTGGATGAGAAGTGTATGGTATGGAATTTTTATGCGATATATGAGTATTGAAATGGTTTTCGGGCTAGGTATATTGCACTAGGTACTGTGGATTAATTGGAAAGTCGGTTTACCGCCGGTAAAGGGGAACCGAATCGGCTAGGTATATAAAGTCCATTGACGTTAGAATTTCCCGGGAAGTTAAACTAACTGTCTTAAGGGGGAACCGGCTCCGACTGGAAAGTGCTGAAAGTACTCTACGCCCATGGTATTGATATTTTCGTACAATGGAAAGAAGGAAGGAATATATGGAATCGTTGGTTTATTGGAAATGGTTTTATATTATGGTTATGAAGGGATGGAAAAGGCAATTTGAATAACTTTAATACGTATTTTGAATGTGTGAGTTACTCTTTAAACATTGAAGGTGTTATGTTCTTATTTAGAATGATTTTGAAAGGTTTTGAAGTATGAATGAAATGCTACTTGAGAAGTGCTAAGTTATGAAGTGTATTTGAACTTGTTCAAGCTAAGTTTCGAAAAGAGTCTTGTGATTTAATTAAAGAACTTGCTTTGTTATTAATGATTTATACATATATGATCTTTGAGCTCTTTGAGAGCCGTTTAATTAGACTGATGCATTGCGTGTGAATCCTGTCTTAATTGCTACTGTGGAGGCTAAATGGAGTGTATGAGGTACTTGGGGGATAATTAAGTTAGGAGGACGATGTGTATGGAGTTGGTTGCGGATACTGGAACCCTAGAGTACGTGAAATGCTCCTCTGATGGCTTCCCGATTGTTTTCGTGACTAAAAAGATTACCCCTTTCCCTCTGTAGTTGATTTGGAAGACATGAGACCGTTTAATTACCTCACACGAGACATGTAGATGTTTGAATGGAAACTTTATACCAAGTTCCCTACTTGATGAGCTATGAAGTGACTAAGAGATGCATTTATATTTTTGATTGTACTTGGTGAATGCAGAATTAAGGTGACTCCCATTTTAAGTGCTTGAATCGTAATGGTTATTCCAGGGTACCAAGTTACCCATTGAGCCGTGGTTTGCTCATACCTCTCTTCCCTTCCCTTACAAGTCAATATGAAGATGGGGAGCTGACTGTTTATCTAGAGATTGAAGTATTCTAGTTGCTTTATGTATATGTATAGAACGACATTGTTTTGTAATTTGGATTCTGTTGTAAATTTATTTAGAATGCTTGGGATTGTTTCATGCATTTAGATTGTTCTCCGAGCGTGTGGCTCGTGATATACTCCAGCTTGTGGGCGTTGAGTTTGTCTATTACATGGTTGTAAGGCTTTAAGCCTGGGAAACGTCCATATTACAGAGGGAACTCTGCCGGATTTTCCTTAGAAAATTTTGGGAATTAGTTTATGAGTTCTCCTTTTAACCTTTCTCAACCTTAATTAGGTTGAGATTAACCTTAACAGCCCCTATTAGGGAGAGGGCTGTTATAGAGTGCTCATGGCTTTTACTTCTTCACTCTCCTCTTCTTTTGAATCTCTAAGCTCCTTTTGTAGTAGATGCATAAAACGCTTCAATTGGGCGGATATGAACTCCACCTTCTTCTCCAAGTCTTCCTTCTCCTTCAATAGTTGCTCATTAGGAGTGTTGAGGTTGTTGCTACTACCACTGGCCATGATGATAGTAATGTGTTTAGGTTGAGAAGGAATGTGTTTTGGATGTGTATGGAATGTGTCTAGGTCGTTGGTGACTAAGGGTTGCACCGAGAAGAAACCTAAGCTCTGATACCAATTTTGATCTATAACTGATGTAAAGCTAGGTTTGATGATCAATTACACATCAAGAGTGACGTGCAACTAATCTAGGGTTAGGATAAGGATCGCGAAAAGCCGAGGGTTGCTATAAGAATAGCTCAACAAAGATAGATAATTTGGATAGTTCAAGAGAATCGAACTTGATACAGAATCACCACAAGTTGAATCCCTAGGGCTCCTTGCTCTTCTACTTAGTTACAGAAACACCTTCTGAGTATAGAAGACAAGTTCTACCTCACCACTTGAATAGCCAATTCAAGATACAATAGTAGAAAAGGAAATAGGGTTATAGAAAACTCTCAGGGTAAGCAAAAGCTTGTTTGTATTCATTGCATAAATCGTGTGTCCTTTTGGGTCGTTACAAGCCTCCTTTTATACTAGACCACATCCTACTCCTTCTAGGACTACTAGGATTGGCGCCTAAGCAGCCTAAGGATGAATCCTTGTAGGATTTCCCTTGGCTTTCCTAATTCTGATGGGATTAGTTACAAAACTGGCGTCCAATAAAGAGGTTGAATCCTATTAGGATTCTCCTCTCCTAGACTCTTCTAGATTCCTCTAACTTGACGCCTAAGCTAGATATTACTTGGCATTATGTCTTCTAACAAATTTAGCTACTAATAAGGAAAATACAAATACTACTATAATGAACTTAGCTACTAATAAGGAAAACACAAATACTACTAAAACTTCTTTTCTATGACGTCTCCTTGCACGTGACATGGCTCCTCCCTTTAGCTTGCTTGGACTTGGAAGTCATCCTGAGATATAAGACTCAATACATGGGCTGGTCGTTGGGCCTAACAGATTGTTCTTCTAAGGCCTTCTCCACTTCAATGTGTATGAATGAGACCTCCTTAATGGGCGAGTTAGGCTGATCTCCATCACCCTCCATGAACCTTGGGTCTCCAGATGTAAGACCAAGGCTAAGCGAGTCTATGGCATTAGATGTGAGACCAAGGCCAGGTGAATCTCCATCAGGTGGCTGGTGTTCGTTAAATTAATGATCAATAGTTGACAGTGATATTATTTAATGTTCACAGATTAAAAGTTTAATGTCAACAATTATTGTTTTACTTATATTGAATAAAATGTAAGTGGTGTCCACACTGACATTAATTAATGTTCACTATAAAAAATTGTGTTGTCCACACTGACATTGTTTAGCTGGTGGTTGTTCAAATAATGATTAATCGTTCACAGTGACATTACTCGATGTCCACAAATGAAAAGTTTAGGTCTACAATACATTTCAATATGGGTGGTTTTGTGGGTGTGGGTTACCCAGTATGATAGTGGTGTGTTATGTAGGTATTGGGCACAGGGGTATGTTGATCAATTGATTTGAGCAAATGTTTGGTGTCCACTAATCAAATGTTTGGTGTCCACATTGTTGATCAATTGATTTGGTGTCCACAGTCATTGTTGTGTGTATACTCAATGAAAATGGTGATGTCCTCATTGGCATTAATTGATGTCCGCTGTAAAAAATGGTGATGTCCACACTGACATTGTATGTTTTTTTATAAAATGTAAATGGTGGTTGTTCAAATAATGATAAATTGTTCCTTTGTGGGCAGGGGTCATGATAGCCCGGTTAGTTCGGGGGACCCTAGAGATGTTGTTGCTTCAGCATTGTATGACCTGTCAACCACGTACAATGAAGGGTCGGAGGAGTAAAGTCCAGTCCCTTGTGGCACCCTTTGTTTTCTTTTCCCCCAATTTAGATTCAATATACGTGATGAGTGTCGACTTATTTTATTCCACTATCATTGTAGGCGGACCGATTGGAGGCATTGAAGAAACGCTACTGTCACGACATAATTATGCATGCAGATAACAAGTTGAAAGACCAAGTGTTCAGCAAAGCATCCCATTGGGATGAAACCAAAACACTTGAGGATGGTTAAGTGCCAGATTTGAATTACGTAGTAGTTTGTGTACTATGAACTTGTGGATGGTTGACTTATGAGTGTTATGAACAAAAGTTTGATTGGTGTTAAGGGCTTTTTCTTGTATTTTGTATTTCAGGAACCACCTTTAGCGATGTATAATACTTTGTTAGTACTTGACGCATTAATGATGGATTATGTCTGCAACATTAGTGGAATATGTGCACTACAACATAATTTGGCATGTTATCTATAACGTCTTCTTTGAATATACAAAATGTCCACAATATATAAACATGGAAACCTCGCTGTTTTCCAATAGGAATGTATGCATTTCACGCTCTAAATGCGTACTGTCCACAGTGTCACGAATAGATGTCCACAACATATACTTATATCGTCCATCTAGGAAACTCTAAAAAAATGTCATATAGAACCGCCAATAACATGAGTGGTGACAATGAAATTATGCAATAAAATTACATCATGTGTATTGTGTATTGGCTAGGTAGTACATGTAACTAATATATGACTGACATTCTACATACTATCATACCCTAACCATATTAATGCTTTATTCTTCTATGACAATTAAGTCCCATAATAATCACATATCGAATAATGAATGCATGTCCACACTCTAAACGCGTAATGTACACGGTGTCATAAATAAATGTCCACTCTATGACGATTTTAACGCTTTCATCTTCTATGACAATCACACATAACAAATTAATGAATCACGTTCTACCATAACCAATTTAATGCTTTCATCTGCTACGATAATTAAACCCCATGCCAATCGTACATCCATAATGTATGCATGTTGACACTCTAACTGCGTCATGTCCACGGTGTCACAAATAGATGTCCACAACTTATACTTGTGTCATCCTTCTTGATAACTCTAAAATATTCCATATAAAGTCCATGATAGATCTGCCAATAACATTAGTAGTCACAATAAATTTACATGGCAATCACACATACCAAACGAATGTATCACATTCAACATGCCATTATACCATAACCATTTTAATGCTTTCGTCTTCTATGACAATTAAACCCCTTGCCCATCACACATCCATAATGTATGCATGTCCCACTCTAAATGCGTCATACTCACGGTGTCACAAATAAATGTCCACAACTTATACTTATATCATCCTTCTTGATAATTATAAAATATGTCATATAAAGTCCATGATAGAACTGCCAATAACATTAGTTTGGCACATTAAGAATGTGCTTTAATTGTCATAGCAGAAGAAAGCATTAATATGGTAAGGGTGTAATGCAGGTAGGTAGAATGAATCACATTCTACCTACTATTACACTTTTACCATTCTAATGCTTTCTTCTGTTATGACAATTAAAGTCCATGCGAATCACACATCCTTAATGAATGTATGTCCACACTCTAAATGCGTAATGTCCACGATGTCACACATAGATGTCCACATCTTATAAATAATCTAAAAAAAAGTCAATTAAAAAATAGTCAATTCGAAAATGTGTCATATAAAAACATCATGTGCATTGTGTACTGGCTAGGTAGATCGTGTAACTCGTAGATGACTCACGTTCGTACATACCATCATACCCTAAGCATATTAATGTTTTATTCTTCTATGAGAATTAAACCCCATACCAATCACACATCCATAATGAATGAATGTCCAAACTCTAAATGCGTAATGTCCACGGTGTCACAAATAGATGTCCACAACATATGCTTATATCGTCCTTCTTGATAGAATTTCCAATAACATGAGTGGTGACAATAAAGTTACATGGCAATCACACACACAAAACTAATGAATCACATTGTACCTACCATTATACCCTTACCATATTAATGCTTTCTTCTGCTATGACAATTAAATCCCATGCGAATCACACATCCATAATAAATGCATGTCCACACTATGAATGCGTAATGTCCACGATGTCACAAATAGATGTGCACATCTTACAAATAATCTAAAAAATGTCAATTAAATTTCATACCCTGCCACCATTAGTTTCCATTGCAATTATATTACTTATTCTATGGTGGTGCCAACCACACATCCATAATGAATTCTAAAAAAAGGCACACATTACACATGCCATCATTTTTGAGGAATTAATTAACCTATATCACACTGTGGACATTCATCAATCACACTGTGAACAATGTCTTTACCATATGTAATCACCTATTATTAATCGTCACGCGCCGTCTGCAATTAAATGTCACTGCTTCTTCGAAAATGGAACCAATTCCCCCATGCGTCATCTGCTATTAAATGCTACTGCTTTTCCTTTTTTTTTCTCTAACACCTCACGTGCCATCACTTAAAAAGGGTTGAAAAAAAAAGTTAAAACCTTCCTTTTTCCCAATCCCTTGATCCAAGATCCAAGGGTCCATATTAGCAGTGCTCACATGCTCACAATAACACCATGTTCATATGATCATATCCCATATATAATATGAGCATTGACTTTATGTGAGTATGTGAGCACTATAGATATTGGTCATTGAATCTTAAATCAAGGGACTAGATTAATTAGGGTGTTTAGCTTTTTTTCGTTTATTGGAGGCTAATTAATACACTGTACTTTTGGGGGAGTCGGAAAATAATGCACTTGAAATGATTGCGGCGGTAGCTAACTCAGTTGCAGTCTTACGTATTCAATAGCAAAAAAAAAATTAAAATCTTTACTAAATTTATGTCATGTAAACAAGTCCAAATAAGCAAAGACGAATTTTATTTTTTTGCAAACAAAAAACATCGTTTACTTTAGCGAAAAGGGAAATTACAATCTAATAAACCAACCTATAGGTGTCCTTTGATCTAACGAAACAACCTTTAACTTTAATTTTAGACGAACTAAACTTAACACCTTATTTTTTTCAACGAACCGCCACTGAGTCCAACTTGTCGGAAGTATGACGTGCCGGCGGTGTTTGCTTACGTGGAGTGTGTTTTAGCCAAAAAAAAGGGAAAAAATGGACCAATATTTTTTTTTCTAGTCAACATTTATCATATTTTTTATTTTCCACCTCACTCCCACCGCCACCCCCACCCCTCAGAATTGGCCGACCCCCACCCTTCCCCCAACTTCTCTCATGTCACACCCCAGCCCTCCTCACCACTGCCACCACCACCTCCACTGCCGCCATCTCCACCGCCACAACCTCCACCTCCACCTTACCATTTTCAAAACCCAACAAACAGAGAGAGAGAGACTTGCGAATTTGGCACATGGGTTTGTTTGAAACAGCAGAACATAAATCAACACATAAAGTGACTTAAATAAGTGTTTCTCATATTCAAGAACAACTAATTATGGAAAGTAGAAAACAAGGCATTTGTAATCATGAAAGAGAGACTCAGATGAGTAAGGACGACATCATTCCATTCCCACCAAGAAAACACAAACCGCCAGCAGCTGAAAGCCGGGCAATAAGTGTAACCTATGGATGGATGATCTGCAAACAGTTTCTTCACAATCCCTAACAAGTTTTAATTTCACAGCACACAAACTATCAACGTCGTCTACATCCCTCTGCTGCTTCTTCTTCTTCCACTTCATCTCCCAAGTGCTGCCTTGGTCTTCTCCTTCCAATTCACGCTAATTTCGTCCAAATTTCCATAAAAAAGGGGAAAATTTTTGAGGGTTCAAATAAAACTCAACTTTTGGGTCGAACCCTAGTTTCCTCTTTGTTGTTGTTGCTGCTGTAACGGAAACCCTAATTCGCGTAACACCCATGTACATTTTCAGTTATTTTGGGTTTTTTTCAAGGTTTACGGAAGAGAAAGGGGGAAGATTAAAAGAAGGTTGAGATTAAAAGGAGGTTGATCTATGAAATTGTTGAGGTGGAGGTTGTGGCGGTGGAGATGGCGGTAGTAAAGGTGGTGGTGGCAGTGGTGAGGAGGGTTGGGGTGTGAGAGGAGAGAAGTTGGGGGAAGGGTGGGGGTCGACCAATTTTGAGGGGTGGGGGGGGGGGAGTGGGAGTCGAAGTGGGAGTGAGGTGGACAATAAAAAATATGATAAATGTTGACTAGGAACAAAATATCGGTCCAATTTTTTTCCTTTTTTATTTTTGGCTAAAACACCCTCCACATAAGCAAGCACCGTCGCCATGTCATACTTCCGACGAGTTGGACTCGGTGGCGGTTCATTGAAAAAAATAAGGTGTTAAGTTTAGTTTGTCTAAAATTAAAGTTAAAGGTTGGTTCGTTAGAGACACCTATAGGTTTGTTTATTAGATTCCAATTTTCCTAGCGAAAATGTTGAATATTGAGGTGTTAATAGGAAAAAATAATTTATTTTTATTTGTACTTGATGACAATTCTTGATATGACATTAACTTAATAAAGATTTTGTTTTGTTCCTCAACCCACTACGTAAAAGCGTCAACGAGTAAACCACGTCTAGAATTGTTTCAGGTGCATTGTTGTCCAACACCCCAAAATTACATTCCATTAACGTCTAATAACCTTTGTTTCCCTATATATGCACAACCTCACGTGAGAGTTGCCAATAAAAAAAATAAGCCCCCCCCCGAAAAACGCTGCATGATGAGCACCCGAATTCCCAAAATATTTTTGAAATCAGTTTATTCTCCCTCCCGATTCCAATAGAGAGGTTGTTCTTCTTCACTCTGTCAAGTCTTCGTTTCCCGCCACCGCAGAGACCCAAAATTCGTCCTCCCAAAATTAGTTGTTTCTCCTTCCAAATCCTTCTCCTTCCCAGTTCCAACCGAGAGACTGTTCATCTATAGCCTGGAAAGAGAAGTCCGTCATCAGCAACACAGAGAGATTATTTTGATATTTGTAGTGAATAACTAATACTTTCTCCGTTCTTTTTTATCTGTCATTTAAGGTTTCAGCGTCAATCTTTAATCAATAATTTCTAACATAAAATTTTTTTAAAAATTAAATATTATACTTTTTTGATAGTATTTTTTGAAGAAACTCAAGCCCAGATTGAGGACCTCATCACAGCAACTGCCGAGGACCTCCAGTACCAGCACTGCGATTTTGTTTGAAAGATCAACCAAGCTATTTCAGGGAAGTATCAATTATATCCCAATCTTATGCCTTCCCTCTATTATGAGATATGACTGTAACAATCTTCATTTCCTTTTTAGATATCAAATGAAAAGGAAAGAAAACATGGCAAGGAAAAGGAATCTCGTGGAAGATAAAAGATCATCTCAGAAAAGGAAACAAATCCCAGCAAACCGTTGCACTCAAAGATCTTGATCCAACCTGTGAAGATAGTTGCCAAACCAGAATCAACGCAAGCTGGAAAGAATCAAGTGAAAAGGAAAGTAGCTGAAGAAAGTCGTTGGGGAATCAAGTATAAATAAGAAAACTCTTTATCTTCACAAGGTGTGGATTTCCAAGCAAGTAAATCTGACTAGGAACTTTGTGTAAGAAAGTTCTGAGTATAGGAATATCTTGTTGATATTCTGAGTGTAGTCATTCTTTGTAAGTGGTGAGTTTGTGTGTAACCAGTGAGGGCACTGGTGAGGACCTCTAGGGTCGAGAAATTGAAGTGAGGAAGAAGCCTCACGTTGCAACACTTTTCTGTCTGTAACTGCCTCCTCTATGAGGCCTCAAGAACAGAAGACATCTGCAAGGTCTTTTGTCCCAGTAAGCTGTTTTGAGGACTTCACAGTCTTCTTATCAGCTAAGTTGTAACCTCTTCTATTCTAAGCACTTTTGTTTAATAATAAAGAAGTATTTTTCATTATATAAAAGTGCTATTAACCTAGTTGTGTTGATTGAAGTGCAGAATATTTACATAACCCTAATCATTCCCCCCTTTAGGGTTATTTCATTTTTTATTACTAGTATAATGATATCAATTTTATATGATGAATTATTATAAAAATTAAGATATTTAACGGTCAAAGGTTTTAACACAATTTCCTAGACGACAAATAAGTAAAAACGGAAGGAATAATTCAATCATGCAAAGTTTGACTTCACAAACTCCTATTAGGTCTTGTTCTTTGGTTGAGTTAAATCAAACTAGTATAACTTAACTTATCCTTACCTAACCTAACCTAACCTAAAGTTGGAAAAAAAAAACAAAAACACATCTTGAATTTAGATTGTAATGGACCAGAGGTAAAGCCTTGTCATACCTTTGCTTTTTTTTTTTACATGGAGCAGTAGGTATGCAGTGAATAATTTTTAAATTTTAGGTTAATTTGGATGAAATTATAAAATATTAATTTTAATTTGTTTCTCATAATATCATTTTTTTTAGGAAACGGTGGAAACCGACCACCAAATGTATTAAAATTAAGGAATTAACCTGGGGCCTCTAAGGCTACCAGAGTGCGTGGCAACCTCAGTGGGGCACCCATCCAAGATCCAACCAAGTTTTGGAGTCTTTAGACAATAAACCATTATAACTACATCTGTCCGATTAATAAAATAATTGTATTTTGATTCAATAAAACATTTCAAAAATGAAGTGGCCGTAGTTTAAGCGATAAATAATTTGGATTCCTAGGACTATTAAAAAATGGATAGTTGCTTATAAAAACAATTTACTTTTTATCTAAAAAAAAAGACCAGAGAAGTCATGTCATATTAAATTAGATTCCTTCTGATCTTCATTCAATATGCATCAACAAGTTGATGACGGGAAGTCGCATGATGGAATTGAAGAAGATCTGCCGGTTTTTTTTTTTTTGCACAAAATGACAACTTTTAGTATTTAAATACTAAATAGAAATTTCTATATAACATAAAAAATTAATGTCAATTCTAATTTGGTTCAAATAGTCAATTATTTGATTATAAGAAATGATGTAAAAACTATTTAACTTAATGAACTCACCAATACAATTTGAATATTTTTGGACTTGCTTCTATCAAAATATCATGTGAATACATTTTTAAAATGAACAATATTGTTCATTTATCAACTACTTACTTATAAGACACGTTAAAATTATTGAGAAAGTCGCTAATACATAGTTATATAATTTATTTTATCTGAATGAAAATTTTAAGAAATAAAAATATGTGAAGACATTGTAAATTTAAGAAGGCTATCACATGTTACTATAAGTATAAATAACAAAAAGGATACAACAAAAAAAATTAAATATTGAATGGAAATAATAATAATAATAATAATAATAATAATAATAATAATAATAATAATAATAATAATAATAATTGTTAGGGTTTTTAATAAGAGCAGAATTGATCAGCGGAAGCGAAAATAAGAAGATGACTACTGGATATCGAGAAAAAATAAATGCAAGAATAAAGGGGACATTGATTTTAACGTGGAAAGCCAAATCGGGAAAAAAACCACGGGCGGCACAAGTACAAATAAATCCACTATGGTAGAGAGTACAACGAACGATCTCCTCCCGAGATCCAACAAATTAAGAGAGTGTTAAAAAGATCTCAAACCCCGAAAGAGATCCAACCGAAAGAGACACATGCTCTTAGTCAACAAAACTCACAACAAAACTCTCTCACCAATTGAAATACAAAATTTCAGAATACCTGAATAAACCTCTCCCCATAGGAGGTGCCTCAAACTTGGTCACACCAAACAAGGAGAACAAGACCCACTATTTATAGGGAAAACTCCCTATAAACCTACCTTGACTCCCACTCCAATTAGATTTAGGGCTTGTTTGGAGAGATTTCAGGAATGGAATGGGTATGGAATTAGAAACCTGGAGGGTTGGGTATGGAATTAGAACCCAGAACTGAAGTTGTTTGGAGAAAAACTGGAATGGAATCTAATTCAATTCCCACTGTTTGGTGAGCAGTTATGGAATGGAATCAAGTTGAAAAAATTCTGGAAGAAAAAAAACTTACCAAAGTTGAAAAAATTCACACACAACAGCAGTGAAACAATTCACACAACAACACTACAACAGTTCCAGTTGAGAAACTACAACAGCAACCAAAAAAATTCAGTAGTGAAACAACTCCCACACACTAATATCCTACACAGCAGCGAAACGAACAACAGAGTAGAAATCCCACACAGCAGCCAAAAATTTTAATCTGGAATATCTCCACAGAGTAGGAATCCCACACAAGAATATTCAGAAAAATTTGGGTAGAAGGGAAAAAATCAGACTTGGATCTCTCGGATCATGGGATGCGCCTTGGTGTGAAATTTGGATGCATCGGTGGTGCTACTGGGAGCTTGGGTGGCGCCGACCGATGGTGGTGCGGCATTGGCCGCGGTGGTGGTGCGGCAAGGCGTGGGTGGAGCGGCCGAGTTGTCTTCACGCCCGGCTTCTCCCTCTCTGTTAGGGTTCGTATTTGATTCCACCCAAATATGGGAGGTATCTAATTCCCCCATTTGGGAGGGATAAGAATTCCCATGGGATAGTAATTCCATTCCACATCATGTTCTCCAAACAGATAAAAAAGGAATCGCAACCCATTCCACTCTAAACCCATTCCTTTTTATGTCACCAAACACACCCTTAGAATCTAATACAATTAGGAAACCCAACATAATAAGGAAACCTAAATAATATCCTAATACAATTAGGAAACTAATTGTGGGATCAAGAAACTGAGTGATTTTAGGACACTTTCCTAACAATCTCCACCTTGGACTAAAATCAACGAAAGATCCGAATTTCTTCATCGCCGACGAACCTCTGAAAGGTAGAATTGCGATGGGTAGCCGAACCGCTGAACGGTCACAAGCTGGATCCAACAAAAATCTTCACAACCCCCATATCTGATCTTGCCAGCAAATTTCTTGATACCAACGAACGAATTTCTGAATGTAGTCTTCTCATAACCAAAGCTCTTACATAAACCCTAAATCCATGAAATTTGAACCACCATGGCTCTGATACCACTTGTTAGGGTTTTTAATAAGAGCGACGTAATCAGCGGAAGCGAAAATAATGAGATGACTACTAGATATCGAGAAAAAAATAAATGCAAGAATAAAGGGGACATTGATTTTAACGTGGAAACCCAAATCGGGAAAAAACCACGGGCGGTACAAGTACAAATAAATCCACTATGGTAGAGAGTACAACGAACGATCTCCTCCCGAGATCCAACAAACTAAGAGAGTGTTAAAAAGATCTCAAACCCCGAAAGAGATCCAACCGAAAGAGACACATGCTCTTAGTCAACAAAACTCACGACAAAACTCTCTCACCAATTGAAATACAAAATTTCAGAATACCTGAATAAACCTCCCCTCATAGGAGGTGCCCCAAACTTGGTCACACCAAAAAAGGAGATCAAGACCCACTATTTATAGGGAAAACTGCCTATAAACCTACATTGACTACCAATCCAATTAGATTTAGAATCTAATACAATTAGGAAACCCAACATAATAAGGAAACCTAAATAATATCCTAATACAATTAGGAAACAACTAATTGTGGGATCAAGAAACTGAGTGATTTTAGGACACTTTCCTAACAATAATAATAATAATAATAATAATAATAATAATAATAATAATAATAATAATAATAATAATAATAATTGTTAGCTTCAATGAGTTAAGGTGTAATGTAGATTTAAAACATGTATTGGTAAGAGTATTTTGGGAAATCAATATTTGTGAGATGAGTTTGCTTTAGCTAGCTCCCAAATGATAATAATAATAATAATAATAATAATAATAATAATAATAATAATAATAATAATAATGTCACATACATTCTAAAATGTTAATATATAAATAAAAGATTTTAACAGAAAGGAAAAACAAAATAATTCATTACATCACTAAGGGCAAAATTCAACAAAGAAAAGGAAAATTAAATTTACTATGACATCATGAAGGGTAAAAACATAAACTAAAATTGGGACAACCAAACTATCTTATTCACTTTTATATATTGTATGTATAGATATCTGTAGGGGAGGTGATCAAAAGATTAATTGAATTAAAATGAGCATGTAAATATTAAAAATATTGGCTATTGGATTTTAAATCAAGAGTTTAGATTGAAAAGAGTGTTTAGTTTCTTCTTTTTTTAATCCACCACACCATGATTGGTACACTGGGAATGGGAAAAAACATTTAATGTTACATGAGGACATATAATGTCAATGTATTGGAATTTCATGCGCTAAAAGGAAGAATGAAAATATTTGATATCTTGGCAAGGAATACTTGAAGTCCTCGATAAATTATTTTGATGTCCCCAATAGAAAAAATTGATCTCCCTAGGAATACTTGATGTCTCTAATAAAAATACGGAATGTCCAAAATAATAATATTTGATGTTCTTAATGAAAATATTTTATGTCACTCGTAATATTTGATGTCACAAATGAAAATATTTGATGCTCCCATAAGAAATATTTGATGTCCACAGTGAAAATACTTGATGTACCCACGAAAATACTTGATGTCTCTGATGAAAATACGTGATGTCCCTTGTAATATAAGTGAGGATGTCTCCTACATATATACTTAATGTCCTAAATAAAAATAGCTGATGTTTCCATAAGAATTATTTGATGTCCTTAGTGAAAATACTTGATGTCCCCATGGAAAAAAATTGATATCTCTGATAAGCGGCAGTCACCTATATTACAAGGGATGTCAAGTATTTTCATTGAGAACATCAAGTATTTCTTATGAAGACATCAAACATTTTTATGGAGGACATTGAAAATTACAAAGAACATCAAGTATATTTGTTGGGAAAAATCAAATACTTTCATTAGGGACATTACGTATTTTCATTTGGGACATTGTAATTCAAGAATCGTTGTTTTACATAATCATGCATCAGTCTCAAACAATTCTCCATGTGCATATATATATATATATTTATATATATATATATATATATATATATATATATATAATATATATATATTATGAGAATTGACTTTATGTGAGTATGTGAGCACTATAGATATTGGCCATTGAATCTAAAATCAAGAGACTAGGTTAATTAGGGTGTTTAACTTTTTTGGTTTATTGGACGCTAATTAATACACTGTACTTCTGGGGGTGTTTGACAATAATGCACATGAAACGATTGCGGCGGTAGCTAACTCAGTAGCGGTCTTGCGTAGTAGATTGAATAGCAAAAAAAAAAAATCTTTATTAAATTTAAGTCATGTAAACAAGTCCAAATATGCAAAGCGGAATTCTATTTTTTGGCCAAACAAAAAACATCTTTTACGTTAGCGAAAATGTTGTAAGATAGTAAAATTTGTAGTGAAAATGATTTATGTGATAGTTGACGAAAGAGAATGTGAAAAATAGAGGAGAAAAGTGAAGAGAGTGAAAAGTAAATAGAGAGAAATTTATCATTATTTTGGTAAAGTATGGAATGGAATGGTATGGTATGGAAGGATTGTAATAATTGTGGAAAAATATGTCAAGTGCGGTGTGGAACCGTACAAAAGAACATGACCTAAGTTTGAAAGGTTGATATCAAATATTATTTCCGTGGACATCAATATGCAAAAGGAATATAAAGGTTTTGCTTGGGGGACATCAAATGTTGGTGTCCAACTTACATACTTAATGTCTACGAAAACATTACTTGATGTCCACTTTTCAAACTTGATGTCCATGAAAATAATACTTGAAAAATTGTCAATAGTCAACCATGATAATCAAAACAATTAAAATGAATCCCATTGATATATGTGACAAATTGTATTCTCATTGTTTATCCCTTTATTTAGTAAAAAGTTATATAATATATATGTGAATGAATCCAATAGGAAGAGAGTTTATGTAAGAAGGTGAGAATAACAAATCATAGCTCAACTCTTGATTTTGAATCTAATACTGTGTGGTCATGATTATGAGAGAGTATGATCGTGGATTTTAGAGAGTGTGGTCATTAATTTAATGTATTGTGGTCATGAAATTGATGATCACATCCATTGACACTACAACATGAAACGTCTACAGCGACCGACGTTAGTGACCAATACCTATCGGTCGCTAATTTGAAACTATCGGTCACTACACTACAACATGGGCGACCGATACTCAGCAATCGATACGGTATCAGTCGCTAATTAGCGACCAATACGCTATCGGTTGCTGTGTATCGGTCGCCCATCTCTTTTAATGGAAGCCAAATTATTCGCGACATTCTGCTTTCCCTTTCCCTTCTCACTCAAATGACGCTCCCACCTCCCTCTCTCACTCTTGTCACAGCCACCACCGCCGCCCACTACCGCCACGATCTCCGACCGCCACCTCCGTCGTCGGCGACGTGAACCTTCACCTCTGTCCTTGTTTTCGACTGCTCAAATTCTTCAATGTGAGTGTCCCCTATTTTTTTTTTTGGTTGTAAAAGTTTAACTTGTAGTGTAATTGTTTAAATTGATGATGTTTAATTGTAAAATTTATACTCCCTCCGTCCCTTAATGAGTGTCAATTTTTCTAACTACCTTGTCCTTTTTTATTTGTCAATTTTAGATTTCCAATAATTAAAATACTCATATTACCCTTAATTAATGAATAAGATTTTTATATTATCTTTTAAAATTCTCCTTCATTCATCTCATTTAATGAAGGGTATACTTGTCCATACATAATATTTTCACTCTATTTCCAATACACATTGGTTTTGTAAAATTAGTTATTTTGACTCTTAAAAAGGGGCGGAGGGAGTATATGTTATTGTATTAATGTAAGAAGTTTTGTGTGGTTATGGTTTGAAATTCAAATTTATGGTAGTGTTTAGTATTAGTCAAGTTTGGGCTTAAATTTTAATTTAAAATAATGTGTTTGATAAATTTTTAAATTGAATTATGGATGTTTAAAGTTTATTATAGTATTAGTAAAGTTAGGGCATGAAATTAAAGTTAGAATATTGTTGTTTGATACAAATTCAGGTTGAATTATGGATGTTTAGGGCTTGAAATTCAAGTTAGTATAGTTTTTTTTTTTTGATAAAATAGTGGTTAACATCGAATTAAAATAGTTATTAACAATGTCACTTTTGATAAAGTTTTAGTATACTTGAAATTAAATGAAACTTAAAATAGTTATTAACATTAAATAATTATATGCATTAAATAGTTAGTATACTTGAAACATTAAAGTTTTAGTATAGTGTTTATATAAATTCAATTTAGTATAGTGCTTAAAATTCAAGTTAGTCAATTATATTTAGGGAAATCATGTAAATTATATAATTATCTAATTATAAATGTGATAAAATAGGTAGTTGTGTGTGTATATGTGTCTCGTTGTAAGGGATGTAGATTGACATGCTTGTTATGAGTAGTTTGGTATTTTTTATGTCGGGTTGTAAAGTTTGCTAATAATTAATCTAGTAACAGGAGCCTAGTGATAGAGTTTATGTATTCCTTTCTTAGAAAAGTTATGCTTGTATGTATGGCTTAGTGTTTGATTCATGAGCAATTTGTGTGTGTTTGTGTATTTGATTCGCGAGGCATTTGGGCCTGTGTTTGTAATGCGTGCATCATAAGTATATAAATGTATCTTTAAATTTCTATATTGTTGATGAATGAGATTTAATTCGTCATTATAAACTTTACTTGAATGTTATATATGATCAGCGCGCCTATGTGTTTATGAAACAATTATGGTTCTTTGTGGAGGAGATAACATACTAAACATACATTCGGGATATACTAATGTTTCTTTGTGGACAGGGGAATTCATAATGTAATTTTAATCATTTGTAAATAGTGATGAGCATCCAGTTTGGATTGTGGACATCAAGTATTACTAAAAAGAACAATGCGCATATGGACTGTGGACAACATGTTCGTATACATCAAGTATTATTAATATGGACATTTGATGTTATACTTGATGTCCATGTTGGTAATGTTTGATGTCCACTACTGTTATTCTTGGATGTCTAGTTAATACTTGATGTCCCCTGTTGTTATACTTGATGTCCATGTTGATAGAACTTGATGTCCACTTCATGTAATTTCAAGGCCAAGTATTTCCCAATCCTTCTTTGTCCTTTATAATGATTCGTCGACAAAGTGATGACTGTAAAACTGTAAAACAGAGTCACTGCCAGTCTTTTTTTCCCTTCTTCCTCCATTTTTTCCCTTCATCCTTTTTGAAACAGAGTCACTATCAATCAAGGAGATATGAAATGGAGGAATTTGCAACTGGGGAGACAAACATAAATCGCAAGCAACCCCAAATTGAATGAATTGAATCTTCAACCAAATAAATACAGATATAGAATGAGAAATTGAAATTGGGGAGTTTCAAATGTTTGGCAGGATGAACAATGATTGAGAAAAGAGAAAATAATTTAGTTCTCATTTCAGCTGCCTTAGTTGATTGTTTTGCATGGTTTGGGATCCCAATAATGAATTAAATGTTGCACCTTGACAATTGCACTCATTAATTGTCTTTCACTTTTTTTTACTCCCAATCTCCACGTGACTATCTTTATTTGGAACAAAGAAATAAAAGCAAAACATTCAATTAATTACAACCCTTAATCTTTGATCTAATGGCCTACATTACCACTGCTCACAACATTTGATTCAAAACTTTGTATAACACTTTACCACGATTTTTAATGAATTTACAGCATTTCTTCTAATTTTTGTTCAATTTTTTTTCAATTTTTTATGATTTTTTCAATTTTTTTCCTTTAAAAAAATCATAATAATTGCTCGGAATCTTAAAAAAATAATTTAAAAAATGTTGTAGTAACTACACTTCGTTACCTATCTAGGGGTATGAACCAAAAAAACAAAAACAATATGGGGTAGGCATGGAAAAAAATAAAAAGAATGTGGTGATGAAAAAATACAATTTTATTTTTTTTTTTGGACCACCAGAATTCAAAATGATAGTAGGGATTATTCGAATCCAATTTCCCTATATAAATTGGGTGTTATTTTAGAGAAATAATTGTTAAATTTGGAGAGTATGTCTTTTATCGCCTTATGTATTCTCTTAAATTAATTGTGTGTTCAAATAGAATCCTTTATATATATATATATATATATATATATATATATATATATATATAGGTGTTGTCGACAAAGACATTTCCTGATATCCACTGATGAAAAGTTGTGTCTTGTATAGGTGTTGTCCACAAGGGCATTAGTTGATGTCCACTGATTAAATGTTTGGTGTCAACATTGTTGATGAAGTGATTTGAATGTACAAATTTGTTGTGTAGTTGACATTTCACAAGGATTGGTGTCCACAGTCATTGTTTAATATCCACAGTGGCATTATTTAATATCCACGTACAGTTATGAGTTTGCGAATTTGTTATGTATACTGAAATTGTTGATGTCCACAGTGGCATTATTCAATATCCACTGATGAAAGTGATGATGTCCACACGTACATTATGTGTTTTAAATATACGAATTCGTTATGGTATTGACGTTTGTTTGAATATTGATCGATTGTTCAGTGGCATATGAGTGTCATGATCAAAAGTTTGATGGTATTGAGGGCTTTTTCTCGTACTTTGTATTTTGCTCAGGAACCACCTTTAGCGATGTATGATACTATGTTAGTACTTGACGCATTAATGAATGAACGTCCACACTTTAAATACGTACAGTCCACGTTGTCACAGATAGATGTCCACAATGTATACTTGTATCATCCTTCTTGATGATTCTAAAAAAATGTCATATAAGTCCATGATAGGATTGCCAATAACATCAGTGGTGACAATACAATTACATGACAATCACACATACTAAATGAATGAATCACATTCTACCTACCATTATACCCTAACCATTTTAATGATTTCTTCTTCTATGACAGTTAAACCCCATGCATGTCCACACTTTAAATGCGTAATGTCCTCGGTGTCACATACAGATGTCCACAATCTATACATGTATCATCCCTTTTGATAATTCTACAAGTCCACATCTGATAATGCCGTATAAATAATCTAAAAAAATCAATTAAATTGCATGCCCTACCACTATTAAATTTGATGTCAATTATATTGCTTACAACATGGTGGTGCCAATCACACATCCACAATGAATGCATGTCCACATTTTAAATGTGTAACGTCCACGGTGTCACATATAGATGTTCACAATCTGTACGTGTATCATCCCTTTTGATAATTCCACATGTACACATGTAATAATGTCGTATAAATAATCTAAAAAAAGTCAATTAAATTGCATGAGTGGTGACAATAAAATTTTATTGTTTTCTTCTTGTATGACAATTAAACTACCAATAACATGAGTGGTGTCAAAAAAATTTCATGGCAATCACATTCTACCTCCCATTATACCATAACCATTTTAATGATTTCTTCTTAAATGAGAATTAAACCCCATGCCAATCACACATCCATAATTAATGCATGTCCATACTCTAAATGCGTAATATCCATGGTGTTACATATAGATGTCCACAATATATACTTGTATCATCCTTCTTGATAATTCTAAAAAATGTCATATAAAGTCCATGATAGAACTGTCAATACCATGAGTGGTCACAATAAAATTACATGGCAATCACACATACCCAATGAATGAATGACATTCTAACTACCTTTACACCCTAACCATTTTACTGCTTTCTTCTTCTATGACAATTAAACCCCGTGCCAATCACACATCCATAATGAATGCATGTCCACACTCTAAATGTGTAATGTCCACGGTGTCATATATAGATGTCCACAATCTATACGTGTACCATTCCTTTTGATAATTCTACATGTTCACATCTAACAATGTCGTATAAATAATCTAAAAAAAGTCAATTAAATTTCATATATACCCTGCCACTATTAAATTTCATGCCAATTATATTGCTTATAAGATGTGGGTGCCAATCTACATGTTCACATCTAATAAATGCATTTCCACTAATATCACTATGGACATTAACTAATGTCACTGTGGACACTATCTAAAGTCACCATGGACACCACCAGTTTCATCAGTGGAAATCAATCATTATCACAGTGGACAACGCTCATTTAACACACCAATTCCATTCTGGAAAACCCCCAGCCAAGACCCCAACTTTATAAACACAATTGAAACCCTAATTTTGGACTTCCAGCCAAGACCCCATCTGGAAAACACCCGCCTAGACCCCATCTTTATCAACCCTAAACCTTAAAAGAACATTGCACCCAATTGGAACCCTAATTCCACACCGAAACACCCAACCAAATCGCCTACCAGAACCCAAATTCCGCTGTTCTTCTCCTTTCCACTGCCTTGTTCTTCCTACGTGAATGGGAATGTGTTTGCCTGTTGGGCTCCCTACGTTGCTGCTTTCTTTTTTTTTTTTTGGTTTCCAATGCTCTCTTCATCATTGTAATCAATCACCATTTCCCTTCCCAATACATCAAATGCATTTCCCTTTATTCTTTTTTTACCTCATTCATCACGTGACATCTACTGTTTTTTGTACAAAAAAAAGCTAAAGTCTTCCTTTTTCCCCATCACTTGATCTAAGATCCAAGGGTCCATATTTATAGTGCTCACATGCTCACAATCACACCATGCTCATATGATCACATCCCATATATATATATATATATATATATATATATATATATATATATATATATATATACATATACATATATATATATATATATATGTATATATTATATGCAGCTAAGTGCATAATGGAGAGTAATACACTAAAAGAAAATATACATGCTTCCACGCATATTTGCCCACGCTTATTTAAATGAGGGGAAAAAAATCGTGTAAATTCCTACTATAAGCAATGGTCACGCTTACTAAGAGTGCTTAAACGGTAAGCATGCATATAAGAGTGCTAGCGCGTTGTAAGAGTATGACCATGCTTATTAAGTGACGTTATCACATGCTCCCAAACAAACATATATGTTAGAACCCCTCAAGGACGTTGATAGCTCAGGCTCAAGGACCTTGACACTCAATCAGTTTTGAATGAAAGCCAAAATTCGAACAGCTAGAAACGATATGATGCGCAAGGAAAGAAATCTCAAAGAAGACAGAAGGACATTCACCAAGGGCATCATAAGGACGTTTACTCACAGCATCACAAGGACGTTCACCCCATACGAGAAGCTTCGTCGTGAAAGATAAAAGGAGCAAAATATCAGGGAAGTTTGTGGAATATATTCTGGAAAGATTTACATCCTTTTTCTACCCTTTTATAAACCAGACTAATTAATTGTGACTTTTCTTATTTCAGGAAACAATTGATTAATGACATGGAAGGAAGATATGGTTGAACATTTCCAGAATCAAGATAAAGAAGGAAGCTGCTGACTAAGGAAGTTATCAGGCTTGAAGGAAGGATAGCATCCGAATGAAGCTATCCTTCAAACGACTATATACGACTGAAAGTAGCATAAATAGAAGAGCATCAAGGACAAGGAAATTTAACGATTCCATGGAAGAAATCGGGTGTTCAAAACAAGAAGAGTGTTCTCTGTTTTGATTGAGTTTTCTTTTGAGTGAGAAAACCGAGTTTGAGTGAGATTGTGTTTGAGTGTAATCAATTCCTTAACGGAATAAGGATTTGATTGATACTCTTGTAATCGATTCCTAGAAGGACTTAGCATCGATTAGTGATTACACCAAAGTTGAGTTTGGTGGGTGTTTTCCAGAAAATAAGAAGCGTCCATTGAGAGGCGCTAGGTTCTGCTGTAAACCCTAATGTCCTTCACCTTGGGTATTCTGTGTTCCAGTTCAGTAAGATAAATGAAGTTATTCAGTTTACTTTTGTTGTTCCTCGCTTTAAAGCTTAAACTGCCTTTATCATTTATTGAATCTTAATCTAGAAGGATTAAGATCCTAACGTCCTTTACCAAGTTGCTATTTTGTGCAGAAAATTTCATAACCCTATTCACCCCCCCTCTAGTGTTATTTCAATTGGTATCAGAGCTTGGTCCACTAAAGATTCAGAGACTAACCGCTCTGTGGTAAAGATCATTGCTGGGATCGAAGATGGTGATATAGGGCTAGGACGTTGCTTAAACAGGCCTCCCTTATTCAGAGGATCAAACTTTCCACACTGGAAGAAGCGTATGAGGACATTCATCATGGTTCAAGACTATGACCTTTGGGACAGAATTGAGAATGGAGACTTTGTCGCCATGATCACTGTTAGAGAAATCACGAAACCCAAAGATAGATCCAAGTATTCTGCTAAAGAAGCAGAAAAGGCGGATAAAAATGTTAAAGCATTACATATCCTTTACTATGGACTCGATTCTAATGAGTTTGAATTTATCTCTGGTTGTGATACAATTAAACAGGCGTGGGATACCTTAATGACCACATATGAAGGAACGAGCCAAGTTCAAAGAATAAGGTGTGACAATTATGTCAAGCACTATGAATCCTTCAAAATGAAGAATGGAGAATCCGTCAAGGATATGTACAAACGATTCACTGTCATAGTTAATAATCTCTAGTCCTTGGGGAAAACCTTCTCCAATGAAGAAAAAGTTCACAAGGTCCTCAGATGTCTTACAAGAAAGAAATGGGAATCAAAGGTCACAACAATAGAGGAAGTTCACAATGTGGAAACTCTCCAATTAGAGGACCTCGTTGGAAAGCTTCTTGCTCACGAAATGCGTCTCCAGGAAGAGCAAAATGGAAAGGAAGACGTAGCCCATATAAGGACATCTATGGTCCTAAAGACAATGATAAGAACCGGATCTTGGCATTGATGGCCAAGGATCTCAAGAAATCTTGCAAGAAAAGTCATACCTCTAGAGGACCTTCATCCAGACGAATCAACCAAAGAGGTAATGACTCATCAAATAATAGAACTAACACATTCTCTTGTTTTTTTTCTGATGACTCAGATCACTTAATTAAGGACTACCTATACCATAGAAAGAACAAAGAAAAGAGAAATCACATGGCCCTCATGGCCACTTGGAGTGATGATGAGGAGACTTCTAGTCATTGCATCATGAGAAAAGACATCAGCGACACAGAGGAAGTTGGTGCAGCCAGTGATGACTACCAAGACAGTGACGAGGATGAATCAAGGGAGGTAACATTTGATGATCTCCTCACTTATCCTAAAAAATATTTGGGAAAATGCCTTTTAAAGTTTGCAGGACGGGAGAACAAGCATTTAAATGAGATTAGGTCACTAAAAGAAACCAACAAAGGCATGAAAGAGACCAATGAGAAATTGGAGAAATTATGTGAAGGGCTTACCTCCAAGGTCGACATTCTCAAACCTGAAATACTAGACCTCAAGGCCAACCTTCTTGCTTGTCACAAGTCTCTGGCTAAGGCAACCAAGCAACAAGAAAACCTTGGAAAGTGGCCAAACAGCTCATCCCCTATTAAGGAGCGAAACTGCCGTCAAGGATATTCTGTCTCGCAAGGACCAGCCATCAAAACCAGGCACCAAGGACGATACAAGGACCTTAATGAGCAGTACCAAGGCCACAGATTTCACGCGTGGCACCAAGAACGACACAACTATCTTGGGACAAGATATCAAGGTCATTCATCTCTTCCCCAAAGCAAATATGGTAAATCTCACTACTTCAACCATTATCGTTCTAAAATGGTACAAGTTTGGGTTCCAAAAGGAACAAGACCTCCAAACATGGTTGTTACTAGTAGTCAAGAACCTAAATTTAATGTCAATTATGGCTTGAGGAAGGGTGTCAGAAATTTTTGCAGGTATATTAAGCATCCAGGAGAGTGAATGATTAAGGGAGATTGGAGCAATCAAGGACATTACTGACATTAGCAATAAGAACCCCTCAAGGACCTTGGCCGACCTAGGATCAAGGACCTTGACAAATGGATCTACTCAAATAAGTAGTGTTATTGATTATTTTTATGGCACATATTGAGGGGGAGCACCTTCTCTTAGGACTAACAAGTTTATTGAGTCTTGCAGGTTATTGGAAATGGTTACAATATTAAGGGGGAGTTCTCTATAGACTTTTTGATAAAAGCCAAAAAGGGGAAGAAGTGCTACAAATGAATTTTTCCTTTCATCAAAAAGGGGGAGATTGTTAGAATCCCTCAAGGACGTTGATAGCTCAGGCTCAAAGACCTTGGCACTGAATCAATTTTGAATGAAAGCCAAAATTCGAATAGCTAGAAAAGATATGATGTACAAGGAAAGAAATCTCAAAGCAGGCAGAAGGACATTCACCTAGGGCATCATAAGGACGTTTACTTACAGCATCACAAGGACGTTCACCCCAGACAAGAAGCTTCGTCGTGAAAGATAAAAGGAGCAAAATATCAGGGAAGTTTGTGGAATATATTCTGGAAAGATTTACATCCTTTTTCTACCCTTTTATAAACCAGACTAATTAATTGTGACTTTTCTTATTTCAGGAAACAATTGATTAATGACGTGGAAGGAAGATATGGTTGAAGATTTCCAGAATCAAGATAAAGAAGGAAGTTGCTGACTAAGGAAGTTATCAGGTTTGAAGGAAGGAAAGTATCCGAATGAAGCTATCTTTCAAACGGCTATATACGACTGAAAGCAGCATAAATAGAAGACCATCAAGGACAAGGAAATTTAACGATTCCATGGAAGAAATCGGGTGTTCAAAACAAGAAGAGTGTTCTCTGTTTTGATTGAGTTTTCTTTTGAGTGAGAAAACCGAGTTTGAGTGAGATTGTGTTTGAGTGTAATCAATTCCTTAACGGAATAAGGATTTGGTTGATACTCTTGTAATCGATTCCTAGAAGGACTTAGGATCGATCAATGATTACACCAAAGTTGAGTTTGGTGGGTGTTTTCCAGAAAATAAGAATCGTCCATTGAAAGGCGCTAGGTTCTGCTGTAAACCCTAAGGTCCTTCACCTTGGGTTATTCTGTGTTCCAGTTCAGTAAGATAAAGGAGGTTATTCATTTCACTTTTGTTGTTCCTCGCTTTAAAGCTTAACTGCCTTTATCATTTATCGAATCTTAATCTAGAAGGATTAAGATCCTAACGTCCTTTACCAAGTTGCTATTTTGTGCAGAAAATTTCATAACCCTATTCACCCCCCTCTAGGGTTATTTCAATATATTTCCACATATATTATGCGTGGCAGATGACAATTTTACATTATAATTTTTTTTGTAAAAAAGTATAATCTTTTAATTTGGCGTTAGGTTTAATTAAGGAATTAATTTAGTCTTATAAATAGTTTCAAAAAAATTAAAAGAAACATTATGGAATATTGAATTTTGGGCGCGTTGATATTAGAAGCAAAGTGGTATTTGTGTACATATAGTATTATATTAATTTCAAGAATCTTTAAAAAAATTGTAATTATAATTTTTTTCATATACCCATCTATTAGTCAAAACTAAAATAGAATATGAAAAAAGTCAAGTGGTATTTGGGAATATAGAGTATTAAATTAGTTATTAGAATCAAATAATCTTTGATACGCAAGCGGTATGCGTTTGGTTAGTCACCCATTCTTTTGTGTTGTTGTCGGAAGTTCGAATCTTCATTCAAAAGAAAAAATTATAGTAGGGTGAATGAGGAATTTATACTGGTTGCAAAACAAGGGAGTAGTTCGGGGAAACTTAGTGAAAGAACCCTAGAGGGGGGTGAATAGGGTTATTAAAATTTCTGAACAAATACTCACTGGTAAAGGACGTTAGGGTCTTAATCTTTTCAGATTAAGATTCAACTTGAGATAAACCAGAGTAAACTGAAATAAAGGACAATAAGAGATAACTGAATAACCTCCTTTATTTCTTTGAAGAATGCAGTCTGATTATGAACGTTCCCAGGGTGAACATCCTTAGGGTTACAGGCAAACAGATTGCCGAAGACTTCGAACAAGATTTCTGGAAACACACACCAACCACATATTTGGTGCAAACACTAATCGATCCTAAGTCCGTCTAGGGATCGATTACAACAACATAAATCAAATCCTAAGTCCGTTAAGGAATTGATTTCACTCAAACAAAATCATCACAAAAATCGCTTCTTTCTACTTGAAGAAAGAACACAAAACAGAGCACTCTCTGTTTTTACACACACCCGATTTTATCCATGGAATCGTTGGTTGTCTTCAATCTCCAAGTCTTCTATTTATAAGAATAATGATGTTAGTAGAATAAAGACGTTGAGATTGATTTTGCCCGATTCTTTCCTTCTTCGTTTTCAATCTTTCCTTTCGATATGTTCCGATCTTCTTTCCTTCTTGTGTGATTCCCGGAAATTGCAATCTTTATCTTCCTTCTAATTTCTTGATTGATTGTATCCTACAAAGTAGATATTATAATTAATTAGTCTGATTAGAAATATGGATAGAAAGATTGGATATTAATTTTCCAGAAAACTTCCCTATTTCCGCTACAATTTTGTCTTTCGCATCAAAGCTTCTCGCCTAGGGTGAATGTCCTTATGATGCCTTGGGTGAGTGTCCTTATGATGTCTTGGGTGAATGTCCTTCAACATTCTTTGATATTTATCTCCTTGCGCATCATATCTTTTTTGGATATTTGAATTGACTTTCATTCAAAACTAATCCGATCCAGTCATCAAGGTCCTTGAGTCTGGGTCTGTCAACGTCCTTGAGGAGATCATCAAATGTTACCTCCCTTGATTCATCCTTATCACTGTCCGGATGGTCATCATTGGTTGCACCAACTTCCTCTGTGTCGTTGGTCTCTTTTCTTGTGATGCAATGACTAGTAGTTTCCTCATCATCACTCCAAGTGGCCATAAGGACCATGTGATTTCTCTTTTCTTTGTTCTTTCTATGGTAGGGGCAGTCCTTGATCAAGTGATCTGGGTCACCACAAAAAAAAAAAAAAAAAACAAGAGAATGTGTTAGTTCTATTATTTGATAAGTCATTACCTCTTTGGTTGATTCGTTTGGATGAGGCATGACTTTTCTTGCATGATTTCTTGAGATCCTTGGCCATCAACGCGAAGATCCGGTTTTTATCATTGTCTTTAGGACCATAGACATCCTTATGGGCTACGTCTTCCTTTTCATTTTGCTCTTCCTAGAGACGCATTTCGTGAGCAAGAAGCTTTCCAATGAGGTCATCTAATTGGAGAGTTTCAACAATATGAACTTCCTCTATTGACCTTTGATTCCCATTTCTTTCTTGTAAGACATCTGAGGACTTTGTGAACTTTTTCTTCATTGGAGTAGGTTTTCCCCAAGGACTTGAGATTATGACTATGACAGTGAATCGTTTGAACATGTCCTTGACGGATTCTCCATTCTTCATTTTGAAGGATTCATAGTGCTTGACATAATTGTCACGCCTTATTCTTTGAACTAGGCTCGTTCCTTCATATGTGGTCATTAAGGTATCCCACACCTGGTTAGATGTATCACAACCAGAGATAAATTGAAACTCAATAGAATAAAGTCCACAGTAAAGGATATGTAATGCTTTAACATTTTTATTCGCCTTTTCTGCTTCTCTGGTAGAATACTTGGATCTATTTTTGGGTTTCGTTATTTCTCGATCAGTGATCATGGGGACAAAGTCTCCATTCTCAATTCTGTCCCAAAGGTCATAGTCTTGATCCATGATGAATGTCCTTATACGGTTCTTCCAGTGTGCAAAGTTTGATCCTCTGAATAAAGGAGGACTGTTTAAGCAACGTCCTTGCCCTATATCACCATCTTCAATCCCAGCCATGATCTTTACCACAGAGCGGTTAGTCTCTGAATCTTCAGTGGACCAAGCTCTGATACCAATTGAAAGAACCCTAGATGGGTGTGAATAGGATAATAAAAATTTCTGCACAAATACTCGCTGGTAAAGGACGTTAGGGTCTTAATCTTTTCAGATTAAGATTCAACTTGAGATAAACCAGAGTAAATTGAAATAAAGGACAATAAGAGATAACTGAATAACCTCCTTTATTTCTTTGAAACAGAATGCAGTCTGTTTATGAACGTTCCCAGGGTGAACGTCCTTAGGGTTAAAGGCAAACAGATTGCCGAAGACTTCGAACAAGATTTCTGGAAACACACACCAACCACAGATTTGGTGCAAACACTAATCGATCCTAAGTCCGTCTAGGGATCGATTACAACAGCTTAAATCAAATCCTAAGTCCATTTAGGAATCGATTTCACTCAAACAAAATCCTCACAAAATCACTTCTTTCTACTCAAAGAAAGAACACAAAACAGAGCACTCTGTGTTTCTATTTATAAGAATAATGATGCTAGTAGAATAAAGACGTTGAGATTGATTTTGCCCGATTCTTTCCTTCTTCGTTTTCAATCTTTCCTTCCGATATGCTCTGATCTTCTTTCATTCTTGTGTGATTCCCGGAAATTGCAATCTTTATCTTCCTTCCAATTTCTTGATTGATTGTATCCTACAAAGTAGATATTATAATCAATTAGTCTGATTAGAAATATGGATAGAAAGATTGGATATTTATTTTCCAGAAAACTTCCCTATTTCCGCTGCACTTTTGTCTTTCGCATCAAAGCTTCTCGCCTTGGGTGAACGTCCTTATGATGCCTTGGGTGAACGTACGTATGATGTCTTGGGTGAATGTCCTTCAGTATTCTTTGATATTTCTTTCCTTGCGCATCATATTTTTTTTGGATATTTGAATTTTGTCTTTCATTCAAAACTAATCTGATCCAGTCGTCAAAGTCCTTGAGTCTGGGTCTGTAAACGTCCTTGAGGGGTTCTAACACTTAGCAAATGTAAAAACTTGAAGTACCTTGACGAGGATACTATGAAGTTACACTTGTACAAACACGACTTCCGTCCAAACTATTATGTTTGGATAAGTCACGGAGAGACTTTTGGGGCTCTCGGGGGTAGTGGTCAAACTTCAAACACTGTTGTTGATGGGCCTTCTAGTAATGGAGGTGCCAACAGTGTGCAAGAAATGATCACCGATGCCATGGGCCATATGCCTTTCAGCTGTAGTGATGATACGAGGGAAAAGGAGCCAGAGGAAGGGACTAAGAAGTTCTTAGAAATGCTTGATGCCTCCAAAAAGCCTCTGTATGAAGGTTGCGATGTATCATTGTTGTCGGTTGTCTCACGAATGATTAACATAAAATGTGAGTGCAATCTCTCAAATGAAGTCGTCGACAGTCTGTTAGCTTTAATAAAAGACGTATGTCCCCCTAGTAATGAGATGACAGCCACCTACTATCAAGCGAAGAAATTGTTTGGTGCGTTAGAACTTCCACATGAGAGAATCGAGGCGTGTCCCAATGGGTGCGTGTTGTTTTGTAGGGAGAAAGTTGACTTAGATAAGTGTGACCACGGAGGAGCCGATAGGTATGCTAAAACAAAGTTGCATGGGAAACGCATTGCACACAAGTAGTTGATTTACTTCCCAATCGGGCCGAGGGTGGAAAGATTGTATGCAACTAAGACATCTACAGAGCACATGAGGTGGCACTTAATGAATGCACGTGAAGATGGATCTATGGTTCATCCGTGTGACGGTGAAGCGTGGAAGCATTTCGATGCCCTCCATAAGGAATTTGCGTCTCAACCCTGAAACGTACGATTGGGGATATGCACAAATGGTTTTGCACCTTTCGGCAGTTTCGGTCAAACATATTCATGTTGGCCGGTGATTGCAACTCCATATAATTTTCCACCTTTGGTTGTGCATAAAGAAGCAGTACTTGTTTCTGACCTTGTTAATTCTTGGGCCGGAAAGTCCAAAGGGAAATCTTGATGTCTACTTGCAACCGTTAGTCGATGAGTTGAAACAATTATGGGTGGTTGGAATTAACATGTACGATGTCTCCAAGATGCAAAATTTTAAAATGAAAGCATCTGTGTTGTGGACCATTAGCGATTTTCCGGCATACAGAATGCTTTCTATTTGGACCACAGCTGGGAAAATTTCTTGTCCCTACTGTATGGAGAATATAAAGGCTAGATGGTTACAGCATGGTAGAAAACATTCTTGGTTCGTTGTCATATACAATTTCTCCTAGAGAACCATCCATTTTGAAAAAAATGAGAGCGCTTTCTCAAAGAATAAGGAAGAAAATTCACCTCCACCCCCTCGATTGAACAGGGAACAAATTTGGAATCGTGTATGTAATTTCTTGAGCTCCACGGAACAACATAACCGTGTTGAGGGGTATCTAGAGTCTCACAATTGGAACAAGGTAAGAATATTTTGGGAATTGTCGTATTGGAAAGATCTTAAAATCCGACACAACTTGGATGTCATGCATGTTGAGAAGAATGTATTTGATCAAGTGCTGAGCACCGTCATGAGTGTTAAAGGGAAGACAAAGGACGATAAGAACTCGCATAGGGAGCTAGCCACCCATTGCAAGTGTCGTCGGCTAAACATTCAAGAAACTCATCACGATGATGGGACAAGCACTAAAACTATGCCGAACACTCCCTATCAAATGAGTAAACAAGAAGTTAAACCCTTGTGTGAGTGGTTGAAAGACCTCAAATTCCCTGATGGCTATGCAAGCAACCTGAGCAGATGTGTTGATTCGAAAAAGTCAAAATTGCATGGTTTGAAGAGCCATGATTGTCATGTGTTCATGGAGAGGTTGTTACCAATTGCAACCAGAGAGCTACTTCCTTAAAAAGTTTTGAAACCATTGACTGAACTCAGCCAGTTCTTCAGAGATTTATATACTTCTAATGTAAAGGTGAGTGATAAGATCCTGTTAGAGAGAAACATACCAGAAATAATATGCAAGTTGGAAATGATATTTCCCCATGCCTTCTTCAATGTCATGGCACACTTCCAGTACATCTTCCTTACGAAGCAGCAATAGGAGGACATGTGCAGTACAGGTGGATGTATTATTTTGAAAGGTACATATATACTTACCTTTCAAAGTTAACATGATGTGATCTATGTATCTTAAGGAAACGTCAATGTTTGTTACTTGTAAAATGTTGTAGATTTTTGCATCACTTAAAGAAAAAAGTGGGCAACAAGGCACGAATAGAAGGGTCTATCTGCATTGCATAACTAACAGAGGAGATAACAAACTTCTATGCTGCATATTTTGGCCCGGAAGTTCAGACAAAGTCTTGGGAACTTAAAAGAAACGCATTCCCTGATGTGGAGCACGTTAACGATGTTAAGGAACCCCTCCCTGATGTGTTCACCTCGAACATTGGATATGCTCCTAGTGAGGGTGAAAAGAGGTTCCTCATCTAACAAGAGTATGTTGCGGCGCATGTATACGTTCTTTCAAACAACGAGTTGTTGGAAATTATGAAAGGTATTTACGCTTGCACGCCGCTATGTGTATGTATATGCTCTATGTAACTAATTACCTATTTAACACCTTAAATAATTTGTTGAAGACAATTTGAAGAAGAAATGATCCTATCGCATCCACGCCCACAAATAGGGGATTTGCGCAGCAAATTTAGCAAACAATTCCCTGAATGGTTTAGGCGAAAGGTGAACAATCAAGTTTCATTGAATTAATAAGATTCTAGTTCAATTATCATAATGTTATCTGGTTGATGTTGACGACCTTGATAAAATTTTATGGTGTAGGCTATCAATTCAAATGAAACTGATAACTTTATTCTATCGTTAGCCTACAGTCCTAATAAAAATGTGTGTCGGTGTAATAAAAAAAAAAGAGTTATGGCTAATTCCTGATTTCCCCAATTTGAGCATTAAATATTTTGGAAAATTTTTTCTAGATTACTTGATTATCGTGCTCAATGTGAATTGTATGGTATCTTTTATGACACATTAGATCTTTTGGGAATTGTGCATGAGGGTGTGAATTATGAGACCTGAAACCTCTTAGATTATTATGGGTTTTCCAATTTAGGAGAATATAAAGCATGGGAATTACTTGAGTGGTTGTCTAGGGATTCTTATAAATTTGAGAAACAAAATGTTATTCCTAGCGGCCAACCTTCTCATTATGCACAACCCTCTAGGACTGTAGCTGAACAATTATGTGAATATACCATGAATTTTGATGATCAATCTTATGGTAGGGATTATGTGGAAAATTCTTTTGATCTTCCCCAATGTGATGTTGTTGAGTCTCATCCTTTGTGCTCATATTCTGATTCGTCGTGCCATAATTCTGGTTCTTGTTTGCAAGCTGAAATAGATGATTTTCGAGCTAACATGTGCGCGAAAATGACTGAGTACACGCGTGAATTTTTACATGAGACTATAAATAGGGTAGAAATTCCTTCTTCACAAGTCGTTGATTCGATAGTTAAAGTAGATCATTCATCATCTTTGAGTCCTGAAATGCATGTTGATTCTTCTGTGTACGATTATGATGAGGATGATGACTACTATAATGGACCTCGTTTTGCATGCATAGAGTTTCTGATGCAATACCAATTGCGCGGGTGGGTGAAGATTAGCTTGAGTGTGTGAATGAGAGAGATGAACAACACGAACAAGGGCTTAACCACCGAAAGGAAGGATATGACCTTAAGCAAGGAGAGTCCACAACTCTAGGCCTCACACCCCACCATGATTATCATAGGTAATCCACTTAATAATCACTAAAGGAATGACTTGCTAGCACCACCATTAACAAATGGATAAAATAAGAACAAGATTTTTGAGGGAGAAACTAGGGAAAACCCTAACATTGCATTAGCAAATCATTCAATAACATAAGCTGCGTACAAAAGAGTGCTAAACATGGTATTTATACTAGGGAAAAGAAAGAACAAAACACGACGTTTTATCAAGCGAGATACACAAATCAGCTCAGCCGTCGTGAGCGTAACGTACCCTGTCGCAGGCGCGATAGCCCCCTGCCCTGGACGCTCTGCCTTGTGTCGCGCGTGCGACGGTATGGGTCGCGGGCGCGGCGCACTCCTATCACGGGTGTGACACTTCTCTTCACGGCCGCGACAATGTCCTGTCCTATTTCCTGGCGGGGCCAAGTCGAAGCTCGCGGGCGCAACTTTACTGGTGTCGGGCGCGACGCCCTAGGCCAGTACGTCGTCACGGGTGTGAAGGAGCCGATTCGGGCGTGACTACTTGCTGTCGGCCAGCGCTAGACCCTCCGTGACTTCAACGTTTCCATGATCGCTCTAGAGCCCGGATCCTTTGGTGTTTCTAGTCCCGAGACGGTCTGGTACGACCCGAGGCTGTAGGACCCGGAAAATTCCCGTTCGGGGAAATTGTTCTCAGATGCGCTACTTAATGATCGTGAGTCGACTAAGGTTGCTTAATCCTTAAATAAAGATATTTTTTATTTTCGAAATTCATTTTCGGGGGTGACTTTATTTATTTTACAAATTCTTTTATATTATTAAAATATACGAAATTACACTAAAATAATTTACTAATAATTTTAGTACCGGCCCATTATTCCATCCGGGCCCAAGAAGTAGCAAAGGGACCACCATGAGGCCCTAAAACCCGTGCGGGTTTTATGGTTCCATGGACTGTGCCCTGTGCAACTTCGACCCAGGGAAAATGGGATGAAGATTAATAAAACCCGTGCGGGTTTTGTTGCTCTTCTGGCCCATTTTCTCTTGGGTAGCCTTAGATTAATAAAAGGTGGTACTAAAATATTCGTAATGATTTTTGTGTAATTATCGTTTATTTTAAATAACTAAAAGAATTTATAAAAAGTGATAAGAGTCGCCAGCCGATTTAAGGAAACCGACAAACCATGAAAATAATAAAAATAACTCCGGTCTACGAAACCCGATTCTAAGCCCGGGGCTAAGGTTACGAATTTGAGAATTATAAGAACTCTCGAATTCGCCTGTTAGAAAACAGACTCTACTAAAATCGACATTAAAATGAAAAAGAGCGGGGAGAAGTTTAATTAATTTCAAGAAATTATATTCATCATCATGCAATATAAAATGAGGTTTTTAGTTTACAAAATATGTACAAGTGATGGAATTAAAGTACGAATTACATGATTTAAACAATGACAATAAGAAAGCAATAAATCGAACCTCTTTTGATTTAGGAGCCCGAATGTGCCGGTTTAAACTCTTGACTTTACCTTGACTTTTGACTTTGATGGAAAGATAGAAGTGGTTTAGGAAATGGTATTAGGGTGATGATATGGATGTGACAAAAGTGATTAGGAGAGGTTTAGAGAGTGATTATGGATGAGGGTATTTTAAGAGAGTGATGGAGATTTGGTAGAATAAGGGATGATTGTTGATGAAATGAGGGTAGAATAATGGTGTTAGTTGATGGAATGGATGGAAGTATGAAATTTTGAGAGGAGATTTAAGTAGAGTATGAGTGTTGTGGAGGATAGTTGATGGAGTTTTGGGAGAATTTAGATGATAATGATGGGTGGTAGTTGATGAAATGAGAATAATAGAGGTGGTTTATGAGAGTTGTTGGTGGGATTATGATGATAGTTGGTTTAATGAGTGGAAGAATGAAGGGGTATTTATAGGTGGTGAGGGTAGTGTTTAGGAGGGAAAATGAGGGAGACACATCCCTTAGATCATGCCATGCAATCACGTAGTCAAGGCTAGGGTCAAAAACACATGGGGCTAATATCAAGGGAGGGTGATCAAGGTGATTTTGACGCCGGATTTTTGAAGATAAAACCCGCGCGGGTTTTATAAACCTTCGGCACGGATCGCTGACATGGCAAGCAAAACGGCGCGTTTGGGGACAAGAAAACCCGTGCGGGTTTTCTAACGTGGACCGGGGCGCGCCTTGGGCCTGCCTTGGTTCTGGGCTGTCTCTTGTTCGCTTAAAACCCGTGCGGGTTTTGTCTCCTCTAGCGGGCCGCTCCTGTTCTGTTTTGTATTGCTTGCTACATTGGCCCAAAAAAAAATGCATTCGGCCCTCAATTCTTTGATGAGTCGGGATTATATTGGTGCAAATCCCGGTGTCTACAGAGAGCCCCCACTTTGATCGAGTCCGAATAGGAGGAAGGTCAAAGTAGACTTGATGGCTGTCTTGATGCTGGCGGTGCTCTTTTCATATGGCGACCGGTTGATGACGTCGTTAGTAACCTTTAAGTGGCGACCGTTTGGACGACTACTGCTGTAGATGTCGTTGGAGACCTTTAGGTTGAATCCGTCTGAACGACTGCTGCTGTTTGATGAAGAGGTCGTTGGTAACCTTTGGGTGGCAACCGTTGGACGACTGATGGTGACGACATCGTGGATGGCTTTTAGGAAGCAACCGTTGGACGACTGTCGTTGACGACACGTATGGAGGCCTTTAGGTGGCAACCGTTTGACGACTGTCGCTGTTAGTGCTCTTTTGTATGGCAACTTGATGATAGATGGTCCATTTTTTGCGGCGACCGGGTGATGGTGCTCTTTGATACGACAACTTGCTGGATGGTCCCTTTTAGCGGCGACCGGATGGTGGTGCTCTTTTATGCGGCAACCTGCTGGATGGTGGTGCTCCTTTATGTGGCAACCTGCTGGATGGTGGTGCTCCTTTATGTGGCAACCTGCTGAATGGTCCCTTTATGTGGCAACCTGCTGAATTGTCCTCTTCCACATGCAGCGGCATGGCCTCATGAGATGTCTTCGAGGCGCAATTTCATCCCGGGTGCAAATGCCGACCCTTCGGATCTCACTATCCAGTCTTGGAAGCATGCTTGGTTCTACCATTCCCATGGCAAGGTAACCTGTCAAACACTCCTCTTCTCAATAATAAACAATCAGCAAGCACGGATTTATATTTCATGTCTTGTCGATTTATATTATTTTTAGCATGCTTGTATGTCTTCATGATTTATTCGCAACCCATTTTGAGAAACGGACCACACTCAACCCAAAGAAAAAAGAAATAGGTTGTATGCATATTCGGCCCAAAAGGAACAAAAACACCCGGCCCATTTGAACAGAGAAAACCCGCGCGAGTTTTCTGGACCATATCCCGGAAAAAGAAACTGGGCCTGGATGGGCGGCCCACTTGCGGAGCCAAAAACCCGTGCGGGTTTTCTGGGCCATATACCTCAAGAAATCGGGCCTGGATGGGCGACCCATTTGCGGAGCAAAAACCCGTGCGGGTTTTAATTCTGCTAGGCCGGCTCATTTGGGCCGGTAGATTCTTTTTTGCCAAATTGGTTTATCTTGTGGGCCATGGCTGTGGGCCCAGTGTCGGTGCTGGGTCCAGCTAGGGCCCGAAAGACTATGTTTGTAGCCAATGGCATAGGTGAGCCCCCGACTTTAATTTTGCACTGTTTTGTCGTTAGGAGGACAATCTGAAAACTCTCGGCGTCCTAAAGGATCTACTTAAGGTAGCTGATTTGATTCCCGGGGATTTCGTTAGCAACACCCTTACTGCAGCAGGACTCATGCCGTTCTGGAAATGCCTGGTGGCTTGGAAAGGCCGTACATTTCGCGTGATAGGTCGCGCTATGGCGGAACGGTTTTGGGACACGACCAACTCCTTCCATCTACCTGTGGGGGAGATGACGATTACCCCCACAGATTTTGTTATGATCACTGGTCTTCCTTGGGGTGGGCGTGACATAGTCTTTAGTGTTGAGATCCCGCCGATGGTTCTGGACTTGCTGGGTCCAGTGTCGGTAGCGTTGAAACCTAGGTCGAGTGCATCGACCTTGCCTATGCGCACTTCGAGGCAGCTATCTGTGATGCCAACTTTCAAAATTTTCCTGGAGATCAACAACACTTTATCTTCCTGGCTTATGTTATTTCCACCACTCTTTTTGCCAATCGGGGAGATAACATTACTTTGACCTGGTTCCGGAATCTCCTGGACTTGAACGAGGTTCGGAACTTGAATTGGGGCAAGGCTGCGTATGTGAATTGCCTCCTCTGGCTTCGTCGCGGTGTCAGGCTGACGCTGGACGACGATCCCGTTTACCTCCACGAGTTTCATACCCGCTTTCAGTATGGTCCTTCTTTGTGGAAGGTGCTCGAGGTACGTACCCGAGACTCTTCTCTTTGTAGTCTTGCTACTCTTTTGCTATTTCTTTTGACTTTATAATCATGTAGTCATAGGCATATGAGTATATCCTGTCCTTGGGCATTCACTCCAAGAGAAATAGGACGGTCCCAGCTGCTAAACGCTGGACTTCTAAGGGCATACGAGGGAAGAAATTCCAGTCGGGCAGGCTTGATCATATTCATCGTGTACTGGATGACCTCACCCCGATATTTCTTTATGCCTGAAATATTTATCTTGCTTTTGCCTCTATCCTTGAAATGACTCTCTATCTTTCACAGTACCACGTGAACTGGCGTCCATGGGCAGGGTTTGACTTGAGTGGGTTGCCCACCCCTTTGCAACAAGTGGAGCACGATACTTGCCTTAGCATCCTGATGGAGGGACCCTCGGGCTTCATATGGTATCTGGGGGAAAGAGCTACAAGGCAGATCCTGGGCGGATATCCTGGCCTTATACCCTGGGATCCTTCAGAGCACATGTTCGAGCCTTGGCTTATCAATCCGGATTTCTTAGGAGATTGGATTCGGGGTCGGGATTTCGACAACTTTGTGCATGACGTTCCTCAGGAGCCTTTTAATGAGGAACTCCAACGCTACTTGAGCCGTCTAGCGCCTCGAGTGGTAGGTATTTCTCGCTTTTCTTTATGTTCTGCCTTTCATCGACTCCTAACCATAAAGTCTTGTAGTTGGGGCCTTATGCTATGGCTGCTGAGGTGGAGGCCCAACCGGCGGGAAGAAAGATTGACGGTGTCTTGGAGGTTGAGACTAGCAGTCAGTGCTCCGCGCTCCAAGAGTTTGAGCAGAAACCAGTAATCCCTCATCCTTTGTAGCTTCCTTTTACCTTATGTGCCAACCGGAAGGTTCTTGGGAATCACTAGGATTCTCCTTATCATTTTGCACATGCACATCAATTGAAGTCTCATTGGAGGGAGCAAAATCCTCCACATTCACAACAACATTTTCAACATCTTTCTCAGCATCATTCACAACATCATTAGGCACATCAATCACAACATGCTCAATCCTAGTTCCCTTAGGTTCCCCCAATTGTGTCCCACTTCTTAAAGTTATGGCTTGGCATTGGGCATTAAGGTTAGGGACATGTTGTCCAGGAAGTGATCCCGGAGGGGGGGGGGTCGAACCACTAGCTTGGTTGGAAATTTGGGTTTCAAGAATTTGGTTATGGGTGGTGAACAAGTCAACTCTAGTGGCCAATGCTTTTAGAACCTCATCTTGCCTCTTTTGGTGCTCAAATTGCCTTTGTTGGGAATTAAGGACGACCTCTATCATGGATTCTAAGCTAGGTTTTTGAGTGGCTTGAGGATGGGCTTATCCTTGTTGGAAAGGTCTTTGTCCTTGTCCTTGTCCTTGTTGGGCACCCAAGTGATTATTTTTTCGTTAAGAAAAATTTGGATGAAATCTCAAACCGGGGTGAAATGCATTCGGGTTACCAACTTCGTCGGTGTGTTGATGGCGGTAGGCTGATTTGCGACTGGGGGAGTCACGCATTACCTAAAAGTACGTCTTGGTTGGGCCATCTTCGGTTTCTCCTTGGCTTGTTCTTGCCTCCTTCTTGCTTCTTCGATTTTCTATAGCTTCTGCCTTGAACTGAAGGTTCTTTCTATCTCCAGATCGAACTCGAATAGCGGTGCCTTTTGCATAAACCGATTGGAAACCTTGCAAGAGACAAAAACAAAAACACCCAAGGAAGATCAAACAGGAAAAAGAAAAAGAAAATGATCTATTCAATCTAAGGATATTCGTTTGGTGGCGGCTATGGACAAAGTCCCCGGCAACGGCGCCAAAAACTTGACACATCGCAAGTGCACGGGTGCTCGTGTAGCAAGTATCAAGGTCGATCCCACAGGGACTTTGCTAACTACGCACCAAACTAGCCTCCTAGGTGATTGCTAAATTGGTCGGGTTTTATATTGAGAATAACAAATTCTAATTCTAATCACTAAAAAGGTCAAATATAAAAAATTCACACACTTCACAAGATGAAATCAATATGAGAAAGACGTTTAGGGGATCAAACCTAAGTAACTCTATGAATCAAACAATTGGGCTGAACATGTATGTCACTAACTTGGTACATTCTCGGGTCGATAATCGCATAAATTCTTCCGTAGCGAGCTTTTGGCAATGAAACGGTTTGCTTAGTAAAATTGATCTCTTGGACTCTTTATTGTTTCAATTTTAACTATCCAATGACCCTTTATTATAAAGTCTTCTATCTCTAGTTCAGTTCATAATCAGTTTAATCCTAAGAGTTCCGAATATCGAATTTCTCCGTTCGGTACTTTATTCAACATTCTAAATCCATGATAATGGTGATCAAGCAAAAGCAATGACATACATAGTCAAAGGATAAATAAAATGCATTAAAACTAGATTAACAAACTTGTTCTATCCAACAAAATTCAATCCATAAGAGAAATTATAAAGGGTTTATCCCCTAAACTTATGTATCCTACTCACTACTCATGGTCGAATCACAAAACATATGAAAATCTATACTAAAATCCATGAACACTATAAGAAAGAGAAGTAAACCGAGTGTCGAATCAATCCTTGCTTGATTGGTAATCGGTTGGGACTTTTGTTCCTCCACTTCAATGGATTCTTGCAAGTTGATCTTCAAACTCCAATGAACTCTCAATCTTCAACTAGAATGAACTTGGATGGAATTGTGGATGAAAGGATGGATGAATGTAGAGATGAATATGATGATGAATGGGAGTAAATCGAAGCAAAAACAGTCGGATACATCAGTTATATAGCATTAAGAGCAACCAAAACGCCATTTTTGCATTAAAAAGGGACAATACGGTCTGTTCCAAGCCAACACGTACCGTGTGTTGAAACCAACACGGGTCGTGTTAATTGGACACGAGTCGTGTTGCATGCAGGAGTCAATTTCTGAGCTTTCTGGACCCTGAAATTGGTCGTTTTAAGCTTCTGGTCATTCGTGTTGACTCTGGACGGTATCCAAGGTCATGTTGGGCCTGAGTTTGGGCCTTGGGGTGGATTTGTTAATAATTGTGATCCTCTTGGACTTCATATACTTGATTTTAAGCTTGAATTGATCAATATTAGTCCAATTTCCCACAAAGCCATTCCAAACTCCAACTAAGCATAATATAGAGAATTCGAGTATAGAAATAATACTTTCATATCCAAAATCACTCAATTTAACTCTAAATAAACGAAGATCACATATATATAAAATACACTTATCAATGTAGTAATGGTTCCTGTTCGGTCGTAGTTTTTTGTGGTTTTCTAAAGTAAGGATGTCGAATCCACAAGGAAGGGTGTTAGGCTTGATGAAGAAATTGGTTTGGTTTGGGGTTTTCAATGCGGAAAGCGGTAAATAAATGTAAACGAAAGTAAATTAAACTATCCTAGTTATAACATCAATGATCAAGCAAAACATGAATAAAAGAGGGATTAATCTAAATCAACAAGGAAGAAGACTAAACTAAGAATGCAATCAAAAGTAAGAAATAAGAAAGCAATAAAACTAAATCTAATGATGAAATTAAGAACAAGAAATTATACCTTCAATTCATTAGTTCTTCACTAATCCTTTATCTCTAATCCTTCACTTGAATCTTCTCCCGAACAAAAAAGAAGCGTGAATTGGATTATTAAGAACCCTCAAATTTTCACTTGAAAGTAGAATTTGTGACTCTTAATCCTCCTCCTCACTAAAGTTGGATTTGAGTTTTTGTGGCTAATCTAATAACAACTTTAGGGGAAATTTCTCAACACTTAAACAGACCCTAAATCAAAGACCAAGAACCCTAATGAATAAAACCCTACTAAAGACCTAACCTAATCAAAACATATCAAAGACCTTAATAAAAACCAATCCCAAGAACCCTAATCTGACTTAAAAACAAACCCTAAAGACTACACACAGAGACCCGAGACAGAGAGAAACAAAGAGAAAAGAAAGGAACTCAACCCAACTCCCTACTGCCCATGATCGAACATAGGAAGAAAGGAAAGGGAAAAACAAAGAAAGAGAAAGAAGAAGACCAGGATTGAAAACAGATCAATTGAGCTTAGGACATAAATCGAACCAAGGGCAAGAACAAATCAAAACAGAGCATGAAAATCGATCACAAACACTACATTATCAACATTAAAGAAAAACTTCAAACACAAAATAACTGAGACCGAATCCAAACACAAAATCCTTCAACGTTCATTTCCGAAAATCAGAACTCAACCATTCAAGAGCCAAAACCCATAATCGATTAGCATTAAAGGAAATACATAAATTCAGAATCAAAGAAGTAAATAGTTCCAAAGCAATGCAACCAAAATCCAATTTAAAAGATTGAAAACATATATGAACTTAAATCTAAATTCTATCCTAACCCTAGGATGGAGGCATGAGTTGTCATCCCCAAAACCAACCAATGTCCTTCAGTCGACTCCTTCTTCTCCCTTTTATAGTCAAAATCGAGCCTCCCCTTCAAATCATAGTCGTCAATTCATCTTTATTTGGACGGTGAAGATGCATTTGGACAGTTATAGCTCGATGGTGGTGGTATATGTTCAAATGCTGTTGCGTGTACTTCAATAATTGTCAACCGAATCTGCAAGAACGAGAAAATGAGTGCGAAATAGAGAACAGATGAGAAAATGAGATGAAAGGAGAAGAAAGAGATAAAAGAGAGAAGAGGTATGGAGATTGTTGGTTAAGGTGGTGTATGGTTGTCGGGTGGTTCGGTGGTGCGCAGAAAAGAGACCTAGAGAGAAAGGGAGAAAGTGGGGACGAGGGAGAATGAGAGGGGGAAAGGAAAGAATAATTGAATTAGGGTTTGGGAGAGGTTATATTCGAAATTTGAGGGAAAAATGCGCAGGTAAACGGGTTAGGCTCTTTGGGTTTGGGTTTTGAGTACAGTTAGACGGGTAGGAAGTGAAGGTGTGTGGGCTGAGTTAGCTTTGGGCCGAATTTGAAGGGAAGAAGAATGGGATTGGGCTAGGTAGAAATAGGATTAGATGTAGGTTTTTATTTGTATTTTCTAATTTTTATATTTTTGTTTCATTTTTAGCAATAATAATAACAAAAATAAAAAAAGACGTAAAATCTAATAATATTGCAAAATGAGTAAAAATATAACTAAAAATCCTAAAATAATTATTATAGACAAGCAAAACACCTTATGAATAATAATAATTCCGCTCGGAACGAGACCGAACAACACTCCCACACAAGGGTTTGCTCGCCCCGAGCAAACTAAAAACAATGAAAAAGAAAGGGAAAAAGAAACTAACTATCCTAACTCACATTCGCAGGAATCGCGGATGCATTTAGCACATGCACTAAGCCCTTTAAACCCCTTGGCAGCCTAAGTGGACAAGGAATGTCTCGTGAGGGTTTATAGACGCTATACCCACAAAAGCAAAGGAAAAGAAAAGAAAGAAAAGAAAGAAAAGAAAGAAGAGAAAGAAAACTCAAAAAGAAAGAATAGAACGGAGGAGAAGGACTTTGTGGGATAAAAGAGGCGAAATCAAGAAAAGGAGGTCGGCACCAAGGAAATTCACACACACGGTTGTGAAGCTAACTACTGAAACAATGCGTCACTCAACTAAGAACGGTTAATAAGCACTATCAAGGCAACTAGCAAGAATGTTACTCGACTTCGCATTTTTCACCTCACTCATGCATAAGCTTGATGGGTTCCTCGTGCTCGAGTGCAGTTTTTCTTAGCTTGTTTTTGTTCAAGTCAAGGTTCAATCGGTTAGAGATAACTACTCAAACACCCATGCTCATTATTTGATTAATTAATGGTGGTTCCTCTCCCTATTTAGTGTCGCCCTTGGCTTGGTGAGGGTCGCAGGTTACATAGAGATTAGTTCCTCTTTTTGCATTCAACGCTTTGCTTTGATGTCGGTTTGTTCAGGAATTGCACGACCCAAAAAGGGATTTACCCTCCCAAAATAGATCCTTTCCATTCACATACAAAGTGCTTAAGGGGCGTGAGCGCCGCACGACTCACACCGATCTATGTAGGTGAACAAACATTTCCAACTCAACTCAACTATTTTTGGTGTTAGTCTTTTCGGGAATTGCACGGCCCAAAAATGGGGCCTACCCTCCCAACACGGGCTACTCCATATGCAAACGAAGTGCTTAAGGGGTAAGAGCGTCGTACCACTCATACCAACTTGTGTAGGTGTACTAACATTAATTAACTTTCCGATGTTTTTCAACTTTTCTTTACTTAGAGCATGGATATACAAGAAGCTAAAACTTTCCTCCTAAACCAAAACCATCACATCAACTATCCTAGAAGTGAATTTCTAAGGATACCACATGGTTGCAAATACCGGTGAGGTTATAATGTTTAGGAGAAGCAACAATCAAGTTCGAAGCCTATCAAGCATTCACTAACTATTTCTAATTAATCAAAAGCACTATTCTCGCAATCAACTACACAACCATATATATAAACTTTCTTTTAGCTAACAAAAATATTAAAAATTTCACCTAAATTCAATGACAACTAAAGTTATTGCTCTTCCAAAAACTGTACAGACACTTGTGCCACCCCACTCCCACACAAAAACTCTACAATGTCCTCATTGTGACTAAGGTGACACCACACACAAAAGAAAACAAAACCACACAAAAGAAAAACACACAAAAGAGAAGAAAAACACAAGTCGGCATGAATGCCACCCACACTCCCACACAAAAAGGCCAACAATGACCTCATGGAAACTGAACCGTGTCGGGTTCGGGCCCGTGCTTCCTTAGCCGGGTTTGCGAAAAGAGACAGAAGGAAGAAAACCCGACCCATCATTTCCACACTAAACCTGCTCATCCGGACATGTTCAAGAACCGTTATACCTTTTCGAAGGGTGCATTGATGAGTATCGGGTTGACGTGGTTAAGGCGATTCGTCCGACATTGGGGATTAGAGAGGCTCGAGATTTTCCCCACCAACCCTGTCGGCCTCGGGGTCATATCAGACTGTCTCGGGACTAGAAACACTAAAGGATCGGGGCTCGGGAGCGATCATGGAAGCATTGAAGTCACGGAGGGTCTAACGCCGGCCGAAAGCAAGCAGTCACGCCCGAGTCGGCTCCTTCACACCCGTGACGACGTGCTGGCCTGGGGCGTCGCGCCCGCGAGCTTCGACTTGGCCCCGCCAAGAAATGGGATAGGACATTGTCGCGACCGTGAAGAGAAGTGTCACGCCCGTGATAGAAGTGCGTCGCGCCCGCGACCCATACCGTCGCACCCGCGACACACGGTAGCTGACGGCAGAGCGTCCGGGGCAGGGGGTTGTCGCGCCCGCGACAAGGTATGTCGCGCCCGCGACGGCTGAGTTGATTCTCGTAGCTCGCTTGATAAAACGCCGTGTTTTGTTATTTCTTTTCCCTAGTATAAATACCTTGTTTTGCACTCTTTTCTTGGCAGCTTATGTTATTGAATGATTTGTTAATGCAATGTTAGGGTTTTCTCCTAGTTTCTCTCTCAAAAATCTTGTTCTTATTTTATCCATTTGTTAATGGTGATGTTAGCAAGTCATTCCTTTAGTGATTATTAAGAGGACTACCTATGATAATCATGGTGGGGTGTGAGGCAGAGTTGTGGACTCTCCTTGCTCAAGGTCATATCCTTCCTTTGGGTATTTAAGCCCTTGTTCGTGTTGTTCATCGCTCTCATTCACACTCAAGCTAATCTTCACCCACCCGCGCGATCGGTAACGCATCATTTGGTATCAGAGCTTGGTTTTTCATTTAGCTTGAGTTTTTCATTGTTCTTGCTAGTGTGTTCTCTAGTGTTGATTTTTGTGGATTGTATGCAAATATTGGTGATCCCCATTCCCTTTACAATCCAAGAGTATTGGAATACTTTGTATTATGTTTGTATTTGGTGTTTTTGAAGCATTTTGGAGCTTTGAGGAGAGTTGGAAAATTGTCCCCGCAAGGTGTTCGATAAAGTGCCCAAGTGAGAAAAACACAAACAACCCTTAGGCAAACACAAGCCAACTACAAGAAAACCCCCAAATTCCACAAAATATCCCAAACACATATCGTCCATTACCTTCCCTCGATATGGATGGTCACGATAATTGAAATCGAGAGGAACCGAGTCACCGGAGAAGTCCTCGAGTTCAAGGTATTGAGGATCGACTCACCACTATGGACGAACGATTCACCTCCCTTGATAATCATAACGCCAATATCGAGCGGACTCTTCGGGAGATTGCGGCACAAGTGGACAACGTGACTGTGCAACGTCAAGGACAACCTCAAATCGAATGTCGGAGGCGTGCACCAAGCCCTATCCGACCTCCTCCCAACTTTGAGTCGAGTGACGATGCTAGAGGCTCCCCTCGACGTCGATATCGGCGGGACGTGCATTATCGACCCCCTTGTGATGATTTCCAAGACGTCAAGATCGACATCCCCGAGGTCAACGGTACCAATGATCTGGATGACTACGTCGAATGGGTTTAATTGATGGATAGGATCTTTGAAACCAAGGAGTACAATGACAAGAAATATTTCAAGGTTGCTAGTTTGAAGCTCACCAAAGCCGCTTCACTTTGGTTTGAGAACATGAAATCGCAACATGCTCATGAAGGAAAGGCAAGGATTTCTACTTGGACACGTCTCAGACAAGTGATGAATCATTGTTTCTTGCCCAACACCTACAAACATGACGTCTTGAGGAGGCTCTACGGCCTCACTCAAGGCAAAGGGTCCGTGAGCGAATATATTCAGGACTTTGAACGTACAACTCCTCATCAAAAGCGATCTCCAAGAACCGGAAGAGCAAACAATGATGCGTTTCTTGAATGGGTTGGATTTCGTATTTGCCGAAAGGACTGAGATTCAACAATACTATTCCATGGATGATTTGTGCAGTTTGGCTCTCCGAGTTGAGCGACGAAGAAATGAAAGGTCCGACACCAAACCTCTTACTCACCTATTAGCCGACCCCCTCCGGAATCAAACACTCCAAAGTTCAGTGAGACACCTAAGTTTACACCAACGCCTCGAACTGACAAAGGAAAGGAAGTTGCTACGGCGTCTCCAACGGGACATCCTCGACGGATGGAGGGAAGTAAGTGTTTCAAATGTCATCGGTATGGCCATTACCAAGCGGATTGCCCAAACCGTCGGACTTTGACACTTCAAGAGGTGCAAGAGATCGATGAAGAGCTTCAAATGGCCCAAGCCGGATCTGAAGTGGTGGTTGAAGATGTGGTTACTAGTGAGGAGGAGAATGCCGCCCCCGTCCCCCGTACGTGGAGGCGCACTTGTTTTGAGGAGAGCTTTGCATACCCATGAGACTCTTCTCGACAAGGCCCAAAGGGAAATGCTGTTCCAAACGCAGTGCTTCGTGGGTGGAAAAGTGTGTACTCCTGTCATTGATGGAGGAAGTTGCACGAACGTCGCGTCTACCACTATGGTCGAGAAACTTGGCTTGCCTCTATTACCGCACCCTCGACCCTATTCACTCCATTGGCTCAACGATCACAACGGCGTCAAGGTAACTAAGCAAGTCTTAGTGAATTTTTTCTTTTGGATCTAACTAAGATGATTCCCTTGTTTGTGATGTTGTTCCTATGAGCGCTTGCCACATTTTATTGGGTCGACCATGGCAATACGACAAGAAAACGGTGCACAATGGGTTGAACAACACTTATACGTTCACCTATAAAGGCAAAAAGATCAAGCTACTTCCCATTTCTCCTCGAGAAACTGAAACTTCAAAAGCGAGGATGGGTAGTGAGTTGAGGAACCTTCTCATGTTGAGTGAAACACGGGATGAGTGTGATCTTGGTGAGGACGAATTTCCTTTGGCTTTGTCATCACCTAGTAGAAAACAAAGTGAGATTGAGAGTTCCCAAGCACCACAAAAATTTCCTATCCCATCGCTTAGCCCATCACCTCCACAAAACAAGCCTCCAACCACTTTCTTGCATTTGGACGATGGGTACATTGTGGGATTTGAAGCTTATTGGATGTCTAGCACGATTGCTCGTGGCATTTGTGATGATCGATGTTTACCGGAGTCAATTGAAGGGGAGTGTCTCGGTTTTAACCCCCAAGAGTTTAGGGCAACTCTTTTTCAAGAGGGGGAGTATCAACCGTGTCGGATTTGGGCCCGAGCTTCCTTAGCCGGGTTTTTAAAAAGAGACACGAAGGAAGAAAACTCGACCCATCATTTCCACACTAAACCCGCTCATCCAGACATGTTCAAGAACCGTTATACCTTTTCGAAGGGTGGATTGATGAGTATCAGGTTGACGTGGTTAAGGCGATTCGTCCGACGTTGGGGATTGGAGAGGCTCGGGATTTCCCCCACCAACCCTATCGGCCTCTGTAGACACCGGGATTTGCACCAATATAATCCCAACTCATCAAAGCATTGAGGGCCGAATGCATTTTTTTTGGGCCAATGCAGCAAGCAATACAAAACAGAACAGGAGCGGCCCGCTAGAGTAGACAAAATCCGCACGGGTTTTAAGCGAACAAGAGACAGCCCAGAACTAAGGCAGGCCCAAGGCGCGCCCCGGTCCACGTTAGAAAACCTGCACGAGTTTTCTTGTCCCCAAACGCGCCGTTTTGCTTGCCATGTCAGCGATCTGTGCCAAAGGTTTATAAAACCCGCGCGGGTTTTATCTTCAAAAATCTGGCGCCAAAATCACCTTGATCACCCTCCCTTGATATTAGCCCCATGTGTTTTTGACCCTAGCCTTGACTACGTGATTGCATGGCATGATCTAAGGGATGTGTCTCCCTCATTTTCCCTCCTAAACACTACCCTCACCACCTATAAATACCCCTTTATTCTTCCACTCATTAAACCAACTATCATCATAATCCCACCAACAACTCTCATAAACCACCTCTATTATTCTCATTTCATCAACTACCACCCATCATTATCATCTAAATTCTCCCAAAACTCCATCAACTATCCTGTACAACACTCATACTCTACTTAAATCTCCTCTCAAAATTTCATACTTCCATCCATTCCATCAACTAACACCATTATTCTACCCTCATTTCATCAACAATCATCCCTTATTCTACCAAATTTCCTTCACTCTCTTAAAATTCCCTCATCCATAATCACTCTCTAAACCTCACCTAATCACTTTTGTCACATCCATATCATCACCCTAATACCATTTCCTAAACCACTTCTATCTTTCCATCAAAGTCCAAAGTCAAGGCAAAGTCAAGAGTTTCAACCGGCGCATTCGGGCTCCTTAATCAAAAGAAGTTCGATTTATTGCTTTCTTATTGTCATTGTTTAAATCATGTTCGTACTTTAATTCCATCACTTGTGCATATTTTGTAAACTAAAAACCTCATTTTATATTGCATGATGATGAATATAATTTCTTGAAATTAATTAAACTTCTCCCCGCTCTTTTTCATTTTAATGTCGATTTTAGTAGAGTCTGTTTTCTAACAGGCGAATTCGAGAGTTCTTATAATTCTCGAATTCGTAACCTTACCCCCGAGCTTAGAATCGGGTTTCGTAGACCGGAGTTATTTTTATTATTTTCATGGTTTGTCAGTTTCCTTAAATCGGCTGGCGACTCTTATCACTTTTTATAAATTCTTTTAGTTATTTAAAAAAAACGATAATTACACAAAAATCATTACGAATATTTTAGTACCACCTTTTATTAATCTAAGGCTACCCAAGAGAAAATGGGCCAGAAGCTCAACAAAACCCGCACGGGTTTTATTAATCTTCTTCCCATTTTCCCTGGGTCGAAGTTGCGTAGGGCACAGTCCATAGAACCATATAACTCGCACGGGTTTTAGGGCCTCATGGTGGTCCCTTTGCTACTTCTTGGGCCCGGATGGAATAATGGGCGGGTACTAAAATTATTAGTAAATTATTTTAGTGTAATTTCATATATTTTAATAATATAAAAGAATTTTTAAAATAAATAAAGTTACCCCCGAAAATGAATTTCGAAAATAAAAAATATCCTTATTTAAGGATTAAGCAACCTTAGTCGGCTCCCGATCATTAAGTAGCGCATCCGAGAAGAATTTTCCGGGTCCTACAGATTGGCGACTCCACTGGGGACTTAAACTTAAAAAGAGGGTAAAACTTGAACAACGCGAATTAATTTGAAATTGTAAAAGGGAGAAGTTGATTTTTTTCGCGATTTTATAATTCTTTTTAGGCATCCTTTGCATACCGGGCCACTAATCGCGTCTTTTGACACGTTAGCACAAAGGTGACGGTTAAGTTATACCTAGGTGATTCCCTCGAGAGCGGGTAGGCCACTACTTGTGTGATGCACTCTACATCGCCAAGCATTTGGTCTCTCCTCTCCCCACGTTACACTCAAAGATCTTCCTCGAGGTTCTTTGAGCAATATCTCGCACTCCTTACTTAACAGTATGGGGTACGGAGAGGAAAACGTGCGGTAGGCCATGTAATCCAACTATAGAAAAATCCATGAACATAGAACCTTGGGTTAGGGTATCCCCTCATGTCGTGAGCTATATGCTATGTGCTACCCCTTCCCCTTTTGTTTTTCTTTCGTTTTAGAGTCGACTCTAGTTCAGAGATTTTGTTCTAGTCCATATAAAATTCATTGGGTTGAGAAAATGATTATTTATTAATTAAAATAATTAACCCAAAAAGCATCATCGTTAGCCCAAGGGGAATGGTCCATTTATGCTTAAAAGGTGATTATTTTAATTAATAAATAAAAAATTGACTCGCCTTTGATGATATTATATGGCCCTTTACAAAATTCTCCTAATGAAAGGTCCCAAAATTAATTAAAAGTCCAACAAAGTTAATGGATACTATTTTAGATTGCATAATAGTTACTAGGCTTGAGTAAATTAATTCGTCAATTTAATTAATAAATCCATCACATGTATGGCCGGCCCGTTGATAGGCCAAACCATATTGGATTTGTCAATTAAGCCCATGAATTAATTATAACTCGCTTATTGTTGGCTTTATTCAATCCTTTATAATATCCGTTTCCCTCGACTAAAAAAAATTTCAATAAAAAGAAAGAGAAAAGTTGGGTCGTCGGTTTTGTCAAGCATTATTCTAGTCCACATAACAGCCATTATGGCTTGAGCCGTCTGAATTGTTAGGCCGAGTTACGAATTCTCCTTAAAACGGTCGGCCAATAGATTAGGCCCATCCGAATTGAGAAACACTGACTTGAGCCTATCGATTTACGACCCGCTCGCTGTGTATGACTTTGTGCGGCCCTTTATAGTGCTTCATCCATAAGTCCATATAGAGTTAGGTCATGCACTCCCAAAAAGTGGGTGAGTCTCATGTGTCAGCATATATGTGTCGAGTCAGTAGGATCATATAGGTCTTTAGGGCATGCATGCATCGGGTAGTATGTGTCAGAGTATGTCTTTGAGTGTTCTAACTTTGAATTTCCATGCGGGCATCATTGGTGATCGACTCCGAGCCCGCATTCGAGATCCGCGAATTGGTCGTTTGATCCCAAACCCGCATTACGATCCATTTGCAACTAGCGACAGCACCATGTCCGGAGAGCAATTCCAAGAGATCCCGGTCCAAAGCGCCGAAGCCAACATCACGAAGCATTTGGACGAACTCTACACCAAAATGCAGGGTCTGGTCTTTGCTAATTCCCTGGAGAAAGAACAGAAGATGGGCAAAAGGCTGAATGAACAACAACAGGTGATGGATGGCATGCTGCAGGCCATCACTAAGATCAACACCAAGTTAGGGTTGAATGCTGAGGAGGATGGCGAGGAAATACAGGGATATGAATCTGAATCTGAACCTGAAATCATCAAGGTATCCCCAAATTCTGGAGAAACAGGGATATCTAAGACTAAGGTTAATACACCTGTAGTGGCAAAACCTACGAGGGACCCCGCTGTTAAGGCTCTCGAACAGAAGTTAGAAAACCTCACCAAGGCAATGAGCTCTGTGCCGGCTTTTGCTCACAAGTACTTAGAGGTTCCATTGCCTATTCAACCGACCTTGAAGGTAGCTGACAAAGTTGAAGTGCCAAAATATTAGGTTCAAACCTTCTGATAACCCTATTCATCATGTGGAGGAGTTCATAAGGCTGGCACCTTTAAACCGAATTGATGCTGACCTATACTCTACCGTCTTCCCATCTACCCTAGATGGAGAAGCAAAGGTATGGTATCATGCTCTGTTGCCCCAAGTCAAAGCCAATTGGACTGAATTGTTCAAGGCTTTCATCCACCACTATACACGCATCGGAAAACAAGCTACAGTGGATGATCTAACCGCTATGAAGCAACGGGATGATGAGTCCTTTATGGATTACTTCGAGAGGTGGCACACAAAATTGCCCCACATCAACGAGGCAATTCCTCTCCGTCTGTAGTTATCCACCTTCAAGCAAGGACTCAAGAGTAGCCTATCCAAACACTTGGGGTATCATGTCGTCAAAGACTTTGATTATCTGAAAGATATCTGTGTCCAAATAGAAGCCATGCAGAACGATAAGACAACTTCTCCTGGATGGAAAGGGTCTAGCTCCAACAGGAGGGCTACTAGTGCGGCTAGCCACCCTCCTAAAATCATGGAGACTAACTCTATCCAGCGCAAGGGGCCTTATGTACCGAAATATGAGACTTATACGCCATTGGACGTTCCTCATTCTCAGGCTCTCGACCGTCGGGTTAATAAAGGTATCTTGGTTTTGCCCTTACCAAAGGATGAACCAGAAATCAAGGGCAGAAATTGGGATTCCAACCAATTTTTCCGCAATCACCGTTGTCGAGGTCATGACACCGAGAAATGTTGGACCTTAAGGAATAAGATGGAGGATATGATAAGGGCAAGGACGTTGCCAATGCCAAAAGCTGCCAAGAAACCAAACAAGCAAAGTAATCCTATGCCAGACCATGCAAATGCTATTTTATGTGGGGATTTCAGCTTCGACCCCTCTGCTTTGATTGTAGAAACCGGTCAACCTGTCCCCGGAATAGTTGGGTTCCCCGAAGATCTACTCATTCATGGTATTTGGGACAGCGACGAGGATGATGAGCACGAGCATTCAGAGACAGAATGGATGGAGAAAGATGAGTCGGATGATGTAGCATTCCTTACTCGGTCTGGCCGTCACAACAATAACATGACTACCACCATCCCAGTAGCTGTTCCTTACCTCGCACCAACGAATGACAGTGACAATCAGACCTCTCCTGAAGTTCCTCTTCTTTCTCAACTCAAAAAGACTAGGGCTGAGGTTACCATATGGCAACTCATATGCACTTCACATGCCCATAGGCAGAAGATGTTGGATGCCCTTACAGCACTCACAGTGCCACCTGCAACGACTCCTGAAACTATGGTTGCTCATGTGACTACCCCGCAAGAGATAAACTATCCCACTGGTTTTGGTTGACAATGGGTCAGCTGTAAATGTGTGCCCTTGGAGGACGACACAAAAGTTAAGGAGTACAACAACAACACTTGGCTCAAAACGGTGTACAACTCAGGGCGTATGACAATTCACCCCGGAAGTCTGTTGGATCTGTGGTGTTGCCTATTACTATTGGAAGTATTACCCGAAACGTGGAGTTTGTGGTGTTAGAGATTCCTGCCTCCTTTAATTTGCTACTAGGGAGGCCCTGGCTTCATGAGTGTAATGCTATAGCGTCCACCTTACATCAGAAGGTGAAAATGTTGGTTCAAGGACAAGTGATCACTATCTCAGGGGAATCCATCAATGCTGTTTTCACTCCTAAACAGTCAACTCTCGAGGTGGAGCACAACTCAATGGACGAAGAACTCCACAATTTTGAGCTCGTGGTAATGATGAGCAAGGATGAAGCACCTTTTAACTTCGATCCCTACTCAAACCCCAAGGTACATGCTATGCTCAAGAAACAAGGACATTTCCCGGGAATGCCGCTAGGAAAGAATCCGAAGAATAAAATCCCTCCTGTGTTCAAGACTTTCAAGCAGAAGGGAAGGTTCGGCTTAGGCTATAAGCCCACTGAGAAAGAGGCTAGGTTCGCAAAAATGGCTATTATTGAACAGAAAAGAATGGACAATCCTCCAACCTTGTTCCAAGTAAAGCCCTATCCACTCACTCTGAATGGACAATTTGTCAAGGAAGGTGATGACTTCCCTTACTATGGGTTTCCTGAGCCATTCTATCTGAAGAACAAAGGAGTTCAAGTTCTTTGGATCGAAGTCTTCAATGATTGCTCCATTAATATGGCTCTTGTCTTTGTTCCCGCCGACAAACAACCGCCATTAGAATGGACTCATCTTCTGGAAGCAACATCTTTGGCATCTTGTTGACAAGAAGCCATCCGGAGAAAGTTGAAGCCGATCGTTATCACGCACTATCTAACCCAAGCTTTGATCCGAGTCTTATGATTGCTGAAGACGGAGAGGTTAAGGCGGTCTCGTGGGTCGACGCTGAGGAGAATAATTTTGCTTTATCTGTAGGAGAGTTTGTTCCTAAGGACATAGAGTCAGGTTTTAGTGGTCTAGAGTCAAGTGAGTCTGGTCTTGAGTCTGCTGGCGATGTATTCCTTTCTGCATTCAATAAAATGAACCTTTCTGCTTACTCTGATTCTTTTTTCCCCTCTTCCCTGAGCTGCTGCGCCAATAATAATCCGGAATTTAATGAACCCTTAAAAGAATTTTCTAATGAACATGAGCATGAGATGGCGGTGTTGGAAGACAACATCACCATAAATGTGGGCACAGAAGGACAACCTCGGGAATTGAAGTTAGGATGCTCGCTCACGGCAGAAGAACGGGTGTCCTTTACAGAGCTTCTCAAGGAGTTTGTAGACGTGTTCGCATGGTCTTACGAAGATATACCTGGGATTCATAGGGAAATTGCGGAGCATACCATCCCTTTACTTCCTGACGCGAAGCCGGTTCGACAAAAGGCTAGAATGATCAAGCCTGAATGGGCTAAGAAGATTGAGGAAGAAGTGATCAAGCAGCTTAACGCTAAGTTCATCAAAGCAGTCCAATATCCCGAATGGATTGCTAACATTGTCCCAGTACCCAAGAAAGATGGGAAGGTGCGCATGTGCGTAGATTTTCGAGACCTTAACAAAGCTAGTACCAAGGATAGTTTCCCTTTACCTCGCATCAATGTATTAGTGGATAACACTTGTGGATACGAGCTACTATCCTTTATGGATGGGTATGCGGGTTATAACCAAATCAAAATGGCGGAAAAAGATATGGAGAAAACGTCATTCACTACGCCATGGGGAACATACTGTTATGTGGTTATGCCTTTTAGTCTCAAAAATGATGGAGCAACATACCAACGGACAGCCAACACCCTACTTCACGATATGATGCATGTAGAAGTAGAGGTTTATGTGGATGACATGATTGTGAAATAAAAAACAAGGGAAGGTGAAGAGGTCCGGGTTCCATTCTCCACTTTGGTGATCTCCGCCAAGCGAGCCGCGTCAAGCAACTCAAGCCTTGAGTTACAATTCCCGGTCACAACTGGAATTGCGAGGCTAGTCTCGGCCATCCAGTGGATGGGCCCCGGGACTCTCGAGGCCTCGAAACCGGGCCGGGTCGTCCCAAGATTGGAGAATAGGAGGTATCGGGGTGCGGGTGTAAAACCCCGGAAGCAACAAAGTCCAAGCACAAGAGGGCGTCATGCAGCAGGTCGTCACGCCCGTGACGCTTTTGGTCGCGCCCGTGACGCATCAGTCCAGGTCGTCACGCCCGTGACCCTCGCCAGGTCACGACCGTGACTCGTCACGGCATTTTGAAAAAAATGGGCAGAATTCGTCACGCCCGTGACCCTCGCCAGGTCACGCCTGTGACTCGCTGCGGCAATTTGGGGCAATTGGGAAGAAGTTCGTCCCGCCCGTGACGATTCAACGTAGCGCCCGCTACGATCGCGCGTCCGAAAATCGCCTGGAGTTTTCGCTTTGGTCACGCCCGTGACCATCTGGCGTAACGCCCGTGACGGCGCTGTTTTGCGTGTTTTGCTTGGTTTAAAACGCTGAGTTTTACTTATGTTATAAATACTTGTTTAGCACTTTTTCCAAGACAGTTTTTTGACAATTAATGATATACTTAAGCATTGCTAGGGTTTCTCCCTATTCTCTCTAAACCTTGTTTACTTTATCCATTGTTAATGGTGGTGTTGCAAGTCACTCCTTTATTGATCATTTGGTGGAATCTTCCTTTATGATGGTCATGGTGGGGTGTTAGGCTTTGGTGGTGGAATCTCCTTTATCCAATGTCATATCTAGTCCTTTTGGTGTCTAAGTTATTACTTGATTGCTGATACAAGTAACTCAAGCTCGTCCATCAATCTCTCCCATCGCGCCACGCTCCATTTGGTATCAGAGCTCAAGGTTTGCAATAGCTTGAGTTTTTGTTCATTCCTCCATTGTTCATTACTAGTAGAGTTGTCTTTTGTTGGATTTGATTGTATATTGGTGATCCCCATCCCTTGTGCCTCCAAGTGTGTTGGAGAAGTTGTTATTGCTATTGTGTTTGATGATTTTGATGCATATTGGAGCTTTGAGGTGAAGTTGGAGATTTTGTGCACACAAGGTGTTCGATAAAATGCCCAAGTGAGAAAAACACAAAGAACCCTTAGCCAAACACAAGCCAACTACAAGAAAACCCCGAAACTCCACAAAATATCCCAAACACAATCCGTCCCATACCTTTCCCTCGATATGGATGGTCACGATGATTCTGATCGAGAGGAACCTAGCCACCGGAGGAGTTCCCGAGTCCAAGGAAGTGAGGATCGACTCGCCACGATGGACGAGAGTTTCACTTCCCTTGAGAATCATACCGAATTGAGAATGTGCAAGATCCACTCGCCAAGGAATTGAGAATCATACCGTCCTCCTCCAAACTTTGAGTCGAGTGACGATGCTAGAGGCTCTCCGCGACACCGAATTGATCGGAATGTGCAAGATCCACCCCCTCGTGACGACTTCCAGGACGTTAAGATTGACATCCCCGAATTCAACGGCTCCAATGACCCGGATAACTACATCGAATGGATCCAACTGATGGATAGGATCTTCGAGACCAAGGAGTATGATGATGAGAAGGCTTATAAGATCGCAAGCTTGAAACTCACCAGGGCCGCTTCGCTTTGGTTTGAGAATATGAAGTTGCAGCGGACTCGTGAAGGGAAGGCGAGGATTTCCACTTGGACCCGGCTTAAGCAAGTGATGAATCGCCGCTTTTTGCCAAACACTTACCGTCATGACGTTCTGAAGAAGGCATATGCCCTTACCCAAGGCAAACGAACCGTCGGGGAGTACATATCGGAATTCGAGCAACTTCTTATTAAGAGTAGCCTCCAGGAACCTGAAGATCAAACCATGATGCACTTTTTGAATGGCTTAGATCCCACCATCGCTAAGAGGGTCGAGATTCAACCTTACTATTCCATGGATGAGCTGTGTAGCTTGGCCCTTCGGGTTGAACGACGTCGGAAAGAAAGGGCTCTCGCCAAAACGATTTCACGCAACTACTTTCCACCGTCAAACCGTCCTCCTCTTCAATCGGCTACACCCAAGCCTAGTGAGACGCCTAAAGGAAAGACACCCAAGTTCCCTGCGACACCCCGAACTGATAAAGGAAAGGGACTTGTTGTGGCGTCTCCTACGGGAACCACTCGTCTTGTGGAGGGAAAGAAATGCTTCAAGTGCCATGGATATGGCCACTTCCAGGCCGATTGCCCAAACCGACGGACCTTAACTCTCAAAGAGGTTCAAGACATTGACGAGGAACTGCAAGGAGCCCAGGATGAGCCTGAATTTGTTGTAGAGGACGCCTACACTAGCGAAGAAGGGGAAACCGCGGCTGTTTCGTGTGACCAAGGAAGCGCTCTTGTCTTGAGGCGAGCTTTGCATGTTCAAGAAGCCCCTCTTGACAGAGCCCAGTGGGAGACTATATTCCAAACACGATGCTTGGTTGAGGGCAAGGTGTGGGAGCTCATCATCGACGGGGGAAGCTGTACTAATGTGGCCTCTACCTATATGGTTGACAAACTGGGATTACCTCTATTGCCACATCCCCGTCCCTATTCGCTGAAATGGCTCAATGACCGCGACGGCATTAAGGTAACCAATCGTGTCTTAGTGAATTTAACCTTTGGCACTAACTACAAGGACTCTATTGTTTGTGATGTTGTCCCCATGAGTGCGTGTCACATATTGTTGGGTCGACCGTGGCAATTTGACAAGAAAACCGTTCATAACGGATTGAAGAATACTTACTCCTTTATCCACGAGGGCAAGAGGGTTAAGCTTCTCCCACTAGCACCACATTAAATATTACCACCTAAACCTGGGGCGGGAAGTGAGGAGCCCAACACTTGAGTGAGACACGGGTCGAGCGAGCCCTAAGCAAGGGGAAGGCCATTTTTGCCTTACTCCTCTTAGAGGCGAACACATGTGAGGAAGTGACACCTAAACACCCTCTCGTTGCCCCTCTACTTGCCGAATTCATAGACGTGTTCCCTGAAGAGCTCCCACCGGGTCTACCTCCTATCCGAGGTATTGAGCATCAAATCGATCTTATTCCTAGCGCTCCACTTCCAAACAAGGCGGCATATCGGTGCAACCCGCATGAAACCAGGGAGTTGCAACGGCAGGTTGACGAGCTTATTTCACGAGGCTATGTTCGAGAGAGCATGAGCCCGTGCTCCGTCCCGGCCCTCCTGGTTCCGAAGAAAGATGGTACTTTCAGGATGTGTGTAGATAGCCGAGCCATCAACAACATTACAATCAAGTATCGGTACCGTATAGCGAGGCTTGATGACATGCTCGATGAACTACATGGCTCCTACATCTTCTCCAAGATTGATCTACGTAGTGGCTACCATCAAATCTGTATGAAGGAAGGCGATGAGTGGAAGACAGCGTTCAAGACAAAAGGGGGATTATTTGAGTGGCTTGTCATGCCATTTGGGCTTTCCAACGCCCCGAGCACATTTATGCGTCTTATGAACGAGGTATTGAGGCCCTTTATTGGTAAATTCGTCGTGGTTTATTTCGATGATATTCTAGTATATTCGAGGAGTGAAGCGGAGCATATTGTGCATTTGGAGCGGGTGTTCGAGGTTTTGCGGCAACAACGACTTTACGGAAAACTGGAGAAGTGCGAATTTTGCAATCCCCAAGTCACCTTTGTTGGGTATATTGTTTCCGGCACGGGTATTTTTATGGACCCTTCGAAGGTGGAGGCCATCTGCTCTTTGCCCTCTCCCTCTACTATCACGGAGGTGAGGAGCTTCCACGGTCTAGCGTCGTTCTACCGTCGGTTCATCAAGGGCTTTAGTACCCTTACCGCCCCTATTACCGAGTGCATGAAGAAAGGTGCCTTTGAGTGGACCCGAGCGGCCCAAGGAGCATTTGAGAAGCTGAAATCCCGACTTTGTGAGGCTCCGGTACTTGCTCTCCCGGATTTCACGCAAGCCTTCGAAGTGGATTGCGATGCTAGTGGTGTAGGCATTGGAGCTGTTTTGATGCAAAACCCTATCGCTTATTTCAGTGAAAAACTCAGCGGTCAAGGAAGAATTATTCCACGTATGATAAGGAGTTTTACGCTCTTGTACGGGCTCTAGATCATTGGTCACACTATTTGAGGCCGAGCCAGTTTGTCCTTCATTCAGATCATGAGGCGCTCAAATATTTGAACGGACAACACAAGCTTAGCTCCCGGCATGCCAATTGGGTTGAGTTCCTTCAAGGATTTAACTTTGTAGCAAAACACAAGAAGGGGAGTGTAAATGTGGTCGCCGATGCGCTTTCGAGGAGACACTCTCTTCTTTCCGTAGTTGAGGCAAGGGTACTTGGGTTTCAGCACCTAAAGGAGTTTTATAAGGAGGATGATGACTTTAAATCACACCTCGGTGGTGGTGATGGACCGTATTTGCTACAAGACGGATTTCTCTTCAAGGGTAACAAGTTGTGCGTTCCAAAATGTCCGTTGAGAAAGCTTCTAGTACGGGAAGTTCATGGAGGTGGTCTCGCCGGTCACTTCGGTATCAATAAGACCATCGACATGTTAAAGGAGCATTTTTATTGGCCGAAGATGGGAGGCGATGTGCAGGATGTGGTATCGAAGTGTATTACTTGTCACCATGCCAAGAGCCAGTTCCACCAAGGGCTTTATACACCCCTTCCGGTTCCGAATGGTCCGTGGGAGGATTTGAGTATGGACTTCATTGTAGCTCTTCCCCGAACCGTGCGTGGCAAAGATGCAATTCTAGTCGTCATTGACCGTTTTTCTAAAATGGCGCATTTCATTGCTTGCAAGAAAACCGATGACGCCACACACATTGCCACACTTTTCTTCCGAGAGGTGCTGCGTTTGCATGGTGTTCCGAGGACTATTGTGTCGGATCGTGATACTAAATTCATGGGGCACTTTTGGAGGTCTTTGTGGAAGCTCATGGGGACGAAGCTTTTATTTAGCACATCGCATCATCCTCAAACAGACGACCAAACTGAGGTAACTAACAAGACTCTCATTACATTACTTCGGGGTCTTGTGAGTTGGAGTCTACGAGATTGGGATGCCAAGTTGTGTCACGCTGAGTTTGCCTATAATCGATCCCCCTCTTTTGCTACGGGACATTCGCCCTTCGAGACTTGCTATGAGGTCAACCCCATAACTCCTATCGAGCTCCTTCCTCTTCCTTTAGAGTCGAGGGTGAGCTTCGAAGCAAGTGAGAAGGCCGCTGAGATCCAGAAGCTTCACCGGCAAATTCGAGAGAAGATCGAGCGCACCAATGAACTTTATAAGGCCCGAGCCAACAAGCATCGTCGTGGTATCACGTTCAAACCCGGAGACTTGGTTTGGCTACATTTAAGGAAGGAACGGTTCCCTTCCCGGAGGAGTAATAAGCTAATGCCACGAAGCGAGGGTCCGTTCAAGGTTCTGGCCAAGATAAATGACAATGCTTACAAGCTCGATCTTCCGGGTGACATCGGTGTTTCCTCAACCTTCAACATCGGGGACCTTTCGCCCTACATAGAGGATGTTGAACCCGACATGGATTTGAGGGCAAATCCTCTTCAAGAAGGGGAGGATGAAGAGGTCCGGGTTCCATTCTCCACTTTGGTGATCTTCGCCAAGCGAGTCGCGTCAAGCAACTGGAGCCTTGAGTTACAATTCCCGGTCACTACCGGAATTGCGAGGCTAGTCTCGGCTATCCAGTGGATGGGCCCCGGGACTCTCTAGGCGGGCCCGCCCAAAGCACCGACCCTGGAGGCCTCGGGACCCGACCGGGTCGTCCCGAGATTGGAGAATAGGAGGTATCGGGGTGCGGGTGTAAAACCCCGGAAGCAACAAAGTCTAAGCACAAGATGGCGTCATGCAGCAGGTCGTCACGCCCGTGATGCATCAATCCAGGTCGTCACGCCCGTGACCCTCGCCAGGTCACGACCGTGACTCGCTGCGGCAATTTGGGGAAATTGGGAAGAAGTTCGTCACACCCGTGACGATTCAGCGTAGCGCCCGCTACGATCGCGCGCCCGAAAATCGCCTGGAGTTTTCGCTCTGGTCACGCCCGTGATCATCTGGCGTAACGCCCGTGACGGCGCTGTTTTGCGTGTTTTGCATGGTTTAAAACGCTGAGTTTTACTTATGTTATAAATACTTGTTTAGCACTTTTTCCAAGACAGTTTTTTGACAATTAATGATATGCTTAAGCATTGCTAGGGTTTCTCTAGGGATGGCAATGGGGTGGGGAATCGCCGAACCCGTCGGGGCCCCGCCCCGCTCTAGGGAAAAATCCCCGCCCCCATTGGGGATGGGGACGGGGACGGGGACGGGGACGATTTTCCAAAATCCGCTCGAGGACGGGGCAGGGATGGGGACAAAATTTTCCCCATCCCCGTCCCCATTTTCCCCGCCGGGGTGAATTCCCCGTCTCCATCCCCGAATCCCCATCCCCGAAAATGTTAAAATTACCAAATAAAATTTAGTTAAATTTAGGATAGTTTTAAAAAATCCCCGTTGGATCTCCGTTGGGGATGGGGAATCCGCGGGGATGGGGATGGGGCAAGAATTATTCCTCGAAGCGGGGATGGGGACGGGGATGGGGATGAGTTTTGGGAGCGGGGATGGGGACGGGGGTATACTCCCCATCCCCGATCCGCCCCGTTGCCATCCCTAGGTTTCTCCCTATTCTCTGTAAACCTTGTTTACTTTATCCATTGTTAATGGTGGTGTTACAAGTCACTCCTTTATTGATCATTTGGTGGAATCTTCCTTTATGATGGTCATGGTGGGGTGTTAGGCTTTGGTGGTGGAATCTCCTTTATCCAAGGTCATATCCAGTCCTTTTGGTGTCTAAGTTATTACTTGATTGTTGATACAAGTAACTCAAGCTCGTCCATCAATCTCTCCCATCGCGCCACGCTCCAGAAGGACACATGTCTAACCTTCGCAAGTTTTTCTTCCGACTTCGCAGCAAGATGCGGCTTAATCCAGCAAAGTGCACCTTCGGTGTCACCTCTGGGAAGCTGCTAGGCTATGTGGTTAGCCAACGCGGCATTGAGGTTGACCCTTCAAAGATAAAGGCCATCCAAGAGTTGCAGCCACCTAGAACTGAAAAGGGGATAAGGGGTTTCCTGGGGCGAGTCCAATACATCAGCAGGTTGATCTCGAAGCTCACCATGACCTGTGAACCTTTGTTCAAGAAACTCAAGAAGGGAAGCAAGGTAGAATGGGACGGTCAATGTCAAACGACCTTCGACAAAATCAAGGAGTATTTGCAACATCCTCCAGTCCTCATGCCACCAGTACCAGATGAGCCTCTGCTCCTTTACCTTACTGTAACTAGCTCTACAATGGGGACTATGCTAGCTCAGAAGGCCAAAGGTCAAGAGAGCGCCATTTACTACTTGAGCAAGAAATTCTTGGATTACGAAAGTCGATATGCAGACATAGAGAAAATGGCTCTTGCGTTAGTGTGGGCCACCAAGAAGTTGAGACAGTACATGCTTTCACATACTGTATATGTCATAGCTGAGAATAATCCTATCAAATTTATTATGGAACAGCCTACCATCAACAATCGCATTGCTCGATGGGTGGTCATGCTTTCGGAGTTCAATCTTCTGTACTTGCCTCAGAAATCCATCAAAGGACGGGTTGTCTCAGATTTCCTAGCTGCTTCTCCGACAAAGGAACCTCCAAGCACTCACTTGGAATTCCCGGATGTGGACGTATTTTTCACTAATGAAATCACATGGGAAATGTATTTCGACGAAACTTCTAACCAAATGGGCTGCGGAATAGGAGTACTGCTGATCTCTCCAAAAGGGGCACATGTCCTTGTGTCCGTGAAGTTGGACTTTGATGCTACAAACAATGTTGCAGAATATGAAGCATGTATCAGAGGTTTGCAAGCCGCCTTAGCCTTAGGCATATGCCATGTAAAAGTCTTTGGGGATTCCGGCCTCATCATTAATCAGGCTAAAAACACATGGAAGGTCCGGAATGAATGTCTCATGGAATATCAACGGAAGCTTTTGGGGCTTGCTGACCAATTTGAGAAAATCAGTTTCCAGTACCTCTCAAGGGATCACAACGAATTAGCTGACGCTTTAGCCAAGTTGTCTTCAATGATATCCATACCATCAGGCACGCTACAATTACCGGTAGTAGTGGAGCGGCAGTCTGAACCGGCATATGTTTGCCACTTGGAAGCACGAGAGGAAGAAACTGAGGAATGGTTCCATGACATATACAATTTTCTTCGAAAAGGATAATATCCGGCTGAGTTGGATGTTTGAGGACAGCGAGCGGTCAGGTCTTTAGCAGCACAGTACTGCTTAATCCAAGATCGACTTTACAAGAAGTCACCTACGGGCATTAATTTGTTGTGCATTGATGCTAAGAGTGCCAAGGAGATCATGACTACTGTACACGGAGGAGAATGCGATCCCCACATGAATGGACGAATGTTAGCAAAGAAGATTCAGAGGGATGGTTACTATTGGACCACTATGGAGGCAAATTGCTTAGAATTCGTTCGAAAATGCCACAAATGCTAAGAATATGCCAACCTACAGCATCAACCCCCGTCATACCTGACTACTTTGACATCTCCGTGGCCATTCTCCGTATGGGGTATCGACATCATTGGCAAAATACACCCATCCGGAACCGGAGGACATGAGTACATATTGGTCGCCATCGATTACTTCACTAAGTGGGTGGAGGCAGCCTCTTTTGCCAAACTTACATCCAAACAAGTGGCCAAATTCATTCTTCAAAACATCATATGTCGATATGGAGTGCCTCATGAGATCATTAGTGACAACGGAAGCCACTTTCGGAAGGAGGTGGAATCCTTGCTCGCCACTTACAAAATCCAGCACCATCGGTCTTCGCCATACCGGCCTCAAGCCAATGGAGCTGTGGAAGCGGCCAATAAGACAATGTCAGGAATTATCAAGAAAATGGTTGTCACATACAAGGATTGGCCACACAAATTAGCATTTGCCCTATGGGGATACCGAACCTCTATACGAACCGCTACGGGGGCAACACCGTATTCCTTGGTATACGGGATGGAAGCAGTCCTACCAATTGAAGTAGCGATCCCTTCGTTACGAATAGTGGCCGAGAGTCAGTTGCCAGAAGCAGAATGGGCTAGGGCAAGGTTCGAGGAGTTGATGTTGATGGACGAAAGGCGATTGAGAGCACTACATAATGTGCAAGTATACCAAAATAGGATCACTCGAGCTTTTAATAAGAAGGTGAAAATTCGTTCACTTCAAGCAGGTGATTTGGTGCTTAAGGAGATGAGGGCACCTATACAGGATCCAAGGGGAAAATTTGCACCTAATTGGAAGGGTCCTTATATGATTAAGGATATTTTGCCAGGAGGGGCAGTTCGGCTCGCCACTATGGATGGAGAAGATATAATTCAGCCCACGAATTTGGATCAACTAAAGCGATATTACGCTTAATATCACCAAGCAACTGAAAAACTAAATTTTAGACACTTGGGATATAATTAATAAACGCTCAAGTACTTAAGGAAAATAAAATTTGCAAGCACACAATCTTTGTGAACAATATTTCTCCTTTATTAATCGAAAATGCAAATACATTATTTGTAACATAAGGAAATTCAAAAGGCGTAATTAAATAAAAGATTATTTTGGCAAAGCAGTTTCAGTTCCTTCACTCCATTCATCTTCTAATCTTGTCTACTTCGCCAGTTGTCTCATGGTCGATCTCCATGTCTCTGGGTCCATTAATCGCTTTCTCTTTGTCCTTGGGCTTATAGGCCCGCCCGCCTGATTTCCGCATATTAATTCTCGGACCAAGTCTGTATTTTACCGAGTCTCTCGCGCCAAGACGGTCTTTCACTGAGGTACGAGGACCTAATCTTTCCTTCACAGGTGCTTGTCTTCATCTCGCCTCCCCAGCACGGCGAGATTCGATGGTAGCAATCAGCCATCCATGATAACTAGCATCGACAATGTAAGAGACACGCATTTTTGGGCGGAGATTTGAGAGTTGGTCTTCTTTCCCAATACTTCAGCCATGACTCGATCATCGAACTTCGAAGCATCAGTTGGTCAGGGGTTTCACATAGAAGCTCAGGAATATCCTGCCGGCGACCCATTTGGCGCTTCACTCACGCAGGAAAATAAAAGGTCATGTGCGTCAACCCGGCGAGACACACATAAGCATTAAGGAAATCATGGGTTATATAATCAGAAATGTGCCACCATTCGATCCACCATATGATCTCCCGAGGTTCCTTTAAGAACGCAGTCCATTCTGTTACAGAGCGGAGGTCGGTGTACTTTCTCTTTTTTTGACAATAGTTCGCCAGCGCCGATGAATTCCGGGGTTCTTCAATAAGGCCTAAATGCTCCATTAACCAGATCTGTTCACAAATTAGCCAGGGTTAGAAATTGCACACCAATTCTCCCAAACTATAAAAAAAAGGGGACACAAAACCCGCGCGGGTTTTGCAAACAGTAGGGGCGAAATAAAAAGAGCAAATCAAACAGTGGCAGACAGGATACCTGAAGTAGCAGCGGGCTCCCTCGAAAGTCATGTTCTGGATGCGGATCATCCAACCCCATCATGGTTTCCGCTAACATTAGGGGTACGGGATTGTATCCTCGAGACATGTCGTCAACGATTTGGATTAAATTCGCCGGTCCAGTTCTTTTACCGCCATGATAAAAACAAAACTCGCCAAGGAGACATAATACGAGCGCTCGCACTCGTATCACGGGACCAAATTCCAAAGTGAGAGGAGATTGAAAATATTCGACTATAGTTTGGAAGTGTACCTTTTCGCCAAATATTGCGCTCCCGACGACCCGAGACGAAAGACACAAGAACTCTTTATATTGCTTGGGAGTGTCCATTGGTATGGGAGGCGATGTCGGGCGAGCAAAATGATTTGTCCCTAGGATCGAGGACCATTCCTCCGGGAGCGGACAGAGTTCTTTCCACGCAAAGCGAAAGACGTGCATTTTTGGATCCCAGAAAGTTTCCGCCGCGCGGAGAAAATCGTGGTTGATCCTCACTTGGCGAAGACTCAATAAGCCCGTCAGCTTGTATCTTCCAAGCTCTTTCTTTTCTTCCTTGGATAGGGTGCTCATCCAAGTTGCAAGTTTCTTCTCGGAAGCCATGAGGAAAGGGGGATATTCTTTGCGTTTTTGGATATGTGAAGAAGACTTTGAAGTGATGAAGAGGATTGAGGACTACTTGCATATCATGGGGTATTTATACACCCCCATTCAAGCTCAAAATGGAGAAATACAACCAGCAACGATCACATAGCCGTTGCCCTCCATATCCCATGATTTCAGCCCATCAACAACGGCTAGCAAACAAAAAAAATATATATATATAAATCAAACCCGCGCGGGTTTTGATGTGCCCAGATCCGCCTGCATGCTCGCCCAAGCCCAAGGCACAAGCCTGCTGAGGAGAAAGCTCGCGCGGGCTTTCCGTTGACATAGGCCGCCTTTCCGCAGCTCGGCCCACTCGCTTCTGATTGTAGTTGGGATCTGGAATTAAATTGGCCCGTTCGTGTGTTTTAATGTTTTGGATCTTGACCCGATGATGCTCGGTTCTGAAATTGTCGCTCAAGTTCACTCTGACACTTAAGTTTTCTTTTTCTTTTATTTTCTTTTCTTTTTGGGGAAGCGGGATTAAGTTGGGATTAATCCCGTCATGTAGAGAGTCGTTCAATGCATCAATAAAATAAAGCTGTGTGTTCACCAAGTCTTGCATATAAAAATAAGAAATAAAATGCATGAAAGTCTTGCATTAAAATAAAAATAGTACAAATTCGCTTCGCATAAAAATAAAAAAAAAAAGACACATAGAGTCTTGCTTGTTTTGGTTTGATCGCCACAAGGAACCCGAATCGCCGCTATCCTCAATCAGATCGGCACCAGCATGAGATGTCCCAGTGTTAGAAGCACCAGCTGTACCAAAATAGGTGTCCTAGGAATAATAGTCAGAACCAGGTGCTGTCTGCGGTGGCCCAAACAAGGGAACTTCGGAAGGATGCACGCTTGACGGTGATGAAATGGAATGCTCCCGTGAACCAGCTAGCCATGAATGGTCAGGAACACGCCACTCAACAAAAGGGGTAGGCCATACAGACCGCCCAGAATCGGGTCAAGCAACCGAAGAAGTAGATCCTCCTAGCCAAGTCTTTGAAGTGCAGACCACTCTTGCGTATCCACAGGCCATGAAGGACCCATTCCAGGAGCCGGCACTGGCCATCCAGCAGAGTAAGAGCCAGAACCAAAGGAGGAGGCATCGTATGGTGCAGGACGTGAAGTAGTGTCATCCACTAGGGCAGGATACCCTACAGATGCACCTGAGTCATGGTCCCTCACCACAATCTCTCGTCCACGACGAGCAGAACGCACTGAAGTTGGAGTACGGGGGGAGTGAAACGGTCGGTTGGTAGCACTCGATTCTGAAGCATCCTCCACCCAGTAAGAGCGAAGTTGAGTATCACCACCGTACCCAACGCTGTGATGTGACCCCCCTTGGACAGAATGCTCTTCCAAGGACATCTGAGCCATGTCTTCGTTCACAGGTCGACGACCCCTGCTACCAAAACCGCTAGGATGTGATCCCATAGAATGATGACCTTCGGCCATGATGACTTTACCACGACCCTCCGGCACAACTGCTAGAGGAGGATGAGAAGACCCACCAACCTCCTCCCGTGATCGACTCCGGGAAGAATATTCCCCTGCCGAAGAGCGACGTGGGGGCTCGGTACGAGGAACTCCCGCAGTAGAGCGTCGAGGTGGTTCCCGAGGAACAGACTCAGCGTCAGCCTCCATATCAGCATGCCTGGCGGTGTTACCGCGGTATCTGCCTGAGCCCGTAAATGACCGGTTGACGTATTTCAACATAAAGAAACTCGGAATAAGCATACCCTTTACCGAGGCCTTGTCTAAAATGCCCATCTATGCTAAATTTTTAAAAGAGATTTTATCAAACAAAAGAATGCTAGAGCGGCATGAGACTATGGCTTTGAGTGATCATTGTAGCGCCGTGATTCAAAATAAGCTTCCACCTAAGCTTAAGGATCCCCGGAGCTTCACTATTCCATGTGTTGTGGGTAATGGGGAATGATAAGATTGAGTTTAATGTGAATAATGCTTGAAAATTTTCTTCTATTTCCGATGTTTGCAATTTTATTGATTCTATTGAAGGAGTAGAGAGGGAATTTGAATCTAACCCCAAGTCAAGTGATCCACTTGAGCTATGTTTGTTCTTTGATGGATCTTTGCACGATGATTTCCCTGAGGTAGCTATTTGAGCTAAATTGTTGGAGTATGCTCCTCAAATCCCTCTGGGATTTGTATGGAAGGAAGATCTCCAGATCGAAGAGGGGCCAAAGCAAGTTGAGAAGAAAACTCCCGAAGTAGAAATGAAACCTCTTCCTTCTTCATTGAAGTATGAGTTTCTTGGGCGAATTCCACATATCCTGTGATTGTGAATGCGAATTTGAGTGAATCTAAAATTTCTTCTTTATTAGAAATTTTAAGATTTCATAAAAAGGCCATAGGATCGGATACAATATAGATGACCTTAGGGGCCGGCCGATATTCATCCTTCGTTTTGCATGCATCGCATCCTCATGGCGGAAAATTTTAAACCATCCGTAGAGTGCCAAAGGAGACTTAACCCTAACATGAAAGAGGTTGTTAAGAAAGAGGTTTTAAAGTTGTTGAAAGCCGGAATTATCTACCCTATCTCCGATAGTGAGTGGGTGAGCCCGGTTCATGTTGTGCCTAAAAAGGGGGAACGATGGTTGTTAAAAATGAAAATAATGAATTAATTCCCACCAAGACTATCACGAGTTGGCGAATGTGCATTGGTTATAGAAAAGTGAATAAGGCCACCCCAAAAGACCATTTTTCACTCCCCTTTGTTGACCAAATGCTTGAGAGACTAGCTAAAAACTCCTACTTTTGCTATTTGGATGGTATTTTGGGTTTTTCCAAATCCCTATTGACCCTAATGACCAAGAAAAGACCACCTTTACATGTCCATATGGAACATTTGCGTATAGGAGAATGTCATTCGGATTGTGTAATGTACCTGCTACTTTTGAAAGATGCATGATGGTCATTTTCTTTAAGTTTATAGAGGACATTATGGAGGTTTTTATGGATGACTTCTCTGTTTATGGCACTTCATTTGATCATTCTTTGCGTAATCTTAAAAATGTGCTAAAAAGATGTGAAGAAGTTCATTTGGTCTTAAATAGGGAAAAATGTCATTTTATGTTACAAGAAGGAGTTGTGCTAGGTAATGTGGTTTTTTCTAAGGGCATTGAGGTTGATAGAGCAAAGGTGGAGGTGATTGAAAAATTGTCACCACCTACTTCGGTAAAGAGTGTGAGGGGTTTTTCTAAGACACGTTGGTTTTTACCGGTGGTTCAAAAAAGATTTTTCTAAAATTGCAAAACCTCTCACTCATTTTCTCATCAAGGACATGCCCTTTGAATTTAATGAGGAGTGTTTGAGTGCTTTTGACAGGTTAAAGAAACCTTTGGTTACCGCCCCTATAGTTCAAGCACCGGATTGGTCCTTGCCCTTTGAAGTAATGTGATGCGAGTGACTATACGTTAGGAGTTGTTTTGGGGCAAAGGAAGGACAACAAGCCCTAAGTTATCTACTATGTTGGTAGAACATTTGATGGGGCCCAAGTCAACTATGCTACCACCGAGAAGGAATTCTTGGCGGTGGTCGATGCCCTCGATAAGTTTCGATCGTATCTCATCAATTCGAAGGTCTCACTAGATTGGGAAAACAGGACAATCATTGAGGTGGTGAAGGAGATGGGTAAGGATATTGGTGAGGGTAGTTTAATTGCCAATCGTGCATCACTTGCATCATTTCGAGCATGCAAGCTTGTTCGGCAGCTTGGGTGGCATTAGCTTGGTCTAGAAGGTCCAACCTCTCAAAAGGCTGAGTTTGGTTTTGCAAAATTTGGTCCGAAGTGGTCCGAAAATATCCAAATTCGATTTTGCAATAAGCTCTAAGGGAGGCACAATCCGCACGCAAAGAATTAAAATTATCTTGAAAATCAAAAGCGTCAGCGAGACCTTCTTCATCGTCCTCGCGAAGAGGAGGCCAAGGAACGGGGTTGGGAATAGAGTTAGGTTGATGTCACCTCCTTGCTCAATTGGTTGACCAACAAAATAGAGCTTGAGTCTTTGCCCACTGACCTTGAATGCTCCCTTTTGCTCATCCCAAACCTCCACCACACCATGGGGAAAGACTTTCAACTCCCGGAAAGGACCCGACGAACGGGATTTCAACTTGCCCGGAAAAAGTTTCAACCCAGAGTTGAAAAGAAGCACCATATCTACTTCTTCAAACCTCTTCTTCATGATATGCTTGTCATGCCAATGCTTCGTTCTCTCCTTGTAAATCTGGGAACTGTCACAGATCTCCAATCTCAACTCATCCAACTCTTGGAGTTGCAACATTCTTTTATCTCCCACCAACTTTTGATCAAAATTGAGGGTTTGGATTGCCCAATATGCCTTGTGCTCCATCTCAACCGACAAATGACATGACTTCCCAAAGACTAACCGGTATGGAGTAGTGCCCAAAGGTGTCTTGAATGTGGTCCGGTAAGCCCATAATGCATCATCAAGCTTGAGTGACCAATCCTTCCTCGATCTACTAACCATCTTCTCCAAGATACTCTTCACTTCCCGGTTGGAAAGCTCAACTTGGCCACTAGTTTGGGGGTGATAAGGAGTAGCAACCTTGTGAGTAACCCCATATTTAGTCAAAAGAGCATCTAAGGGCTTGTTGCAAAAATGAGTGCCATTGTCACTTAATAAAGCCCTTGGAGTTCCAAATCTTGTGAAGATATTCTTCTTGAGGAACTTGATCACCACTTTGGAATCATTAGTAGGGGTAGCAATGGCTTCCACCCACTTTGAAACATAATCTACCGCAACTAAGATGTAAAGGTTGTTATGAGAAAGGGGGAGAGGGACCCATGAAATCAATCCCCCACACATCAAATAGCTCCACTTCTAAGATTCCCTTTTGAGGCATCTCATTCCGCTTCGAAATACTCCCCGTCCTTTGGCACTTATCACGTGAAAGCACAAAATTTCTTGCATCCTTTGAGAGAGTTGGCCAATAGAATCTCGCTTGAAGTACCTTTGCAATGGTCTTGTCCATGCTAAAACGGCCTCCATATGTGGTTGAATGGAAATGGTGAAGCACACTTTGCACCTCATCTTCCGGCAAGCATCGTCTATAAGCCCCATCTCCACATAGCTTGTTGATAAGACATTTTTATATAGAGTTTTTAGGACTCAAATCATATCAGTTTCTTGCTTTTTATATCCGATATCTATTATTTTTATATCAAATTGCGTGATTTATACACTTGTTCGCGAGTTTGGTATGTTTTACAGGAATTGGTACAATTATATCAAAAAGCATGAAGAATTGGAGAAGAAATAGCAAAAATCATGGAAAATAAAAAAGGGAATGAAGAAGGAGAGAAGAAGAAAGGAGGAACGACGCAAAATGACACGGCCCAAGCCCAGCTGAAGCGGGGAGGCAAGGCGCAGGCAGTGTTTTTAAAATGCAGGTCGCGCCTTGTCCAGAAAGTTTGGCAGCCGAGAAAAGAGAAAACGCAGCCCGCGTTTTGGAGGCGCAGCCAACGCCCTCTCATGGAGAAATCCTCTACTTGGGCAAAACGCAACCAGCGTTTCCAAAACGCAGGCCGCGTTTTGTGCCCTAATCTATTCACTATAAAAGGGCTTCGACTTCCCCCGTTTGAAGGACATCAATCTGCAACGAGCGATTTTCTTCCGATTACATTAGTTTTCAGAGAGATTTTTAGGTAGCTTATAGAGTAGATTTAGATCAATTTATTTACAGTTGATTCCAAAAGATTGTTATTATATTAGACTATTGTTCGTGATCGAAGAACACGAAAGAGATAGATTCGGGTGACACGAAGAGATCGAATCCGCCAATTCGAACACGGTTTATTTCTATTCTTCTTTAATGCTTTCTTGTTGTTATTTAGATTTTGCGATGTTTACTTTTAGAATTATGAGTAGCTAATTTTCTTATTTTGGGGGATAAACTCGATGTCAATTGATTGAATTTGAATACAGTTTCGGTGTCGGGTTATCTTTTTATTCATTTAATCTGCGTGCATTGTATGTCATGGTAATTTGAAAATAGAACGACAGTTTGAGTCTGTACCTGGTTTTAGATTCTCGACAATAGAATGACAGTTTGAGTCTTTAATCGGATTGCATAGATTGAATAGGTTAGAAAATAGTTAGAAATAATGTGCATTGATTATAGACATAATGATTCTTGCCGGTAAAAACCAACCTGTCCAAGAAAACTCCTCACACCCTTTACCGAAGTAGGTGGTGGAAATTTTTCAATCACCTCCACCTTTGCTCTATCAACCTCAATGTCCTTAGAAGAAACCACATGACCTAACACAACTCCTTCTTGTACCATAAAATGACATTTTTCTCAATTTAAGACCAAATTAACTTCTTCACAACTTTTTAGCACTTTTTTAAGATTATGCAAACAATGATCAAATGAAGTGCCATAAACAGAGAAGTCATCCAAAAAAACCTCCATAATGTCCTCTATAAACTTAGAAAAAATGGCCATCATGCATCTTTGAAAAGTAGCAGGTGCATTACACAACCCGAAAGGAATTCTCCTATACGCAGATGTTCCATATGGACATGTAAAGGTGGTCTTTTCTTGGTCATTGGGGTGAATAGGGATTTGGAAAAACCCAGAATACCATCCAAATAGCGAAAGTAGGAGTTTTTAGCTAGTCTCTCAAGAATTTGGTCAACAAAGGGGAGTGGAAAATGGTCTTTTCGGGTGGCCTTATTCAATTTTCTATAATCAATGCACATTCGCAAACTCATGACACTCCTGGTGGGAATTAATTCATTATTTTCATTTTTAACAACCGTCATTCCCCCTTTTTAGGCACAACATGAACCAGGCTCACCCACTCACTATCGGAGATAGGGTAGAGAATTCTGGCTTTCAACAACTTTAAAACCTCTTTCTTAACAACCTCTTCATGTTAGGGTTAAGTCTCCTTTGGCGCTCTATGGATGGTTTAAAATTGTCCTCCATGAGGATGTGATGCATGCAAAACGAAGGATGAATACCAGTAAGGTCATCTATATTGTATCCTATGGCCTTTTTATGAAATTTTAAAACTTCAAATAATGAAGAAATTTCAGATTCACTCAAATTCGCATTCACAATCACAGGATATGTGGAATTCGGGCCGAGGAACTCATATCTCAATAATGAAGGAAGAGGTTTCATTTCTACTTCGGGAGCTTTCTTCTCAACTTGCGTTGGCTCCTCTTCGATCTTGAGATCTTCCTTCCTTGCAAATCTCGGAGGGATTTGAGGAGTAGACTCCAACAGTTTAGCACAAATAGCTACGTTAGGGCAATCATCCTACAAAGATCCATCAAACAACAAACATAGCTCAAGTGGATCACTTGACTTGGAGTTAGATTCAAATTCCCTCACTAATCCTTCAATAGAATCAATAAAATTCCAATCATCGGAAATAGAAGGAAATTTGCAAGCATTATTCACATTAAACTCAATCTTATCATTCCCCATTTCCAAAGTCATTTCGCCATTTTTCACATCCACACAACACCCCGATGTGGCCATGAAAGGCCTACCAAGAATGATAGGGGTACGCAAATCCTCATCCATATCAAGCACAACAAAATCCACTGGCACAAAGATGTCTCCCACCTTAATAGGGACATCCTCAAGAATTCCCATAGGATATTTCACAGAACGATCAGCTAGTTGCAAAGACATGGAAGTTTTTTAGACAATGAAAGAGGCACCAAATTCACACTAGACCTCAAATCACACAAAGCACAATCAATGAACACATTACCCACTACACATGGAATAGTGAAGCTCCCAGGATCCTTAAGCTTAGGTGGAAGCTTATTTTGAATCACGATGCTACAATGATCACTGTAAGCCATAGTCTCATACGCCTCTAGCTTTGTTTTTTTTGATAAAATCTCATTTAAAAATTTAGCATTGGTGGGCATTTTAGACAGGGCCTCGGTAAAGGGTATGCTTATTTCGAGTTTCTTAATGACGTCCAAAAACTTTCAAAATTGTTTGTCAAGTTTTGCCTTAGCCATTCTTTGTGGGAATGGCAAAGGTGGTTTATAAATTCTTTGGGAAGGTTTTTGGGAATCACTAGGATTCTCCTTATCATTTTGCACATGCACATCAATCAAAGTCTCATTGGAGGGAACAGAATCCTCCTCATTCACAACAACATTTTCAACATCTTTCTCAACATCATTCGCAATATCATTAGGCACATCTATCACCACATGCTCAATCCTAGTTCCCTTAGGTTTCCGCAATTGTGTCCTACTTCTTAAAGTTATGGCTTGGCATTGGGCATTAGGGACAGGTTGTCCAAGAAGTGATCCCGGAAGGGGGGTCGAAGCACTAGCTTGGTTGGAAATTTGGGTTTCAAGCTTTTGGTTATGGGTGGTCAACATGTCAATTGTAGTGGCCAATGCTTTTATAACCTCATCTTGCCTCTTTTGGTACTCAAATTGCCTTTGTTGGGTATTAAGAACGACCTCTATCATGGCTTCTAAGCTAGGTTTTTAAGTGGCTTGAGGATGGGCTTGTCCTTGTTGGGAAGGTCTTTGTCCTTGTCCTTGTTAGGCACCCAAGTGATTATTGTTTCGGTAAGAAAAATTCGGATGAAATCTCAAACCGGGGTGATATGCATTCGGGTTACCAACATAATTTGTTTGTTCATTAGGATCTCTACTACCCATCCCATTAGGACGAAATATGGCCTCATGCTCTAACTGAATGACAAGAAGCACATTGAGGTGGAGGGGGAGGGGAAGCATTCTCATTCATTTTATCCATTTTCTCAGTTAATGCATCTAATTTAGCGGATAAAAGAGTGATATCATCTACCTCATACATACCTCCCGTTCGTGCGGAACGGGGCTTAGAACATTTGTAGTTGTTAGTTGATATCTGTACAATGAGTTCATGAAGCTCTTCCATAGTCTTGCTCATAATATTTCCTCCCGTCGCCGCCAAAATGATTGCCCTAAAGTTGTCATCCAACCCATTGTAAAATGCTTAGATCGGCACCCAAGGCTCGAATCCATGTTGGGGGTATTGCCTCAAAAGGTCCTTGAACCTCTCCCATGCATCGTAGAAGCTCTCTCCCAGCTCTTGCGCAAATGTGGAAATTTGGTACCTCGGGCTTGTCAATTACTAGGCGGAAAGTATTTCGCCACGAATGCACTGGCAAGTTGATCAAAGGTGGTGATGGTGGTGATCGCAGGTAGGGAATCGAGCCATTCCCAAGCCTTCCTTTCTAGTGAGAAAGGGAAAAGCTGAAGCTTGATGGTGTCCTCGTTGCACCATTTGCCTTTAAGGTCTCACATGCTTGCCGAAAGATATGGAGATGTCGGTTGGGGTCTTCATTGGGAAGGCCATGGAAAGGTGAGGCCTTCACCAAGTTGATGAAAGAGCTCTTCAACTTGAAGTCGTGCGCGTCCACTCCCGGTGCGTTGATGGCGGTAGGCTGATTTGCGACTGGGGGAGTCACGCATTGCCCAAAAGTACGTCTTGGCTTGGCCATCTTTGGTTTCTCCTTGGCTTGTTCTTGCTTCCTTCTTGCTTCTTCTATTTGTGACTGAGGGAGTTACGCATTGCCCAAAAGTACGTCTTGGCTGGGCCATCTTCGGTTTCTCCTTGGCTTGTTCTTGCTTCCTTCTTGCTTCTTCTATTTGTTGCCGCTTCCGCCTTGAACGAAAGGTTCTTTCTATCTCCGGATCGAACTCGAATAGCGGTGTTGTAGACTCCAAAATAATACTCAATGAGAGACATGAGGATTTTGGACATGTTGGATTCCTCGAGGATTTTGTGTGATATAGGTCCCTCGTGGATTTTCATCAAGAGAGTCCTTGGGTCAAAAGGGTCCTTGCAAGTTTGTTGGTCAAGAGGGTCTTTGGGGATGCAGATTACCGATTAAATCAAAGTCAACGGTCATGGTCAACTTTTGGTCAAAGTCAACTGATGAAAGTCAACACAAGAATCCTCGCGGATTTCATGTGGGCGCAACATAGAAATGCAAATTTCCAGCTGACAAAAAGCAAAAATCCTCGCGGATTTTTCAGGAAATTAGAGGACAATCCTCGTGGATTTTGGAGAAAATCTTGGTGGATCCAGTTTGCAAGCCCAAGAGAAATCCTGGCGGATCCAATATTCCAGCCCAGGAGAAATCCTGGCGGATTCAGTTTGTGATGGAGACCATCATGAAGAACAGCAAGTAGCAGCAGCATCATCAGCAAAGGAGGCATCAATAGGAGCTTCACTAGCACTTTCAGCAGTAGCACAAGGAGGAGACCATGTTGCTTCACCAAACTCAGCAACTAAGGAAGCATCTCCAGATGAAATAGAAGGCTTCCTAATCTCAGGAGAGACAGCATGTCACTCAGTAGCTCAGCTACCTAGTGTAACGTGGTTTGTGAGACCTCGGTTTTTATATCTCAGGGAGCTGGCGGCCTTGGTCATAGAAACTAGGTCAATGGTCAGGTCGAGATTGCTAAGGTAAGGAAATGGGTTGAAAGAGGCGGTCACGAAGCAACAAATAAAACTAAGGTTGGTCAAGGAATGGAAAATGGGCTTCGGAGGCTTTTCGGGATGCAAACGGGGATGAGGAAATGGGTTTTGCAACGAGGGAGTAAAAAGAAGGGAGAATCAAGTGGCAATTCCGTTAGAAAATACCCACCGAGCTTCCTCTTCCGAGGATAGTCCGGATTAACTTCCCCAAAGTCCATCGACCGACCCGGAGGGTTAATGAAACGGAATTTCCTAGTTAGCTTCTATTCGCTTTCGTGAATAGAATATTAACTATCCCAACTCCTGCCTTCCAACACAAGTGTTGGATGTATTCGGGAGCTATCGAACCCAAATAAATCCTACTTGAGGGAAGGATAGGAGTGGGAAATTGATTACCCAACTAATTACTCACTAATATTGCTAACACAAATCTAATCACCCATTCACACCCTTAATTACCCCTTAACCGATAGGGTTTCTAGCCACTAATCATGATAAAAACTAAGCTAACAACATCCAGACCAAACCTAAACATGATTTCTAACATCCAACAACCATAAACAATCAAGAACAATGAAATAGCAAGTAAAGAAATTAAGAACAAGCAAAGTAATTAGCAAGGTAATTAATAAAAGAGTCAAGGGAATAGAATACTTATCAAAGTGCTGTAGATGAACAAGAGAAAGCAATAAAAGATGATCCAACAATCTTTCAATTGTTTGAATCCCCAAATCTTCAATAACAAACACAAATCTCCAAAACCCTAGATTAATTTCTCACTAATCTCTCTCTAAAAGTCACTAACACAAAGCTGGAAATAGAGTCTAAGTAACTAGAGTCTAATAAGAGTTGAATCCCTAGAAAACGCAGCAAAGGAGCTATTTATACAAAGGATCAAAATTTCCCAAAACGCAGCGTACAAAGCCCGAAGAAAACGCACAGCAGCATGGGGGTCGCGAGCGCGACCAGCGAGGACTCCCCAGGCGATTTCTCCTTCGCGGCGCCGTGGCTACGGCCTCCCAAGACCGTGGGTACGGTCTTGCTCGGCCACTTCACCCTCTGCATATGCCCACTGTGGCTACGGTCACCAGGACCATAGGTACGGTCCCACTCGGCCCCAAATGTCTTCTGGGCATAGCGGGCGCTACCCTATTCGTGGCGGGGCCTACGCCTTGGCTTTCCTTCCCTTTGTTCTTCCTTCTTTCCGAAGCATGTAACGCCCGATCCGAGGGTCGTAGCAGGTGTTACTTCACTAATTGACACCAAATGTGAGGAAAATGGCCCCGAGTCGACTCCGCCTCGGCTTCCGGTCCGGCTCGGCTCAGGAAATCACCAAAAATGCTATAAAAAAGCCCGTTTTGCTACGTTTTGAGTAAAAGCTCCAAAATCTACAAAATAACCAAAAACGCATTAAAAACTATGAAATTAAACCACGAAACGAGTTAAAAGCCAAAGGATTTAGGCTGTATTTAGACACAAAATTGGGTCTAAACACCCCCCCCCCCCGCCCACACTTAAACTTTTGCTCGTCCCGAGCAAAACAAAACAAATCAAATAAGAAAACTAAACACCAACTCCTCTGTCGTGGGAGGAAACAAGTGCATTTAGCGTATGCACCAAGCCCTTTGAACCAACCGGCAGCCCGGGTGAACGAGATGGACTCGTGAGGGTTTGTAGTGGCTGTGCCCACAAAAGCCAAAGAAAAAGAAGAGAGGGAAAGTGAAAACAAAACCAAAGAAAACAAAAGGAAAAAGAAAAAAAAGCTTCGATTCAAAGGATCTCGCAACCTAAACTAAGAAAATGTTATTAAGCCTCCAAAAGCAACCGTTAGGCGCATCTCACAAACACATGTCTCAAATAAAAGTCAATCTTGAAGATTTTCAACTCTCTACACCTTATGCCAAGCAAAACTTCATGTGCAAATGTGCAAGTGGGTTCTAACCGAAACTAAAAGACTCTAAAGACTCGTGTCCGAACTAAAAAAAAAAACAACGAAACGAACAAGGAAAGAAAGGAGTTGCCCTTCCTCGCATTTGGTCGCCCTTGGCTTGGTGAGGGCCGTAGGTGATGCAAGGAGAGGCCCCACACTTTAAGAAATATAAACTTTTCTTTTCTTTTTGGTTGGCTTTACCAACGAAATTGCTTTTTTCTTTTTCTCTTTTTTTTTTCTTTTTAAAGGTCAGTATTAGCCTTACTTTCGGGAATTGGACGGCCCAAATATGGGGTATACCCTCCCAACACAGTCTTTTCCATTCACCTCTCCGTCGCAAAGCGATATAGGAGGAGGGTTAAGGGGTATCCGTGCCGTACCACTGATACCGGCCTGTGTAGGTTGGCTAAGTGTAAGGTGGTTAATGTCATTCAGTGACACGCTCCACTTAATCAGGATATTGTATCTTATGAATTCTTTTTCTTTCTTTTCTTTCTTTTTGCTTTTGCTTTTACTAATTAGGAAAACAAAACAAGCTCGGACACAAACCCCTAGAATCTCCCGGTTCCAATCGGAACGTGAAAGGAACCGGAGGTCTCACTAGACACTCAATGAAGGGAGTCTATTTAGGTAAGTCATGACTAGAACCCGAGACAGGGTTGAAAATGCTCAGACCGGTTACTTTTAAAGAAGATTAAGAACGGCTTCTCAATTTCGACAACAAGATCCAAGAAACAAAGCAAAACAAAGCGAAAACAAATCTAAAAGAAAAATCTTTTAAGGCTTTCACTCCCTTTTTTCTCCTTTTTCACACGAAAATTTTTCAAATTTTAGGCAAAAACTAAGAAAACAAAAACCAAAACAGCTAGGTGATCTACCCTTGAAACAGAATATCTCCCCTCCCCCCCCCCCCCCCCCCACACACTTAAAACGCCACAATGTCCTCATTGTGGGAATATGTCACATGAAAAGGGTAGAGAACCTACAAAAACAAACAAACAAAGACAACTAGCAAGAAAAAATGGTGGCGACCCGAGCCTACACGGCTCCAACAACAAAATATTCCCAACACAGACACTCAAAGGGGTTCGCCACCCAAAAGAAGATCAAGCATGCAGCATGGATCAAGATATATACATGACAAAGAGAGCGGAAAGAGGTTACCTCGTGGTCTTCAATTTAATAACAGAACCAATGCGCAATCCAGGAAAAACATCACACTTGGGTTAGGAATAAACAAGAAAAACATAGTAAGTGTGAATGTCGCATGCATAAAAAGAACAAAAACAGAAAAAAACTAACAAGACACTAAAGACTAAAACTAAAGAAAAGACAAATTATTCACAAAATATACATTGACATTAACTAACCTCAACCCCGAGTCTCACGAGTTTGAGGCGGGAATTGAGGGTAAAACAACTCTCTAAACTGGCCTAACCAATGATGAAGCAATGAATGCGAAATAACTCAAACCATGGGGACAACGAACTCAACAAAAACCAACTAACTAGCACACTTCCCCCCACTTCCCAATAAAGCACCCCCCTACACTTATCTGACACGAATAGTGTAAATAAAATCAATAGAGTAAAGTGGGAGTGGGGACACTTACAATTTATTGCTCGGATCCTCCCGAGGGAGGATATGGGTACTATGGAAAGTAAGTGGGATAATAGCTGTTGATGTACTCCGGTGGTGCCGGGGGATGGTTCGCAATGGAATAGTGGTAATACCCCCAGTCACGCCAATACTGGTTTTGTTGTTGAAAATACCCCTCGTGCCTCTGAAGTGTAGACTGCTGGGCACGTATCAGATCTTGTTGGGTCTCCAACAAGTTGTTTTGACGCAGGAGTATCATTCGTTGCTCTCGAAGGTCAACTCTCAATTGTTCAAATTGAGAGTTGAGATGCTCAAATGAAGCTTCCCATGGATGACTTCCACTTCCACTAGCTTCACCATGGCCGGTATGCTCCTCTTTTTCCTCCTCATTTTCTTCTTCTTCCCCTTCTTCCTCAATGTCCTCCTCTTCTTCCCCACCACTGGACACATCCGGACCACCAACCTTACGGTCACTAGGAACCTGACCACAAGACCAGTTGTGTTTCTTGGTGATATCCAACAACTGCTCGGCATGGTCCGGATACAAGAGAATCTTCGTGTTGTTGTCGTGTCCATGGCAATAGCTGCACCTTATCAATAGGATCCGGAAGATAGCGTGGAGTCCACTTCTCCAAATATTTCCCAAAACCCTCCTGAACTACGAAGTGGCAAATGATGTGCCCCATCCCGATAGTAGTGGGTTGGGGTTCCATACTAATCTCCCGAAGACAATGTAGAACACAAGATCTGGTGTTGACCCGTTTACCCCTTATGGCATTGTAGATCACAAAAAGATCATCCTTCCGAACCTTGGGGCGTCCGCCATCTCTCCCAAACACTGAACTAGTCACGATTCTATAGAAGATTCGAACAACTGGATTGCAAAAATCACGCCCCTTAGAGTAGCGGGGGCAATGATATCGTGGATATTCGCCTCTCATACCAAGATTCATCCTCCTCCAACAAGTTAAGTCCATCATTGCCTTATGCTCATCGAAATTAGCGCATCGCTCATAAAGTCTCCCATCTTCAGGCAACCCCAACCGTTGGCAAAAACGCTTCAAGGTGCATGTCTTGTCTTTGTTGGCAACCCGGTATTCAAAATGCGCATCCTTCTTGCCATCATTGTGAACCTTCAAGAAGCTTAAAACTTTGAGGATGGGTTGGTCCACGATCGATTCGTCAATCATGATGAATACCTCCCAACCAAGAACACCAATGAGATAATCGAAGCTCGGCTTGCAATGGATGGCTTCAATTGTCGCCGCATCATAAATATCCGGTGCACATATCTTCCGTGCTTGTAGCGCTTCATACCGTCGTTTATGCTCTTCATCCCGGAAAGTTACATCCGCATCTGGTTCACACCGAATTAGTGTGGTCGTTTGCGCTTTGTAATGATCCTTTGTGAATGAGGATGGCCCCGGTTGCGATGAAGGAGCTTCCTCGACTCGTGAATGTTTGCTTCTTCCACTCATGATGAACAAAAGCAAGACTTGGCAACAATTTTGCAAATAACAGTGCCTAAATTCAAAGGTAAACCAAAAACAATCGACACAAGCAACAAACACGTGAGTTTGAAAAGCTTATGCACAAAATTCACTAGAGATTACCTCAGATCGGAGCACTTGAACGTGTATTCATCAAGGAGAAAAATTTTTGCTTGTCAAAATGAACCAAACACACAGCCAACAAAAACATAACAGACAAACAGCACAGAGAGAGCTTACTAACTCAGTTCATAATGCAAGTGTGTGAAAAACAACCAAACTCTTAGTGCACTAGCATGCTTGTGCTTTGACAAATGAATTTCGACAATTAATCACACTAACCACTAGTGAATTAACACAGCATGGACACAAAGGATACCAAAACAGCACACCAAAAACACTTCACTGCGTGGGTGTGTATTGACAAGAACTTATACTGTAACCGGAGTGTGTGTGTGCTTTCAACGGATGAAAAACAACAACTTAATCACACACACACTAAGCAAGAACAAACATTCGAATTCAACACACCCAATCTTAGCAAATAGCAAGGCAGAAACGTGTGTAAAAATTGGCAAAATTGAACCCAACTCAACAAAGTATGACAAACAAACCAGACTGCAGAAGAGAAGGAAGGGAAATTCGCACAATTTACATAAGAAATGCCTCACTTAGCTGTGTATACCAAACACTTGAACAATGGCGCATGATTTGGGACTGAATCTGGACAGAATTTCGAATCCCAGCAGCAAATTCGCAGCAGAGGAGAAGAATTAGGGCAAGGTTTCGAAAATGGAGGAGAGATGTGGGTCGAATTGAGAGTTTAGAGGGAAGGAATGGTGTGGGTGAGAGCTTGTAGCAGTCGCTTAAGGCTTAAAGAAGGTGAGTGTCGAGTTTGAGTGAGAAAGGAAATGAGAAAAGATGAGAATAGATCAGGATTTAGGGCTGGAATTCCTCGCCGACAGTGTCAGGTCGCGGGCGCGACCGACACCGTCGCGGGCGCGACGGGTGCTGGGCTACGGGAGTTGCTGGGCGTTGCTGCGCGTGACCGTAGGCACGGTATTCCTTCACCGTAGCTGCGGTCTCTCCCTGGAGCGTGCTGCTGTGGTTGTTGTTGCTGTGTAGCGGGTGCTACACATTAGGTAGCGCCTGCTACCTTACTCTGCTGTCAACTCCAACAAACTTCCAACACCCTAAAACCAACTTCAACTCCTAAAAACTTTCACACTTCAACACTCAATTTTTCATACTTCCTCACATTCAATCTAAAATTTTCCAACTCTCAAACTCTCTCAATATTCAAATATTATTCAAAACTTCACTCACTAACACATTCTTCCTTCATTCCAACTTCAGTTTTCTTATTTTTTTCAACTCCAACTTTTTCTATTTTTCACATCATTTTTCTCCCTTTTTTTCAAAATTTTTCTTTTAAACCTAGAACTTATACCTCAATTACAAGAGAAAGAAGTAAAGAAAAACTAAAAAGACTAGAAAAATAGAAAAAACCTAAAGAAAACTAAAAATAAAAATTAAAGAAAAGAAAAAGGAATAAAATTAGAAAAATGCAAAAAACTAAAAATTTGAAATAAGAAACTCAAAAATTATGGGGTGCCTCCCATAAAGCGCTTGTTTTAGGTCCCTAGCTCAACCTAAAGACTTACTTGATTCTTGGAATCCTCGGGACACAAACCAAAAACATCATCAACCTTTTCCACCAGTTCCTCTTCTTCTTTTTCCCATGATTCTCAAAGAGGTTCATGAATGTCATGGGACACTCTTCCGGTAGCCTAATCATCCGCCTAGGATATCCGGGTAGCATTTCCTTTCGCTTCGTCCACCAACGTTTCCTTCTTCTCTTCCAACACCTCCTACCCTTGCGTAGAAACGAAACTCGCTTCCTCAAGAACTTAGTTGGCCATGAGGATATAGAAGTAGAAAGTAACTTCAATTTGATGTTTGGTGGTTTACCGGGCCTAGGATCTTTGAAGATCAACTCGTTGAATTTCTTGCATTCAACATAGGTTTCTCTCAAAGAAATCTCCTTCCTCCATGGAATGATCTTCAGAGGATGATCATAGTAAATGTCCTCAAATTCACTTAGATTCGGATGCGAAACCCTTAGATATTTGATTTCTCCCCAATCATCGAGCTCAACTTCGAGAAAATAAGACTCCTTTTGGGAACTGGGGTTCATCCAAGATGCCTACCACCGCGTTGGCCTTAAAATGAGACTCTTTGTGGGATTTCATTCTTGAAGGGTCAATGTCAAAATCAACACGATCTCTTCCCACATGAAGAGACAAACGACCTCTTTTCACATCTATGGTAGCTCCTGCGGTAGCCAAAAAGGGTCGACCAAGAATAATAGGATTTCTCCAATCTTCATCCATCTCCAAAATAACAAAGTCACAAGGAATAAGGAAACTTCCCACTTGAACCGGGATATCTTCTAATATTCCCAAGGGCCTCCTAACACTTCGGTCCGCAAGTTGCAAATTAATAGTTGTAGGGGTCAAGTCATCTAGGTTCAACTTCTTACATATAGAGTGTGACATGACACTCACACTTGCCCCCAAGTCACATAATTCATTATCAATCTTCATATCACCAATTAAGCATGGAATAGAGAAACTACCGGGATCGGCTAGTTTCTCGGGGCACTTACTTCCCAGAATAGCGGTGCAACTAACCGTGAGATGAACGGGCGACGACTCCTTGATTCTTCTCTTGTTTGTCCAAAGGTCCTTGAGATGTTTCTTAAATGAAGCGACTTCCGACATGGCATCTGGAAATGGTATATTAACTTGGAGCTTCTTCATCATCAGAATTAACTTGGAGAATTTATCATCATTCTTCTGTTGAACCAATCTTCCGGGAAATGGAATTGGAGGTCTATATGAAACGGGTTTCTCCAATGGGTTTACATGAATATCCTCCCTCAAGACTTCCTTTCCTTTCTCTCGTCTTTTCTCAATCTCTACCCTCTCTTCCAACTTCTCTTTTTCTTCATCCTCGGCCTCATTAACCATAACATCATTCTCTTTTTCTTCAATCATAGCCTGTTCAACTTCTAAGTCCTCCTCTTCATTGCTATCCACCTCAACTCCCTCATTCTCTCCCAAAGGTCTCTCCTCTTCCACATTCTCCTCCACTACCATAGGTTCTTCAATTTTTCTTCCACTCCTTGAGGTAATGGTTTCAACTTGCTCCCCGTGGATAGGTTGAGGTTGAATGGGTTGAGAAAAGTATACTTGTTAAGCAACTTGGGTCATTTGGGTTTCAAGGTCTCTAAGGCGAGCACCCTCACTTTCTTGATTAGCCACAATTTGTTGGAACAACTTTTCAATCATAGAATCTTGGGATGATTGAGAAAATTGGGGTTGTGAGGTGGGTTGAGGTGAAAACTCTTCTTGAAAATATGCGTGATGGTCATAAACTTGAGAAACAGGATCAAATGTAGGATTGGCAAATGTAGTATAACCAGGATCATAATCCTCATAAGAATGGGAATAAAGTTGTTTGGAATAAACGACATTCACATGTTCTACTTGACGATACTCCACACATTGATGTTCGAGATGTGGAGCGGGAATGGATGCAAAGGCTTGCATACCTCGGGCTAAGTTCAACTGGTTGGAAACTTCATCATTCACCATCTTCTTTGTAAATCAAGGACGGTAGCCATTAGAAGCTTGATAATGGGGTTGTGTTCCAAAGAATCATCCCCATTTCCTGAATTTTGGCCGCCTCCCCAACTAGGCACATTCTGAGATAGCTCATGAAGGAAAATATTGGCTTCCTCCACAGTCTTCTTTAGGAACATCCCTCCGGACGCATTATCAATAGATTCTCTAAGAGGACCACGGAGCCCATGATAGAAATGTTGAAGCAACATCTAATCCGGTAAATTATGATGAGGGCACTGTCGTTGAAGAATCTTAAATCTCCCCCAAGAGTCGTAAAGACTCTCTCATGGCCCTTGCTTGAAACTCAAAATTTCTGCTCGAAGTCGGTGTGTCTCCTCCGCCGTAAAGAAACGATGAAGAAAGTCTCCTTTGAGTGCCTCCCATGAAGAATAAAAATCAGGTGGACATGTTTGTAACCATATCTTTGCTTTCCCCGCAAGAGTGAGAGGAAAGAGTTTCAACTTCAAATATTCTGATGATATCCTTGGAATGTGAATAAAGCTAATCCGGTCTTCGAACTTATCAATATGAGAAATGGGACTTCCAGCAGCATCGTCCCCATGAAACGGGTTTCTTTCGAAGACATCAAGTAAGTGCGGTTTAAACTCGAACACAGCATCGGATGGTAATGGTGGTAGTGTGATAGGGTTGCCTCCCGTACCCAATGATGGAATGGCATATGATAGAAGGGTACGAGGTGAACCACCTTGAGCTTCACCCATTAGAACGCGAAGACTCCTACAAGAAATGAAGAAGCATCAAATTCATTTGGATTAACACAAACTGATTTCTAGCGTGAAAGCAAACTCAAATAACCAAAAACCAAGAAACTAAAACTAGGGGCGCTAGCTCCCCGGCAACAGCGCCATTTTGTGTAACGTGGTTTGTGAGACCTCGGTTTTTATCGTTCTTTCTCAGGGAGCTCGCAATCTTGGTCATAGAAACTAGGTCAATGGTCGGGTCGAGATTGCTAAGGTAAGGAAATGGGTTGAAAGAGGCGGTCACGAAGCAACAAATAAAACTAAGGTTGGTCAAGGAATGGAAAATGGGCTTCGGAGGCTTTTCGGGATGCAAACGGGGATGAGGAAATGGGTTTTGCAACGAGGGAGTAAAAAGAAGGGAGAATCAAGTGGCAATTCCGTTAGAAAATGCCCACCGAGCTTCCTCTTCCGAGGATAGTCCGGATTAACTTCCCCAAAGTCCATCGACAGACCCGGAGGGTTAATGAAACGAAATTTCCTAGTAAGCTTCTATTCGCTTTCGTGAATAGAATACTAACTATCCCAATTCCCGCCTTCCAACACAAGTGTTGGATGTATTCCGGAGCTATCGAACCCAAATAAATCCTACTTGAGGGAAGGATAGGAGTGGGAAATTGATTTCCCAACTAATTACTCACTAATATTGCTAACCCAAACCTAATCACCCATTCACACCCTTAATTACCCCTTAATCGATAGGGTTTCTAGCCACTAATCATGATAAAAACTAAGCTAACAACATCCAAACCAAACCTAAACATGATTTCTAACATCAAACAACCATAAACAATCAAGAACAATGAAATAGCAAGTAAAGAAATTAAGAACAAGCAAAGTAATTAGCAAGGTAATTAATAAAAGAGTTAAGGGAATAGAATACTTATCAAAGTGTTGTAGATGAACAAGAGAAAGCAATAAAAGATGATCCAACAATCTTTCAATTGTTTGAATCCCCAAATCTTCAATAACAAACACAAATCTCCAAAACCCTAGATTAATTTCTCACTAATCTCTCTCTAAAAGTCACTAACACAAAGCTGGAAATAGAGTCTAAGTAACTAGAGTCTAATAAGAGTCGAATCCCTAGAAAACGCAGCAAAGGAGCTATTTATACAAAGGATCAAAATTGCCCAAAACGCAGCGTACAAAGCCCGAAGAAAATGCACAGCAGCAGGGGGGTCGCGGGCGCGACCCACCCCGTCGCGGGCGCGACCAGCGAGGACTCCCCAGGCGATTTCTCCTTCGCGGCGCCGTGGCTACGGTCTCCCAAGACCATGGGTACGGTCTTGCTCGGCCACTTCACCCTCTGCATATGCCCACCGTGGCTACGGTCACCAGGACCGTGGGTATGGTCCCACTCGGCCCCAAATGTGTTCTGGGCGTAGCGGGCGCTACCCCATTCGTGGCTGGGGCTACGCCTTGGCTTTCCTTCCCTTTGTTCTTCCTTCTTTCTGAAGCATGTAACGCCCGATCTGAGGGTCGTAGCAGGTGTTACTTTACTAATTGACACCAAAGGTAAGGAAAGTGGTCCCGGGTCAACTCCGCCTCGGCTTCCGGTCTAGCTTGGCGCGGGAAATCACCAAAAATGCTATAAAAAGGCCCATTTTTCTACGTTTTGAGTAAAAACTCAGAAATCTACAAAATAACCAAAAACGCATTAAAAACTATGAAATTAAACCACGAAACGAGTTAAAAGCCTAAGGATTTAGGCGGTATTTAGACACCAATATGGGTCTAAACACCTAGCAGGAGGTTCACATCACCTCCAGCAACCACCAATCCATCCACAGTATCCATCCAATCTTGTTACACACTTGTGAAACAAGTCTTGGCACCTTCAGCCATTCAGCCCATCAGCATTGGTCATTCAGACCAAATCTAGTTCCCAGCAACAACAGTCCAAGCAGCAGTCTTTCTCAATGTTATATCTATTGATTGAGGAAGAATCAGCCAAGGTTCCCTAGAAGTTTTTTGTTCTTTGTCATGCCATTTTCAAGTCCAAGTCAAGTCCCAGCATGTTCGAGCATGGAATCAACAAGTTTCAAGTTCTAGAACAAACAATCCCAGCAGGGTTGTTTGTTATCAGTTTTTCCAGAACCTCAGTTCTGAGGCTAAGTCTTTTGTTATCTGTCCATAGGGGTTCTTTTGGTCATTCTAGCTCGATCTTAACTAGTTGAGATTACATCCAGGTTAACTTTGGCGTGAGAATTACCACATTAACTTAAGTTTTACCCCCTTAGGCAGGAAAGCCACTAATTGGTCCATTTTGCCACTCTTTTGGCATTTGGTCCAATCAGATTCTAGCTTGCATTTTCGTTTTATTTTCTTGCAACTTGTAAACCAGATCATAATTAGTTAGATTAGGATGTAATCAGTTGTATTATTTCTAAGCTTTGTAAAACTAGATTAAGTCGAGGAGATTAGGCAGATTAGCTTATGTTAAGCAGCTGCTAATCAAACTTCTTGTAGCCTTTATATTACGAGTTTCTAAGCAATGAAACATCATCAGTGTTCATTCAATAGTATTCTCGAGTGTCTTAGAACCTTTGAATGTTTTTGAGTAACCTATAACTCTCAACCCTTGGTTAAATCATCTCATGTCACTTGATTTTGGCAAGAATCAAGCAAGTGTCAGATGTGCTTGATCATCTATGCTCTGGTGTGTCTGTAGGAGCATGAATGGGAGAGTCCTTTGCCCTTGATTGCAGTTGTGGTGTGTCTGTATCAACTGTAAGCAAGTTATCTTTTATTTTTTGTATTGAGTTGTCTTCTATTCCAGCTAGTTGCTTTCAATCAGTTATTGTTTTACAAGCACTCAACTGTGTGTGTGTGACTGTATGGTGCATTCTAGTTCAATACTCTAATCATTGTGAGCTAGCATACATCATCCTGGTATCAGAGCATTGTGTTCTATCTTGGATTGTGTTGTTTGTGATTATTTGAAATGGCCAGGGCTAGTAGAACACCTCATGAAGTCTTAGAACATACTTTAAAAGAAAAAGAAGAAATGGAGCAAAAAATGAAATTCTTGAGTGAGTAATTACAGTATTATATGAAAATGCATAGAAATGAGCTTAATAGAGAGACTGATGAAGAGATAGAGGAAGGAGAAGGTGAGAATCCTTTTAGTAGGTCAGGAAGAGGAGGTCGAGGTCCTAGGCCTACACACAGAAGAAGGAGATAAGTTAGGAAATCACCTAGGGTCAGTGAGCCAGAAGAAAACAGTGACAGGGAAAAGAGAAGAGAAGATAAGAGGATAGAGAAGTTAGATTTCAAAATTGACATACTTGAGTATGCAAGGGAATTAGATCCTGATGTCTTTCTAGATTGGATACAGACTGTGGAGAGGGTTTTTTGCTTGAAAGAAGTCTCAGAAGAGAATTAGGTAAAGTTAGTTGCCTTAAAATTGGAAAGGTATGCTTCTACCTGGTGGACTTATTTACAGAAAAGAATAATGGAGATTGGTGAAGAAAGGGGAGCACTTGGATTGAAATGAAGCAGAAATTGAAAGAGAAATTCCTTCCAGACAACTATATGAAGGAAAATTACTCTAGTTACAACATTTGTTGCAGGGAAACAAATCTGTGGAGGACTACACCAAAGAGTTTGAACACTTGCTTTGGAAGTGTAATATGCAGGAGAATGAAATGCACACTTATGTTAGATACCATGCAAGATTGAATGAAGGAATCAAGAATGTGGTTGAGCTGCAGGTCTATAATTCACTTGATGAGCTAAGCTCTTTAGCTCATAAGGTGGAGCAACAGAAGAAGGCCAGAGTGAAGGAGTATAGCAGCAGATACCCAGCCAAACCCTATGCCCAAACCAAGCCAAATCCTTATAGCAAGCCTTATAATCCCCCACAAAGAACCTATCCACCCCCACCCCCACCTCAAACCAGATACCCAACCCCAAGACCACCTAAAACCCAGCCACAAAATCCCCAACAAAGAACCCCTGCCCCTATCAGCAGAGCCTACCCAGAAAGAAGGTGTTTCAGGTGTCAAGGATTTGGGCACATTGCCTCAGAATGTTCAAACAAGAGGATGGTTACTCTTGCTGAGTACCAAGCAGCCTTGTTTATTGACTCTAAACATGTGCAGGAAGAAGAATAGGATTATGAAGTGCCTGAACATGATCCAGTTTATGATGATGCCATATAAGAGGGTCCAGATGAAGGAGAAATTTTGGTGATCAGGAGAGTTCTGAGTAGCTCAGCAGTAGAAGAAGCAGAAGAACAGAGGGAGAATATCTTTCATACAAGGTGTACCATTGGAGGGAAGGTGTGTCAGTGATTGTTGACAGTGGAAGCTGTACCAATGCAGCTTCTAGCACCATGGTGAAGAGGCTAAACTAGCAACCAAGCCCCACCCAGCTCCATATAGTATTCAGTGGCTCAGCTCAGGGAAAGGTATCAAAATTTCTACTAGATGCCTTGTTAGCTTTTCAATGGGTCAGTCATACAAAGATGAGGTCTGGTGTGATGTTTTGCCAATGGATGCGTGTCATTTGCTTTTGGGTCGACCTTGGTTGTATGATAGATCAGTGAGTCATTGTTGTAGAGCTAATACATATACCATTACCATGAACCACAGAAAGATCATTCTTACCCCCATGAAACCCTCACAGTTAACCAAGAAATCCAAGAACCTATGTCTAGAACCTAGTCTTGATGTGTTGCTTTTGTCTGATCAGCATGAATTTAGCACACAAAGAGACTTGATCCTTTTAGACCTTGAAGAACCCTCAGCCCCACAAAATGATCACCCTTTATTCTTTCCCTTACTTCAGCAGTTTCAACATGTCTTTCTTGATGAAATGCCACATGGTTTGCCACCTAAAAGGGATATCCAACACAAAATTGACCTAGTGCCTGGATTAGTGTTGCCTAATAAGCCAGCTTATAGGATGACCCCAGCAGATACCAATGAAATACAATGGCAGGTGGATGAGTTGTTGGAAAAGGGAATGATTAGGGAAAGTCTGAGTCCATGTGCAGTACTAGCCTTGTTAGTGCCTAAGAAAGACGGAAGCCAGATGATGTGCATAGATTGCAGGGCTATTAACAAGATCACAATCAAGTATAGGTACCCTATACCTAGGCTTGAAGATATGTTGGATGAGTTACGTGGGTTAGCAGTCTTTTCTAAGATTGATTTGAGGAGCGGATATTACCAAATAAGGATCTATGAGGGAGATGAGTGGAAGACAACATTCAAGACCAAGGGGGGTTTGTTTGAATGGTTGGTAATGCCTTTTGGTCTGACTAATGCCCCATCTACATTCATGAGACTCATGAATTAGGTCTTGAAACTACTCATAGGCAAGAGTGTTGTTGTGTACTTTGATGATATTCTTGTCTATAGCAGGTCTGAGCAAGAACATGTCAAGCATTTGCAGGAGGTTTTAGATATTCTGTGCAGGGAGCAGTTGTTTGGAAATCTCAAGAAGTGTCACTTCTTTACATCCCAAGTGAACTTCTTGGGGTACATTGTCACAGCAGCAGGTATCCAAGTTGATGAGGAGAAAATTCAAGCCATTAGGGAGTGGCCTGTACCCAGTTCTATTCAGCAAGTCAGGAGCTTCCATAGCCTGGCTTCATTTTATAGAAGATTTGTCAAAAATTTCAGCACCATTTTAGCACCAATGACTGAAGTGGTGAAGGGGAAGTCCTTTATTTGGACAACAGCAGCCTAGAAAGCCTTTGAAGAAGTCAAGGAGAGGCTCACTTCAGCCCCAGTTCTAGCACTACCCAGCTTCACCAAAGTTTTTAAAGTAGAATGTGATGCTTCAGGTGTTGGCATAGGAGCAGTATTGAGTATTGACACAGGAGGGCAAACCAGTTGCGTATTTCAGTGAAAAGTTGAATGATGCAAAGAGGAAGTACAACACCTATGACAAAGAGTTCTATGCCATCATTAGAGCTCTTCAGCACAGGAGGCACTACCTCATTGGAGCAGAATTTATATTACACAGTGATCATGAAGCCTTGAAGTTCATTTAATGACAACACAAGCTCAACACCAGGCATGCTACTTGGGTCGAGTACATGCAGAAAATTCACTTCATGATCCACCACAAATCAGGAGTGCTAAATAAAGGAGCAGATGCATTGAGTACGAAGTATCTGTTGCTTCATATACTTGATTCTAGAATTGTTGGTTTTGAGCATTTGAAAGCTTTTTATCAGGAGGATGGAGACTTTAAGCAGGTGTACCAGAAGTTCCAATAGCAACCCCAGGGTCTGTATCACATAGACCAGGGCTATTTGTTCAAGGGAAGCATATTGTGTGTTCCTAGAAGCAGTTTCAGAGAATTATTGATCTTTGAAATCCATGGAGGGAGCTTAGCAGGTCATTTTGGAGTTGAAAAGACCCTGTTGATGTTAAAAGAACACTACAGTTGGCCAAAGATGAGAAAAGGTGTGGAGCATCTACTGAAGAGGTGCAACATTTGTCAATTGGCTAAGTCACATAGCCTACCTCAAGGTTTATACACACCATTGCCACTTCCCAGCAGCCCTTGGAAAGATGTCAGCCTTGATTTCATCATAGGTTTGCCAAGAACTCAAAGAGGCAAGGATTCAGTGATGGTGGTGGTTGATAGATTCTCAAATATGGCACATTTCATACCTTGCCAAACAACCTTTGATGCCACAAGAGTTACAGAATTGTTCTTCCAGGAGATTATAAGATTGCATGGAGTGCCAAAGACTATGGTTTCTAACAGGGATACCAAGCTTTTGAGCCATTTTTGGGTTACTTTGTGGAAGAAGTTAGGCACACAACTCAAGTACAACACCACTTGCCATCCACAAACTGATGGACAGACAAAGGTTACTAATAGAACACTTGGAGTCCTATTGAGAGCACTGATTCACAAAAATAAAGCAGGATGGGACACTCTCTTGCCCAATGCTGAATTTGCTTACAACAAAACACCACCCAAGGCCATAGGCTACTCTCCATTCCAAGTAGTCTATGGTAAAAATCCAATTTCCCCTTTGGATTTAGTTCCACTAACTACTTCTGTCAAATTTAGTTTTGAAGCAGGTAAAAGAGCATATCAAATTAGGGAGCTTCACCAGCAAGTGAAGGAGAAAATTGCCAAGTATACTGAGCAGGTGTCTACATCAGCCAACAAGCGTAGGAAGAAGGTCATTTTCCAGCCTGGAGATTTAGTTTGGATCCACTTGAGGAAGGACTGGTTCCCCTGCAAGAGAAAAGGCAAGCTGCTACCAAGAGCAGATGGCCCATTTGAAGTGCTTGAGAAAATAGGAGACAATGCCTATAGGTTGGACCTATCTGAAGAGTATGGACGTTCAGCAACATTCAATGTAGCAGATCTTCGACCATACTATCTAGTAGATGAAGACCTACCAAGTTTGAGGACAAACTTTCCTCAACCTGGGGAGGATGATGGAGACCATCATGAAGAACAACACGCAGCAGCAACATCATCATCAAAGGAGGCATCAATAGGAGCTTCACCAGCACTTTCAGCAGTAGCACAAGGAGGAGACCATGTTGCTTCACCAAACTAAGTAACTAAGGAAGCATCTCCAGCAGAAACAGCAGGCTTCCTAATCCCAACAGAAACAACATGTCACTCAGTAGCTCAGCTACCTAGAAAGAGGTTCATAGCACCTCTAGCAGCCACCAATCCATCCACAACATCCATCCAAGCTTGTTACACACTTGTGAAATAAGTCTTGGCACCTTTAGCCATTCAGCCAATCAGCATTGGTCATTCAGACCAAATCCAAATCCTAGCAACAACAGTCCAAGCAGCAGTCTTTCTCAATGTCATATCTGTTGATTGAGGAAGAATCAGCCAAGGTTCCCTAGGAGTTTTTAATTTTTTCTTTGTCATGCCATTTTCAAGTCCAAGTCAAGTCCCAGCATGTTCGAGCATGGCATCAACAAGTTTCAAGTGCCAGAACAAACAATCCCAGCATGGTTGTTTGTTATCAGTTTTTCCAAAACCTCAGTTCTGAGGCTAATTCTTTTGTTATCTGTCCATATGGGTTCTTTTGGTCATTCTAGCTCGATCTTAACCTGTTGAGATTACACCCAAATTAACTTTGTCGCGAGAGTTACCTCAGTAACTTAAGTTTTACCCCCTTAGGCAGGAAAGCCTTTAATTGGTCCATTTTGCCACTCTTTTGGCATTTGGTTCAATCAGAGTTTAGCTTGTATTTTCCTTTTATTTTCTCGCAACTTGTAAACCAGATCATAATTAGTTAGATTAGGATGTAATCAGTTGTATTATTTCTAAGCTTTGTAAGTTAGATTTAGTCAGGGAGATTAGGCAGATTAGCTTATGTTAAGCAGTTGCTAATCAAACTACTTGTAGCCTTTATATTTCGAGTTTCTAAGCAATGAAACATTATCAGTGTTCATTCAATAGTATTCTCGAGTGTCTTAGAGCCTCTGAATGTTTGTGAGTAACCTATAACTCTCAACCCTTGGTTAATTCAGCTCCTGTCACTGGATTTTGGCAAGAATCCAGTAAGTGTCAGTCGTGCTTGATCATCTATGCTCTGGTGTGTTTGTAGGAGCATGAATGTGAGAGTCCTTTGCCCTTGATTGCAGTTGTGGTGTGTCTGTATCAACTGTAAGCAAGTCTATCCTTTATTTTCTGTATTGGGTTGTCTTCTATTCCAGCTAGTTGCTTTCAATCAGCTATTGTTTTACAAGTACTCAGTTGTGTGTGTGTAACTGTATGGTGCATTCTAGTTCAATACTGTGATCATTGTGAGCTAGGATACATCAGTTTGCCAGCCCAGGAGAAATCTTGGCGGATTTGTTAGTCCAGCCCAGAAAAATTCCTGGCGGATCTGCCAGGCTAGCCCAGGAAGACTGCGCAGATTTTGCTTTTGGCCTGGTAAAACAAGTTTAAGCGGATCATCTTGTAGACACAGGGATTCACACCGATAAAATCCCGACTTATCAAAAGATTAATAAGACATTTGGGTCGGATACCAAGATGGATCAGTGGGCCATGTAAATAGCAAATTAAGCATGACAATACGAGGGCCCAGTACCAAGAACAAAACCCGCACGGGTTTTAATCAAGGGAGGCGGCCCAGAAACAAAACCAACTCAAGGCACGCCCCGGCCCAACTGCTTCAAAACCCGCGCGGGTTTTCTACTGCCTAAGCGCATCGTTTTTCCGTCCACGTTAGCGATCCCTGTGCCTGGATATTTTAAAATCCGCATGGGTTTTCTGTTTGAATCCGGCGCCAAAAATCTTGATCACCCCCATGATATTAGCCCATGTGCATTTGACTTAACCTTGACTTTGTGATTGCATGGAGATGAAGGGCATGATCCAAGGGATGTGTCCACTCCATTTCCCTCCTAAACCTCACATCCTTCACCTATAAATTCCCTCCATCCATTCCATCCATTTCACCAACTAACACCATCATTCTACGCAAATTATCATCAACTACTCTCTTAAACCACCCTCATTATACTTTAATTCTCAACACATTATCCTTACTCTACTCAAATTCCATACCAAAACTCTCTCAACAACCTATTCCTAATACTTTCACAAAGTTACCACTCTCATATTGTCCTTCCATCATCCTCACATTCACCCTTCCAATCCTCAAGTCAAGGCAAAGTCAAGGATTTCAAACCGGCACATTCGGGCTCCTAAATCAGAAGAGGTTCGATTCATTGCTTTCTTATTGTCATTGTTTATATCATGTAATTCGTACTTTAATTTCGTTATTTGTACATATTTTGTAAATCAAAAACCTCATTTTATATTGCATGATGATGAATATAGTTTCGTGAAATTAATTAAACTTCTTCCCACTCTTTTTCATTTTAATGTCGAATTTAGTAGAGTCTGTTTTCTAACAGGTGAGTTCGAGAGTTCTTATAATTCTCGAATTCGTAACCTTACCCCCGAACTTAGAATCGAGTTTCGTAGACCGGAGTTATTTTTTATTATTTTTAAGGTTTGTCGATTTCCTTAAATCGACTGGCGACTCTTATTTCTTTTATAACCCGTTTAATTATTTTAAACATACGAATTTACACCAAATATTTAAAAATGGTTTAATATTTTCCACACACTAATCCAAGGTAAAACCGAGAGAAAATGGGTCTGAAATTGATAAAAACCCCCACGGGTTTTATCAGTTTTAACCTATCTTCTCTGGCCCACAAAAGCGCACGGTCCGGCCCATGGAGTATTAAAACTCGCGCGGGTTTTAGCCCTCTATGGCGGCCCGTTTGCCTTCGGTTAGGCCTGGGTCGAGTGTTTGGTCAATATTGAATTATTTCTTAAAGTATTTCGGTGTAATTTCGAGTGTTTAAATAAATAAAAACGGATTTATAAATAAATAAAATTTCACCACCTCGAAAATGAATTTCGAAAGTAAAAATATCATTATTTAAGGATTAAGCAACCTTGGTTGGCTCCCGATCACTTAAGTAGCGCATCACGGAGAAAAGCAGTCGCCTTTTCCCGGGGTCCTACACATTTGTATTTTGGTTTGGAGGGAAATCCTCGCGGATTTCTTTTTCAAACCGAGCAATTCTTTTCGTCAATGAACTGCTCTTCCCCACTCAGTAACTCCTCGCAGATTTGTTACGAGGTGAGGAGGAGTGTATTCTGTAGATAACCTCCATAGAAGATACTTATAAAAGGGAGTCATCAGCAAGCATTTGGGGGTTCGGAAAGTCTAGTGTAGGTACGCTTTTGGAAATTATCAACACAAAAGTGAATCTACAAACACACTTTTTTTAGGAAGAATCCACGCGGATTTTGGAAGAGCGCCACTGCCCAGACTTGCATGATACATTGAGAAATTTGAGTTTGATTAAGGAAATCCTGGCAGATCCATCAGGGTTTGGCATACTTTTTCCTTTTGTCTTGTTGGGTTTTCTCTGATTTGTACTCATGTAGCGCCCTTCCCCCGCCCGCTGTAATTTTTGTTTTTTTAGATGTTGGTTTAATTCGTGACTTTTCGTACGCATTAATTTTAAAATTTGGTGACAACTTTGTTTTTTTAGTTTTCTTTTCTCTTTTCTTAAACTAAAACCCGACGGAGTAAAGGTCGTTTTACGGGCGGTGTAGGAGCAACCCTCCTACATTCGTACCTTTACCCCCATACCTATTTCTCTTGTTTGTATTGAGGAGTTTTCTTTCTTTTTGTTAGTTTTTCCAAAACTAATTAGCGACTCTGTGTGCCTCATTTCGTGCATGTTAATGGCCTTTTATGGTTGACCCTTGTCTCAAAATTTTCAATGGCCCTTGATGTGAATGGAGAATCAACTCAGCACACCGCTCAAAAATCCTTGCGGATTTTTGGCTATTAGGTCAAGTCAGATTTCCCTTTGGGTTGCAAAATGTTGCAGGTTGTGGACAACGGACCAACTTTTCGTACTGGTTGAAAATCCTGGCGGATTTTAGGCCCATACGTATGTTTAGAATGTTATCTCGACCTCTTGTGACCAATATTCTCATTCGGGATGGGCTTGAACCTTGGTTGACCTATGGAATCCGCCAGGATTTTGTTGTCTCGAGGTCCCGGTCCATTTCCAAACGAATATGGTCCATTGTAATTTTGAGATCAAGGATTAAACATATTTTAGGCGTAAACTACACGAAATGACAAGTTAAAATATTTATTTGGAAAATTGGAATCTAATAAACCAAACTTTATGTCTATTTTGATCTAACAAACCAAACTTAACTTTTTGTTAATAGCAAACTGTACTTAACATAATATTTCTTTTAGTGAACCTCCACCAATTTCCAGTTACCTTAAAAATGACATGAAGGATTTTTTGCCGATTGAAATGAACCTAATTAAAATGAACAATGTGTTGGAAGAAAGGTTCGAACAGCTATTGTCATTTTTCCGGTATCCGGAAATTGGTGGGGGTTTACTAAGAAAAATATTATGTTAAGTACAGTTTGTCATTAACAAAAAGTTAAATTTGGTTTGTTATATCCAAATGGACATAAAGTTTGGTTTATTAGATTCCAATTTTCCTATTTATTTCGTGCATAAAATAATAAAAAATGCACCCTAGGAAACATAAGCCACCCTACGTCAATCTCGACACTTCGTGGGGGACCGTGCCCTCCGAGCCGCGGGCCCAATAGTTCCATTGGGGACTTATTTAGATAGTGGGTAAGACTTGAAAAGTCGGGTTTTGTTTTTCTTTAAAAAAAAAAAGTTGTCACATTTCTTTTTAGGCATTTTGCATTTCGGGCCTTCCCCTTTGTTGGGCACATAAGGTACCATTTAGGTTTCTATCCCCATTTTTTACCATCTCGGGAAAACAAAACCATTCAACTTGGTGGGTCCATTGAGACCTTCACCAAGCCTGTTGTTGTTTTCTCACTCGTGCACCACTTCTTAGTCCTCATGATAAAAGGAGCAACCCAAGTGTGTTAATCTTGCCATGCACCCCATGGAAGATGAAGCATTCGGGACACCAGCTACAGGTTAGGTTAAACCGACCCCTTTAACCCTCAAACATAGAACCTTGGCTAGGTTGGAATTCATTTGGCGTGCTATGTGTTTTTATCGACCTTCGAACCCAAAACGTGTCATAATGCTTAGACCTATAAAAAAATAATAATTAAAAAAAAAGACAATCATGCATTTGCATAATTGGGCCAAGATAATTGATTTGGTCTATACCAAATTTGAGCCCTCGGAATCCTCGTGGATCCCGTGTGGGGCTGAGCCTGGTATAGCCCAAATCAATATTTCACCCTTTTTGTTAGCTGTCGAGCACCTGTTTAGGCCCTATAGGGGGCTTGAGCCCAAGAAATCCGCGAGGATCCTTGATGATCTCGGACCCTGCGGAGCCTAAACTAAAGTGCTATTAGGATCATATCGTGTCATAAAGTAGAGTATGTCTAGTGTAAGGCAGTTTATTTAGGTCGCAGAAGTCTATTAGGCCTTCGGGGTCCTCGCGGATCCTTGAGTGAGCCCATCCTTGTAGAGTTCAAATGTTCTCCTTGTTGTGTCTAGTCGGCAAAAAATGACATATTTAGCCCTTATGTGAGGCCTGAGCCTGAAAGTTTGTTGTTGGTCTCGGTCCGATAACGTCTTAATATGTCTTTTGGGCATGAGTCTACATTTGCATAAGGTATTTATTTGGGTTTCGCATATGATCTAGAGCTCCAGCTCGGTCATTCGGGATTCAAATAAAATTCTTCATTGATGGCATGCATAGAGTCTTAGGGGTCGATGTTGAGCTGAGTCTTCAAATTTCCTCATCTTTCCTGACACAATAGGTTTGTTTCAGGTATATCAAAGAGACGAGACAGGTCGGTTAGAAGCTTTTGACATCCAGTACGACAATAACGAAGATCGTGTTTCACCATCATCTGAGCAGACCGACGAAGAAGCGACCAAAGAAGTAGTTGAATCTTTAGTAATTGATCCTTCTAAAACAATGTCAGACCCTAATAGCGACAATCCTGAAGTCCCACATGATGACAAGGAGCAAGTGCCTCCTACCCCACCTCCTCCACGTACTGAAATGGAACAGCTCACCAACATAATTCAGAATATGCAAGTTACCATGAATGCGCAGTTAAAGGCACAAAATCAGAGAATTGACGCCATCATTCATGCCATGGAGGAGGCGAAGAATTCACATGCGAAAAATCGCACTACGGAGAGTTTGAGCAACAATCGGGAAATGAGAAAGATGGTTCAGTCCACGGGGTTTCGAACTCGAGACTTGACCGAATTGAACAGATGTTGAAGGAATCTACTCTTTTCAACAATAATTTTATGGACGATGTAGGTTTCACACTCGTCCCAAGGGGTAGACTCCTCCCTAAATTTAACATGCCTGATATCAAATTTCACTGTACTGAGAATCTGCATCAACATGTGCGGAGTTTCATGGGGGCTATGACCCTAAAAGGAGTTAGGGTAGACTCTCATATTCATTGCATGTGTGTCTTGCATCCTTATAGATTAAAAAGACAGTTCGCATATAGTGCATTAACATCATGCATTACTAGAGAAAAAAGGTCCATCCATTGCATCATCGAAGATAAATAAACGGTTTGAGCATTATACACACACTCAGTACTCGTCAACCGAGATCATATCAGTCGCTTCCAAGTTCAAGGACCCATATGATGAACCCATGGCCAACAAATCGGCATGCATGCCAAAGAAGTAGGTCCAATCTGCATGAGGGGGAATGATGAACCGGACTCAATTTAAAGAGCAAGAAAATCTTCCCGACTCATTTGGAACCTCGAGGATCCTGAACCATCAAATAATGCTTCTAGGTCTACAGACAATTATTTAGGCTCAAGCATACAGTCCAAATTGAGAGGTTCCTTGCGGATCCCATTCCGACCCACATAGTATTTTGGGAAAATATAGTTGGAATACAGCCCGGGCAATATCTGGTCCAAATGGGCGGAATCCTCACAGATCCCGCTTCCTATCCAGACCGTTTCGGACATTTTTCGGCAATAAAGTCCGGGAATAAAATGCGGTCCACGAGTAGTTCTTAAATTCATTTAGTTCAAGCAGAATGCAGGACATGTGCACAGGTACCATTTAGATCCTCGCGGATCCTGGTCCCCACACACATAATACTTTGACTGAAGATTGTATGATTTGACATTATTCAAGTGAAATTTAGTCCACGTGCACGGGAACCATTTAAATCCTTGTGGACCTATGTATCAAATCTGTCCAAATTTATAAAAAACAAAGCTTGCTAATGGCCTTTCAAGTACAGTAGCTCAACAATGGTTTATAAATGTATGAAAAACTTACTCAGTGTTGTGCGTTTTCGGGCTCGCGGTAACTCCTCGCGAATTTCCTGTTCAAACCGTCAGTCAATGTTTCAGAGAAAAGGAACTCGGCAGCTCAACTGATTTGGTTCCTGGCGGACTTTTCAAGATCGGAGAACTGGGGTAGCTCGCGGATTTAAAATTCAAAAAATGGAGCTTACCCCGTTGCCAAGCTAAGCCGAGCTCCTCGTGGATTTTCAGATCTCCCTCATCAAATTAGATAGTACCTCGAGGATTTTCCTTTCAAATCTGCCAAACTTAACAATGGCCACTACTTGGTACCCTGTGGATCTTAGCCGGAAAATTTTCCAAATTTTTGAAAAATTTGAGCTTGCCAAGCAAGTCAGCTATGGTTTCATAAAGATAAAAAATGTACCAAACAAGTTGAAGGTTGCAAAATTTTCGAAGTTTAAGGTTGAAGACTTACTCAACAGTCCGTTTGCAAAATTGAAACACAGCTCGGTACCTTCGGCTGCTCGCGGATTTTTGGTACAAAATGTCAAGAATGGCTTCAGGAAAGGTTTCTAAAGCAAGAACACAACTTAGAAGCTGAGCACCTCACGGATTTTCTGAAAATTTCGCAAAAACTTACTTTGTTGCCAAAGTTCATCAATGGTTTCTCAAGCAAGCAAAGAAAATGAGGCTCTGAAGGTGTGAAATCCTCGCGGATTTTGCACTTGAATCTGCCCAATTTTCAAAACTTGAGCTTACCGATGGCAAGTTTTCAAAATTCGGGCAAAAGCACAGCTGGATGCCTCGGTTCTTCGCGGATCTGTTGGAGTTCAAGGTTGAAGATGCAAGTGTTGAGGCTCACGAAATGCAAATGTGGTTGAAATACAAAGATAAGGAGTGGTCAAAATGTATTGAAGGGAAGTACTCCTTCAACCTCTCTTCGTTATTACTAATATTATCTTCATCTTTATTTTTTACTTTTACTAACATTATGACCTTTGGTTTTATTTTTTATTTTATTTTTTTTCATTTTCATTTTCATTTTTTATTTTATTTTATTTTATTTTTATTTTATTTCATTTTACTTACTATTACCTTTTACTAGTATTGTCACTAAATAATTACATGTTGTATTTTCAAGTGAATGATCACACCAAGCCTAGACAACCTCCAGCAATCAATTCAGCATCGGACTACCTCCGGTCAGTTTCCAGTATTCAAGCTACCATTGAATAATCAAGCCTGGACAACCTCCAACAATCAAGTCAGCATCGGACTACCTCCGGTCAGTTTCCAGTATTCAAGCTACCCTTGAATCATCAAAGCCTAGACTACCTCCACCAATTTCAAGCGGACTACCTCCGGTCAGTTTCCAGTATTCAAGCTACCATTGAATAATCAAGCCTGGACAACCTCCAACAATCAAGTCAACATCGGGCTACCTCCGGTCAGTTTTCAGTATTCAAGCTACCCTTTAATCATCAAAGCCTATACTACCTCAACCAATTTCAAGCGGACTACCTCCGAATATACTCCAAGTAGTCAGGCTACCCCCGAGAAATTCATTAGAGCCTGGACGATTTTCAAATCGAACTACCTCCGACCAATTTTCAATTCATTTGGGTTACCCCGAAAAATCACTAGACTAGCTCCAACAGTTTGAAGGTATACTTTGACTTTCGTCTTACTAATACTCAGTCAAAGTGGGGGCTAACTGTAGACACCAAAATAATACCCAATGAGCGACATGAGAATTTTGGACATGTTGGATTCCTCGAGGATTTTGTGTGATATATGTCCCTCGGGGATTTTCATCAACAGAGTCCTTGGATCAAAAGGGTCCTCGCAAGTTTTTTGGTCAAGGGGGTCTTTGGGGATGCAGATTACCGGTCAAGTCAAAGTCAATGGTCATGGTCAACATTTGGTCAAAGTCAACTCTGTGTCAAAGTCAACTCAAGAATCCTCGCGGATTTCGAGCAAGCCCAAGATAGAAATCCTCGCAGATTCATAAGGGCGTAACATAGAAATTCAAATTTCCAGCTGACACAAAGCAAAAATCCTCGCGGATTTTTCAGGAAATTGGAGGGCAATCCTCGCGGATTTTTCAGAAAATCCTGGCGGATCCAGTTTGCCAACCCAAGAAAAATCCTGGTAGATCCAGTCTGTCAGCCCAAGAGAAATCCTAGCAGATTCTGTTTGCCGCCCAGGAGAAATCCTAACGGATTTGTTAGTCCAGCCCAAAAAAATTCCTGGCGGATCTACCAGGTTAGCCCTAGAAGACTGCGCGGATTTGCAGGCCAGCCCAGAGAACTCCTCGCGGATTTCTTGCTTTTGGCCTGGGAAAACAAGTTCAAGCGGATCATCTATATTTTGGTTTGGAGGGAAATCCTCGCGGATTTTCTATTCAAATCGAGTAGTTCTTTCCGTCAAAGAACTACTCCCCACTCTCGCCACTCGGTAACTCCTCGCGGATTTGTTGCGAGGTGAGGTGGAGTGTATTCTGCAGATAACCTCCATAGAAGAGGCTTATAAAAGGGAGTCATCAGCAAGCATTTGGGGGTTCAGAAAGTTTGGTGTAGGTGCACTTTTGGAAATTATCAACACAAAACTGAATCTACAAACACACTTTTTTTGGATAGAATTCTCGCGGATTTTTGAAGAGCACCACTGCCCGGACTTGCGTGATACATCGAGAAATTTGAGTTTGATCAAGGAAAGCCTGTTGGATTAGTGTTCTCTGCGATAGAGATCCAATGAGTTGGATTACAAACTTATATATTAAAAAAAAATTCAAATTTTACGCAATAATGTTTTAATCAATCAAACGCTAGAAGTTACTTCAAACATTATTACCAAATAGGACATAATGCTAACAACCAAATTAGAGCACAAATTAGTATTCCCCTATTCCTTAATATTTGTCATTTTATTGTATATCTTTTATGGTCTTTAATATATAAGTTCGTCTTTTAATTTTTAGAATAGTATATATGTATTTAAAATACTACATAACTAAATACTTATGTGGTTTCATATTAAATGTTACGTTAATCTATGTGTCAGTCAAATTTTAAAAACTTTAAGAATTAATTTCTTAACGTATACAATGTTCTATTATATCGAAGCAATATCATTATATTCGTAATGATAACTATTATCATCAAAGCATAATGTTGTATTTTTTTTTAAATAAATATGCTATATAAATAATTCAAACTTAAAGAAGGATAATGATATAACATTTATGAAGTAAAAAATTAATATTTTTTTTGGTAACCAAAGTAAGAAATACAATCCTTCCTAATATAAAATAAAAATTAATATGGAATGGATGAAGTGTATTAATATGAAACTATTTTACAATAAATATAGTGAGATAATATATATTTTTAATCATCGTACACATGAAATAATTAGTACTTCAATCATATAAAAGTTTGACCTCACCAACTCCAGTTAAACTAAGTTGTTGATTGTCTATATCGATTAGACTTGTTATATTCTATTATAATTTATTAAGGATTTTTAGATGGTAATATACTTGCTTTTTGGATTGTAATATATCATCCTTTAGTATTGGACAACAGTATTCCATACCTTGATATCTAGGTGAGATTACTATATGAACAGTAACTAAGGGATGGTGTAGCGATCTCCATACTGACATGGCTGTTAACTTCTCCATTTTTCTCACTAACCCATGTGAAAAATCAACCCCAGCATATGGACTAAGGGGGTGGTGAACCGGTCTCTATATCGATGTAGCTAGTGGTAGGCCAAGTAAATTTTTTTTTCTAGGTTGAATAAAGGAGGTCAATTTCCTTTATTTAGGGAAAAATGATTTTCATTGAAAATGTTTGTCAAAACGTTTTTTTATAAAACACTAGAAAATTAGGAAAATATTTTGGGAAATTGGATTCTAATAATACGAACTTTTGGCCATATAAGACTTAATAATACGAACTTTCGATTTGGTGATTAATAATACGAACTTTGACCCTATGTTAACCTCAACAACACGCCACCGAGTTAAGATTAACTTAACTCGGTGGCGATCCTAGCTGACAGCGGAGGGATGAGTTTAGTCAATTTTGACTTACCCAATCAGTATTATTTGTCCACCTCAACCCCCCCTCTCTCTCTCTCTTTCTTCGTTGCAGATTTCCAGCCCCCCTCTCTCTTTCACAATCTTCTTCTTCCTCCCTCTTTCTCTCTCCTCTGTCTCTATCTTTTTCTCTCCAACTTCACCTTCTTCTTCCTTCTTCTTCCATCATCACCCTCATCCATCTCCACCACCACAAAACTTTCAAACCACCATTACTACCACCACACCTCATTATCGCAGCCACCAAAAAACCACCTAGCCACCTTCACTTCCACCACCATCCGCCCCAAAAATTCATAATGTAGAAGGTGCGGTGTGCCCTTTTTAGTCCCACTAAGCTAAATCACACCACCACAACAGTATCATTTCATAAACTAACTATCCCAAAGAACCAAACTTCCCCAAATACAAAACCAAACTACCGACACCATAGCATTTAATTCTCCTGAGCTATATACATACTGAAAGACATAGACAACAATTAGACACAAACGCAATAGATTAGAGACGCAATCAACCAACCTTATAGAGAAATGACAAACAGAGAGCTTAGCCAAGCTCTTGAGCCCAGCAATCTCCGCAAAAATCGGAAACCCCGAAGGCCTCGGCGGCACTTTCGACAGCTCAAGCTCCTTCAAAGCTTCCAACTTCTGAAATGGCAACCCCGCGAGTCCAACAGGAGAAACCTTCACTTGCAGGTATTACAGCTCCACCAAATCCCTATACTCCGATGGGAACAAGTTAACCTAATTGGCAAAAAACTTCAGCGTCTTCAACCTGGGCCCGAAGCTGGCTAGGGTTTTGGGCATCAAATTGAACATATTCCGATAGATGTAGAGCCCATGGTGGGCGGAATTAGGTGCGTCGAAGAGGGAGAGCTCCAAATTCTTGCCGGAGATGTCGAGGACTGAGTCGGACTCGTCGGAAGTGGGCGGCGGAGGAGACGAATCGCCGCCAGAGGAGGGCGGAGGTTGGAGGTTGGGATCGTCGGAGGAGGAGGAGGAGGAGGAGGTGGTGGGATTGTGGTGGTCGGGCATTGCTGAGCTTAGATTGAGGAGATATGGTGAGGAAGAGAGATCATCTGTTGAAAATAAGCGGGAAATGTAGAGAGAGGAGAGAGAAAGAGAGAGAGGGGGTTGAGGTGGGCAAATAATGTTGATTGGGCAAGTCAAAATTGAATAAACGCATCCCTCCGCCGCCAGCT